>QRFJ01003198.1:94849-472031 GCA_006176705.1 Cocos nucifera
CTGCACCAACGTGCTAGGCACTGGGCCTGCCCGCATGCTAGGTGCTGGGCCTACCCACGTGCTTGCCCGTGCCTGCATGCTGGGCCAAGCCCATGCACCCATGCATAGGACCCGACTAGCCGCATGGTGCATCGAGCCTGGTGGCCCGCTAGCCTGCTTTGTCCTACGCCAGTCCATGGATCCCATTCGATGGTTTTGCATATTCTTTCGCACGTATTTTCATCATTTGGACTCTATTTGGGGTGTTCTTGGCCTTGTTGGACTCTGTTCATCATTCTGGATCTTGTTGTGGACTTAATATAAAAAAATTCAAGATGCTTTTTTTAACAATCTCCATCTTGATTTGATATTCAGTCTCCATCTATCCGAGAGTTCATCTAGCACCCCCATGTCTTGGGACAATCGCCTGCTGATCATGGATAGACAAACATGAGAGTTGAGCGAGGCCGCTCGATCCCACCTCTGTTGATTGCTATGATCCTTCTGACATGAGACCTATTCGAGATAGCCTCCTACGGTAATAGAAACTTCATCTTGCGATGTTGCATGTCATCCTCCTGAGTCTTCTATCCCATGCCTAATCCATCTTCACCTAGAGCTCCACCTCGCACTGAACTTTCTGACATGAGGTAATGTCCTTCATACTTTCTTTCTCTTAACATTATCCTACTACTGTGTATGATCTTTAGGATTCCTCCATCAATCTTTCATCTGAAGTCAGTCGAATCCAGTCTGTTCAATGAGATTAGATTCTTCTTAAAGTTAGGTATGTATCGAACCTCATCCAACTTCTTCACTATTCTATCATGGAGCTTCATACTGACCGTCCCACTATTCTTGATCTCACAGCTTGATCCGTCTGACAGAAATACAGTGCCCTCACTAGTTTTCAAGGAGTCAAACATCTTTTCTCTATAATATCATGATGGAAATAAGCAGAATCTAAAATTCACTTGAAGAAAGAAGTAGATACCTCATCAGTAATCAGAAAAACATCATTACTACCTTCTGTATCGCTACTGACTATCATCATAGTAGCCCTCGTCCAATCTTTGAGTTATGGATAATTCTTGACTCGATGCCCCAACTCGTCACACCGGTAGCATTTGATCTTACGATCTTCTATCACTCCATCTTCTACCGCCATCATTTTCAGTCACCATCAGTGTCGAGTTATCATCTAAACTTAAGGCTCAGTTGTTTTGCTTGAAAATCTCATTCTAGAGTAGTACAAAAATAATCTCTTCCATCTTAATAGTGCTCTTACCTATAAGAAGGATAGTCATCAAAGACTCGAAAGAAGGTGGAAGCGATGATAGAAAGACTAACACTCTGATCTTCTTCTTAATTTTTTCATCAATATTGAGGAGGTCGGTGAGGATCTTCTGAAAGTTGGATAAATGCTCCTGTATGCTCTAACCTTCGTTCATCCGTAGCTGATAGAACTGTCTCCAAATAAATAGCATGTTGGTGAGTAACTTCATCATATATAACTTCTCGAGTTTCGACCATAGTGCTGTTAGAAAAATCTCATCAAGTACATGGATCACAACATCATCTGCTAGGTACAAGCAGATCGTGCTCACCGTCTGTATCTGGATCTGCTTTCAATCTTTCAACTCCATTATGGCTAGCATCTCGTCATACAAGAGAGCGTCGATCAATCCATATCACTATTACAAAAAAGAGCTACGGTAGTGGTTGATATGTAACCACTATCGTAGCCTAAAAAATTATTGCCATAGGCTATGGCAGTAATTTTATAACCGCTACCACTGGGGTCATCATCGTAGCTAAAAATTGCTGCCACTACGATCGTCATTGTAGCTCTATGACAGCGGTTGTTGTAGCGGTTGTTTGAACTGCTGCCATAGATAGCTTATTACAGTACTTTATAAATCACTATAATAGATCGACCTATAGTAGCGATTACGTAACCACTGTCATAGGTTATCTATGGCAGTAGTTACATAATCGCTGCCATAGATAATCTATAGCAGTAATTTCTTAACCACTGTCATAGGTCTAATGTGGTGGTTGGCATCGTTAGCACCATGGACGTATAATAGTGGTTGGCACGAATATGGCAGTGATTATAAAATCACTATCATCGATCTTTTTATAATTAAAAAAATAAAATTTTAATTTTTTTATATATTTTACCTGATAAATACAGATATATAACATAAAAAAATATAATAAATATAAAAATTATTCTAAAATGCTAAAATTTTATTATCAAATAAAATTTATTATAATATTTTTTTAAAAAAATAAAATACATCAAAAGTCTCCTAAATCTATATCACTGAAGCTGGAGTTGGAGCTGGTGCTGGAGCCGAAGCCAGAGTCGGAGCTGGAGCTAGAATGCGGGCCAACATATCCTCGAAGCCTGTGACTCCATAACACACACTGAGGTGGATGAAGTATGCTTCGACTGCTCCTCGGATGCTGAACTGTGCATAACCCACCGAGGGGCAGGGGTGAAAACTAGATGATGTTTCGATGCTATCGTGACCTACAACGTTAATAAATATGAATCAATATAATATATTGAACAATAATATTAGTATAGCATCAATAAATAGTCTCTAATATTTATACCAAATAGGAGTTCTCTTAATGATTGATATGGCATGGCCTACCGGCACAACACGGTCTACCGACATGGCACATATTTTTCTTAAGCTTCCAAAGATCAGAAGAAAGAGAGCTCTTTAACCAAAATAAGAAAGAAATAAAAAAAATTTAAATAAAAATCAATAATTAGACTCTAATAATTTATACCAAAATATTGAAGTCATCGTCTAGTGGCATCTATAATATGGACATCACCATCGCTCCTTACAAATGTGTCTGGGACCTCGACAGTACTAGATAAGTTTTGTCCTAGAAGAGCACTTTGCATGCGTGGTCCAACATCGTCATCAACTTCAGTATCATCAAAAATATGCCTAGGCACCATCCTCACAATAACACCCCATTAAGGCTCCAAGGAATCACTAACGTAGAAGACTTGACTAGCTTAAGGGACAAGTATATACGATTCTTCAATGCGGAGATGGTGTTGCATGTTAATGAGAGTAAAACCACACTCATCAGTCTTCATCTCAGATTATGATAATGTGTCAAACCAATCGCACTTCTTCAACATAATCCTTCCTTTAGAATAATACTCCAAGATGACCATCTTCTCCACCACGTCATAATAGTTCAAATTCTCCGTACGAGGCTATGAATCTCTCGAGCTAGCATAATACCCAGTGGTGGTGCTTAACATGATGACACTATTTTATGTTGCCATATTTATGGACCTACTATGAATATTAAATCTATAGTCATTAATGATGAGCTATTTATACTCACGCACGGTATGATTAGGATTCATTGAAAGAGCATGCACTTCATGGCTCACATCACTAAGCAGCAATCTCCACACCTAATTAAGGAGATAACACCTAATTAGTAAACATGTTCCAATAAGTTGTACCAGGCAAGAATATATAATCGCTTACATGATCTTTGAACTATTCAAAAAATTCGTTGCTATGCATTTTCTCTTTCTCCTGCATACTTAGAGCGCCATATTTTACTCTTATGACCTTCTTGTGTTTGCTACATGCATAAAAAATAAATTTAGATATAATTAAATATTTTTTTAATTATTATAAAATAAATAATGCTGAGTGACTCATCTTATGTATAGTTCAATGATATCATAGTTGAAGAGCACATAGTGGTGTGCCTTATTCCTTTCCTCAATGCTCAAATTAGTGAGATGATATGAAGTGAAAAGTCTATCTGACTGTGGAATGAACTCAAATGCAGGCTCAATTGGCTCATACCGATTATCTTGATTCTTTATTGGCTGATTATAATATGTCTCGAGCTTGTTTAAGTACATGGTATAAAAATTCATACACTCTTGACCCAAATAATCTTCTGCTATAGATCTCTCTAGGCAATTCATATTTCTTACATAAGATTTCAGAGTTTGAATATTTCTCTTAATAGGATACATCCATCGGCAGAATACTGGGCCTTCAAGTGCAACTTCTTCCGTAAGGTGCACGGTGAGATGCATCATAATCATGAAAAATGATGGTAAAAATATCTTCTCTAGATCATATAATATAGTCACCATCCTTACCTTCATTTTCTTCATGTCTTTCTTAAGCAATCTCTTTGTGCAAATATCTCTATAAAAATTGCAAAGACGAATAACCGTCATTCTAACATTTTTTGGCAACACGCAGCGAATAGCTATTGAGATCAATTCCTGCATCAGTACATGATAATCATGAGTCTTCAATCCCCTAAGTTTGCCCTCCTTACTATTCACACACTTTGATATGTTGCTTGAGTATCCATATGAGACCTTTATGTTCTCCAACACATGAAGAAATATGGACCATTCGGAGGCATTCATAACATAGCATGCATGAGGAAACCTCCACTATTCTTCTCTTGTCGGCTCTGGATGGAGTGATCTTCTAACACCCCATTCTTTCAAGTCAAGTTAAAAATTCAAGTCATCCTTGGTCTTATCCTTGATATTCAAGATTATTGCCAGCCAAAAGGAGCTCGCACACATTCTTTTTAATATGCATTACATCTAAGTAGTGGTGTAATAAGTTTATCTTCCAATATGGCAAGTTAAAGAAGATGCTCTTTTTTCTTCAATTAAAGTGTGTGTCATCTTTCTTTGATCGATACTTTCTTTTTTTATCATCAATCGAATCATCTTTCTCAAATTCAATATTGAGATCATCCAACTCTCTAAGTACTTCACTCTCAGACATCCGACCAGGTGCCTCACCTTCTTCAACAGTGCCATCGAAGGAGCGTGCATCTCTTCTGTATGAATGGTTTCGATGGAGAAAATATCGATGCCCTATATAGCTAAAGCTCCTTCGATATGTCAACATTCTAGTTCGGATGTTTCTTCCATGGATCGGACATGCTAGCTCACCTTTGGTGCTCCAACCCGATATTAGGGCATAGGCTGAAAAGTCATTTATTGTCCATAAAAGCGCTGCGCGCATGGAGAATGACTCATTCAGCAAAGTATCAAAAGTTGGAACATCTTGAATGCTCCATAACTATTTTAGCTCGATAATAGGAGACTGCGAATAAACATCAATATCATTACCTACCTCCATCGATCCAGGGATGAGCACTGTCATGAAAGCAAAGAATTTTTTCATACACATCCATGGTGGAAGGTTGTAAACATGAATAAATTATCTCATAATTCATCTCATGAGTTAAATTTTATAATCACCACCATAAAAAATAATTATAGTAGTAGCCAAGATCATTTGTAAAAAAATTATCTCATAATCGGACACCATTTGGTCCTTTGATCACTCGTTTATCATTTAACGGCCAAAACTAACCTATACTAAATTGATAAAGATAACAATATCCGATTGAAGTAAAACCTTGATAGTACGCTACAAACATTACCAAAATCATCATTACAGATTTTTGGATCCATCAAAAATTTTCATCTATCAGATCATCGCATCGTCGTTCGTGGTCATCGAAATCAATTTTTTCTGATCGACGAAGCTAGGGCCATCGGATCAAGGCGATCTTTTGTAAAGACACTCTAATGATAATTATTTAGATAATGAATAGTGAAGATGGGTATTAAACTTTAAAATTATATAATATTTAAAAATATATATATATGGCAGTGGTTACAATTAACTGCTACCATAAATTAGATTATAGCAGCGGTTCCTACTAACTGCTGCTATAGGTCTGACTTATGATAGCGGTTATAATGAACCTCTACTATAGATCGATTTATGGCAGTGGTTTTTTGTAACCGCTGCTATAGGTCCGACCTACGGTAGCGATTTTCTGTAACTGCTGCTATATGTCGGGCCTATAGCAGTGGTTACAAAAACTACTGCCATAGGTTCAACCTATGGCAGTGGTTAATGAAAATCACTACCGTAGGATCTATGATTTTTATAGTAGTGTATTGAATGAGGACATTCTTTATCCTTGCTTGTCATAAAAAAAAATTATTCTTTCCATCAAACCTGTTGATCTCCATCTTGATTATGCTTATCTTCTCCATATTCTTCAATCTTTATCACCATTACTACAATCTACGCTCTAGTACAACCTAGCTCTAATACCAATCTATTGGAATATCAGCTCACTATAATACCACTTATTGAGGATCTCGTACTAGAATATTACGACAGAAAGAAAAAAAATAAAATAAGAAAGCAATCAAGTACGTGGATCAGTCTAAAGACTCACCTCTAAGAGCATGCAAAACTTTACTATAAAAAAGAAATAGATACAAGAAAAATTATCCACTCTCAACTCATGTATATAATCCTCTCAATAAGAAGTTATCCTTATCAATCTCTCTCTTGAAGATCCTCTGAAATGATCGTAGTCCACTGCCTAGTTGTCTGCCAGAAGTTCTGCTCCTGCTATCTGCTGGCACTCTTTGATCTACTCTCTATCATCTTAGGTCTCACCAGAACCACTACCAAGCCACCACTCTATCCGGTCTCGAACTGCTCTAAGTCTTTTAAAGGCCTCTGTCCATGTCCAGATTGAAATCCAATTTGATTCAATGTCAAAATAGCACCCCAGGCCATCAGATCATGATGGCATTGTAGGATTTGGTGTGATGCTCCCAAGCCTTGGGAGGGCCATGGGAGGAGCCAAGATGTTGGCTTTGGGAGACTAGGATGGATGTGATCGTAGAGCTAGGATAGGAGTTGTCCTAGGATCACTTCAAAACTCTCCTACCAAAGTCCAGAAAAGTGCTTCCTACGTCACAAGTTTGGCTATGCTACTAGAATCCCCAAGACATGCCAAACTTCTTCAATAACCAACCATCCTTCTACAAACCCCTCTAATTGCCATCCATCTTCTCCTTGCCCAACCATTCAACCACCTAACCCCTTCTAAGGGCACCTCCAATCATCCAACCTCTGATAGAAAGTCTTTCTCTTAGTTACCAGAGACATGGATGAAATAACTGAATACCTAAGTAGGCAGACATTGGTCAAAACCTTTGATATAGATGATGTGTCAAATGTAAGCATCCGTGCAGATATGTATTTAGTTTCACATCAATTATTCATTGAAAAGATCTTGGATACTCATGCAAGGTTAGGAAATCCTAAATAATACCTTCTAGCTAGTATTTTTGGGTGAGGTCCTGGATTGTTGCAAATGACATTAGAGCTAGGTTAATCCATAACCATGTAAATTAGAGGATACTACAGTACGGATTCATTGAACTGACCATGGGCCAATGTGGTGTTTATAAATGAAAGTATTGATTTAAACCCTTAGTCTGGTGAGGATGCTAGGACCTAAAGAAAAGGAGTATGTGAGAATTTGTGTGGACATGTATTTAGTCCCATATTGATGATTCGTTAGAAAGATCTTGAATACTTATACAGGACTAGAAAAATCAAATAATACTTTCTGGCTAGTTTTTTTAGATGAGATTTTGGATTGTTATAAATAGTGCAATCATACCAGCACTAATACATCGGATCCCATTAGAATTTCATAATTAAACATGCTTGGGTGAGAGTGGTGCTAGGATGGATGAACCCCTTGAAAAGTCTTCATTTCGCACCCTTATATATATATATATATATATATATATATATATATATATATATATATATATATATATATATATATATATATATATATATATATATATATATATATATATATATATATATGAGGATCCATAGGAGCATGTATTTAGTCATACATCGATTATTTACTAAGACAATCTTGAGTACTTCTACAAGACTAAAAAATCTAAATAATATCTTATGGCTAGTCTTTTTGGATGAGATCCTAAATTATTATAAATGGTATTAGAGCGAACCCAGTTCATAACCATGTAAACTATGGGTACTACAGCATGGGTCATTAGGCTGACCATGGGCCAATGTGGTGTTTATGAATAAAAGTATTGATTTAGATCCTTAGTCTGACGAAAATGTCAGAGCTTAAAGGGGAGTATGTGAGAATCTATGCAGACATGTATTTAGTATCACATCGGTTATTTATTGAAAAGATCTTAGATGCTTATACAGAGCCAGGAGATCCAAATAATATCTTTTAACTAATCTTTTTAGATGAGATTTGTTATGGATTGTGAAGCCTAATCCACCCATAAGAGGAGCTCAAGGCCAAACAAGCCTAGAGAAAGCCCAAAGAAAAAGTCTAAAAAAAAAAAGAAAAAAGGGATCAGGCGGGCTTGCCCCGCTGGCTGGTGCACCTACAGGCCTGGCTGGCCTAGCATGGGCGCACGACTGGCCGGCCCGATGTGGGCGCATGGCTCGACATGGGTGCACGGCCCATGCGAGTGCGCGGCCCAAGCAGGCGCATGCGACATGGCGTGGGCGTGCGGCCCAATGGGGCTACAACTCTCTATGAGCATGAGGATGTGCGCAGGCAGGCTGCGAGCATGCAGGCGTGCGTAGGCCGATTGTGGCTACCCTAAGGAGCATTTCTCCCTAGTTTCATGTGGTCCATATGGACCAGAAGTGGTTTTCCCAGCATTTCACAAAGTCCACAAAAAATTCTATGGACTAAATGTGCAGTCGAACAGACCAGGGGTGCGAACGAGCTTGATTAGATGGCCAAGAGTCAGTTGGACTTTGATTTGGACTCAAAACTCTATTTTTAACATGGATTAAAATTAGTTTTTGGCTATAAAATAACCTATAAGCAGTGGGGGCTTGGAAGAATGCATAGAGAATGCCGAGAGCTCTTCTAAGAGAGAGAAGAGTGCTTTTTAAGAGAGAAAAGAGAGAGAAAGAGAAAAGATAAGGATTCTTTTTCTAAGAAGGCAAAGATTCTTCTTGTGTGTGATCTAGGGGATCATCAGATGAGTGAATCATTCTTAGGTGGGATTTTCTTTTTCTTATTTGAGGCTGTTCTTGCATCCAAAAGAGAGAGAAAAATATTGATTCACAATAAGAAAATAGAGTATTAGCGATGAACATTAGTGACGGTATTTTTTGTCATCGCTAATAATGGATATTAGTGACTATATTAGAGATGATAAAATTATCACTGCTAATAATCTTTTTTACTGATAGCTTTAATGATGAAAATTTAGCCATCACTAATAGTTATTAGCGATGATAGTAGCGACGGTAATGCTATTGCTATAGATATTAACGATAATATTGGTAATGACAGTTAGTCATCGCTAATACTAAGTAATTTTATTTTTTTAATTAAATTTTATTATTATTAGTGATAGCAGATAATTATTTATGATGATATTTTACCATCGTTAATAAAAATAATTTTATTTTTTTAAAATTTAGTTGTATAATTATTAGTAATAGAATTTTATTATTAGCGATGAAAAAAGCCATTGCTAATATTAATAATTTTTAAAAATATTTTCAAAATTATTGAAATAGATTTTTTTCAAAATTATTAGTGATGGCAAATTGAGCCATCACTAATAGTCATCGATAATTAATTAATTTAATTATAATTATAATTAATATTTTTTAAAAAAATTAAATTTATTAGTGATGGTTTTCTCATCACTAATAGTCAAAAATTCATCGCTAATATGTATTAGCGACGGCAAAAATGCCATCGCTAAATACCATTACTGAATTTAATTTTTTTTAAATATGGTATAATTTTAAAATTTAAAATTTATCTTCATTATTCATTATCTAAATAATTATTATTAGAGTATCATCACAAAATATTACATCAATCCGATAGCCCTATCTATGTTGATCAATAAAATTTGATTTCGATAATCATGAATGATTGCTTGATGATTTGATAGATAGAGATCACTGATGGATTTGAAAACTTACAACAATGATCTCAATGATATTTATAGTATACTATTAAAATTTTACTTCAATCGAATATCATTATCATAATTAATTTAGCATAAAATAATTTAGATTGTTAAATAAAAAATAAATGATTAAAAGGCCAAATGGCATTTGATTATAAGATAATTTTTTAGATAAATGATCTTTGCTACTACTTTGATAATTTGTATGGTGATGATCATAAAATTTAAATCATGCATATATGAACGATCCAAAATTATATAACTCATGATACTTATTCTTGAAATCTTTAAGTAATTATACTTATGCTTTTATAAGATCTACTTAACATTGATGGTTCATATACGTGCAGTTTAAATTTTAGGATCACCATCATATCAATGATTAAAATAGTAGAAAAGATCATTTATCTAAAAAATTATCTTAATCGGATGCTATTTAATCTTTTGATCACTCATTTTTTATTTAACGACCAAAATAATCCATTGCTAAATTGACCATGATAGTGATGTTCGATTGAAGTAAAATTTTGATTGTATGCTAAAAATATGATCAAGATCATTGCTATAAGTTTTCGAATCCATCTATGATCTCTATCTATCAGATCATCAAGTGGTTATTGGTGGCCATCAAAATCAAATTTTATTGATAACATAGTAAGGGCTATCGAATTGAGAGGATCTTTCATGATGATACTTAATGATAATTATTAAGATAATAAATGATGAAAATAAACTTTAAATTTTAAAATTATATCATATTTATAAAAAAATTTAAAAAATATTAATGATGAATTTTTTACCGAAGGCATTAGAGACGACAAGTTTGCCAGTGCTAATAAAAAAAATTTAATTATCTAATAAAAATATTAGTGATGAATTTTTATTTTTAGCGATAGAGTTCTGTCACTAATGCTTTAACTGATGGTATTAGTGATGGCAAGTTTGTCATCGCTAGTAGTCTACAACTTTAAAATAATCAAGAAAAAAAAAATTTGTTCTCGCACTCATTCTCTCTTGTTCCCGTTCCTCATCATTCTCTCACCAACGTCTAGACCTCCCTCACCCCCAACCCTCCTTTCCCCCCTCTCAATCCCATTCCTCCGGCATCCTGCAGTTGAGCTATCCCTCTCCTCCCTTCCTCTATCCCGCCACTGTCGAAGCCCTTCCTCCCCTCCCTTCCTCCATCCCACCATTACCAGAGCCCTCCCTCCTCCATCCTGACAATGCCGGAGCCCTCCCTCTCCTCCATCCTGCCATCGTCAGAGCCCTCCCTCTCCTCTCTTCCTCCATCTTGCCACCATCGGAGCTCTCCCTCTCCTTCATTCCACCACCATCGGAGCCCTTCCTTTCCTCCCTTCCTCCATCCCGATACCACTAAAGCCCTCCCTCTCCTCCATCCCACCACTGCCAACACTACTAGAGCCCTCCCACTACTCTATCCCACCACCGCTGGAGTCCTCTCTCTCCTCTCTTCCTCCATCCAGCTACCATCGGAGCCCTCCCTCTCCTCTCTTCATCCGTCTTGCCACTCCTTCCTCCATTCTGCCACCGTTGGAGCCCTGCCTACCCTCCTTTCCTCTGTCCCAACACTGCCAAAGCCCCCCCTCCCATCACGGTCACCCCCTATGTGGTGGCTCATGGCCCCCTCCTAGCTTTCGATCTGCGGCACATTCCTTCTTGCTCCGTCGGTCCTTCCTAAGCTTGTCCGAGAACTCTCCTCTTCCGACCCATCGCCCCCTCTAGTGAAAAGGTAAATCTATAAATAATTTTTTTTATTAAGCATGTTTTGTATTTGAACTCAAGCTGTTCATTCGATTTTAACCAACCCAAATTGATCCGACCCAAAAATTGAATAACAAAAAAATAAAAATAAAAAATTGACCCAAACAAGAAAGAAACCAAACTAAAATCGAACCAAGAATTTTGATTTGGTTTGATTTGATTTTTTAATTTTTTTATAATTTTATCCATTTTTAATTATCTATTTTTGGTAAAATATATTCAAATAATTATTATCGATTCGCTATTAGTTTGTTATATTATATTTAATTAAATTTAGGATCTGTTGAATTTGTTGATTGATAATTTTTTATATTAAAAATCAATAATTGATAAGTAATGGTATATTGATAATTGGTAAATCATAAGTCGATAATATTTAATCATAAAATGAGTCACTAAATTATTAGCGATCGATTTTTAATTTTTAGTGATTGATTTTTCGATCGCTAAAATTTTATTTTCTTATAGTGAATTCTACTCTATCCATCTTATTTTTTAGTTTGTTTAATCATTCATTATACTTTAAATTTTTTAATTATTTTCTTAAAAAAACTAACTTCTCTTTTCTTATATAGAGCTAAGATAGTATCATCATCGAAGAAAAACATGCATATTAGGTAATTTAACTTTAAGCAATTTATTTTTTTGCTATAATAATTATTTTATTTAATTATGATATATTTGTAAGTTTATTACATGAAAATATAATATTTATTTTTTAATTTTTAGTACAAGCGAAGAAAAGAGTTATGAAAAAATTGATCAATGTATAAGTTTCTAAAATAATATTGTATGTCATATATCAAGATCTACGACTGTGTGACCAGCTAGGCTTATTATTTCAACCATCACATTAAATAATTCTATTAGTAAACTTTTTTACTAATTTTAAGTTTTTATATTTAGAAGCTTCACATATTTAGACTAAGCTTGAGTTGGAAAAAGGATTTAGGGACTAAAAATTTAATCTAATCATCCAATTAATAAGTCAGAGGTATCTATAGTTCTGTATCATCGAATAGAATGTGTAAAAATAATCTATTCAAGAATCAAAGAAGAGTATCAAAAGATATATTTCTGTATCAAAACTTATAAATAATATTTTATTTTTTTATTTTAGAATGCTAGGACATTCAGCTCTCATCCACCAGCTACTGAAGATGAGCAAGAGGATGAGAAGAACGTTACTTAATTTTTTAGGATTTATATATAATTTTGATACATCATTATTCTATATGCCCTAATGGAGCAATGAGAAGTACATCAGTAGTTGGTAAAGGGCCCAATAGAATTGGGCTGTCTAGTAGGATCTGATCAGGCATACGGTAGGCTCCATCGGCACAGATGTTGTGGCTAACAGATTATTAAAAAATATATACTAAAATTCTTTATTAAAATTATAAAAATTTTTATATATATGCTTTAATTAATTTAATTTTATTATTTATTTATTGTAGACATGGCAACTGAATCATCCATCAAGCTAGTTGTAGTTGTGGATGAAGGGAAATCCTGATTTCCCGGTCCAGGTTCGTCCAGATCTGATTAGATCAAGAGATATATTTCAAAAATTTTCTCTTGACCTTAATCAGATCTTGATATGTTTCAGATCTAATTCTTATTATTTTAATAAATAAAATAAAAGAAGATAAATTAAATCAAACTCAATTTACCTGATTTGGGTAATCCTATTATCCTGTAGATGATCCTGATTGCAACAGAAGGTTCTGGATCTTAGCCACGCAAGCGCCTGGCCTCTACCGGTATCCACTTGGGTTGGATCTGGAGAACCTCTTCTTCTCTATCACACCTCCAAAAATCAGATCTGGATCTGATCTGGAGGATCTTCAAAACTCTTTTGAAGATCAGCAGTCGTCCTTTGCAGCAGCGCAGCCTTCTTGCTTTTGATCGCCTTTCTTTGATCTGAATCGCACCAACCAAATCCAAAACCTTTTGGACGTGGAGAGCAAGGGGAGAAGAGTTTGGCATGGAGAAGGAGGGGAGAGGCAGCCTTGGGGCGTGGTTCTCAATTTCAATTAATTGAGTTGGGCGCAGGGTCTTATTTATAGACTCTGTGATCCAACTCCTCTTCTTCCCAACCAATCACAACCCTTTGTGAAATCAGATCTAAATCTGATTGGTGGGAATAGAGTCCCCTGGATTCCTCCTTAGAGGGTGCCTAAGACCAGTCAAAGTTGGTTCTTAGAAGAACTCTAATTGGAATCCAAAAAGGAGATGGAGTCCTTGTCCAACAAGGACTCCTAGGCGCCTCCAACTTGGGCACACGCCTAGGGTGGCGTGCGCCCTTCTCCTTGCCAGGTTCTGGCAGGGGGACAGGCCCCCACCAGCTCTCCAATAGGTGCATGACATGTGGTCAAAAGTCAAAGTGTCAATGGTCAACATTTGACAGTCAAAGGTAGACTTTTGACCAAAGTCAAAGAACAAGAAATGGCAGGTGACCAAAAATGGCAGGTAATGTCTTACAAAATAAGACAACCTTTTCTGACTTGGACAACCTCCAGTCAGACCATATGAAGGCCTCTGATTGAGCACAAACTCCTTTGGCTCAGTCAGGACAACTTATTTATGATAGTAAAAGAAGAACGTTAGGTTCAATCGAGTGCTAGCACGATTTTCCTTGAACCTAATTGAATCTCATTCAGATCAATTGAACTAGATCAGTTCAATTGATGATCACCAGATTCAAACCCTTGTTTGTGTGACCCAGTTAGGTTCAGTTCTGTATGGTAATGGGATATGTCATGATCTCTATCATCGACATCATCGAAACTCCTTTCGATGGATCAGAACTCTTCTGATTCGAACAGCTAGAATGATCGATCATCTAAATCATTCTAATTGCTCCCAAAATCCACCAGTGACACCTAGCAGTATATGGTGGCAACCCATCAGAGCTGAATGCGAACCTCTTGGTGCAGCTACCTGTGTGATTAAGTTCTTCTATCTTGAGCCCCGATCAGATTAGGGTTAAGGTGAACTCGTCAAACCCTAGTTCTCTGTCATATGATGTAATCATTCGATTCGAGTCCAATGTGAAAATCTAAATAGAAACTCTTTCTATTATTTCACTCTGCCATGGCCATGGGACTTCTGGACTTGATTCTCATGATCATCATAGGGCTGCTCCTCTACCACCGAGGTAGATAGATTCCATCTTGATGCAATCCAGTTCCTACAATGAACATGCTATAGCCAACATACACCTCAGGGTTCCATATGGCTAGGAGACCGAGTAATGGTGTAGTCAAACTATAACACCCTCAAGGTGAACTGCCGATGCACCTCAGGTCAAAGAACCAGACACACTACTGCAGCATCGAGTCAGTCATTGACGAGAAGGTAGACTCCCTAATGACTACTCGAGGTGGTCACGCTCAGTGCCCTCGTTCTCTAACGAGTACCTGTACTCTCGCTCCGGTGTCTCCACACCGTAGACTCAAGACTCATCTACTAAAGAGAAGCGATTGTACACCAACCTTCCGGATCAATCACCATCCTCGTGATGATCCTATGGTCGGGAGCATTTTATGAGTTAATAATGATTATTCATGTCTTAAATTTTCAACTCTTGAAAATATGAATTATCATTACCATTAACTCAAAGGATGTATCACAGACACTAAATACACATATGTGATAGAAAATAACCCATTTTATTGATTATAGTCAAAATTATAATTTTGCCCCTAGAAGTGTATTACAAGTGTCAGCCAATTCTGGCTTCTAGGGCACATATATCTAACACACTATCAAGTTACTTGAAAAGAAGCAAGTCTGAATCAGTCTCAAACTTAGGGGTTGTTTAACGGATTTGGAGCGATGCCCACGTAAAGGAGGTCGTACAGAAGCTTCTAAGCTAGCGACCTTTAAGCATCGAAAATATCATCCATGGTGCGGTCATAAAGGATCTTCAAGATCTATGGCTGAGCAACTAGCTGGGCTCGTCGCTCCAACCATCTCATCAGGTAATTCTATTAGTAAACTTTTTTACTTATTTTAAATTTTTATATTTAGAAGCTTCATATATTTAGACTAAATTTAAGTCGAGAAAGGAGATCTAAGTGATAAAAATTTAATCTAACAATTCAATTGATAGACCGACGGTGTCTATAGTTTCATATCATAGAATGAAATATGTAAGAATAATCTGTTTAAGAATCAGAGGTGAGTATCGAAAGATATGCCTCCGTATCGAAACTTATGAATAATATTTTTTTTTTTATTTTAGAATGCTAGAATATCCAACTTTTATCCATCAGTTACTGAAGATGAGTAGGAGGACGAGAAGAATGATGTGTGCTAATTTATAGCTATGGCAAGTGCACCAGTCGATCAAGTAATAAAGTGAATGAGTAGAGTATCATCCCTAAAGGATTGAAAAATAAGTACTGAAAAGCTCTTTCCTATGCTTTATTTAGAAGATTGATTTATGAGAATAAAAAATTAAAGAATAAAATAAAAAAAATAACTAAAAAATTTTAAGAAAATAGAGAGAGTGTAAATTATTAGAATTTTAAACTCAAGAGTAATGGATTATTAAGGCAATTGGTTCACCAACTCAGTCAATACAATATTCAGATTTTTAGATTAATTTTATTTCATATGACGGTGGAGTCTCCTAATTTATTCACTACCCTTTGGTCCAGGCATAGCAAAACTATTAATATTTATTAATTATCCTTTGGTCTAGGTGTAATTTAAATAAATATTAATGCATTAGGTTTTGTGAAACCCTCTAATTAAAATACGCTGCGTCCAAAGCGCACTAAAATTCCGCATGCATATGAATTCTAATTTGATTCATAATACAAGGTATATAATCAAGAAGCATTAACATAGATGTACTTGGTCCGTAACATCTATGTTCATCAGATCAATTAGAAGATGGCCAGTAATCTAAAAGCATTAAGATCAGATTTATATACTCCTCATGAATAAAATTTAAAAATAAATCATACTGAATATTGCATCAAAAGAGTGGCTACACCTTAGCCTTAGTAAAATAAAATTTAGTTCATGATAACAAGTTCAAAAATAGTAGCAAATAAAATAAAAAGCATAGAAGAAATTAGACTGTTTGATTGCTGAAATTGATTGTCTGCTGCTCTTGATGTGGAGAACTTGGCGAAGAAGAAGAGGCTCCTTGATCGATGTCTTGATTGTCGAAAGAAATCAAAAAAAATCAAAAACCTTTTTTATTTTTCATAAATCACTCTTACCTCTCTCCTCTCTCTTTCTCTCTCTCTTTCTATTTCTCTCTTTCTCCCCGTCTCTCTCTCTCTCTCTCTTTTTTTCTTTTTTTTTTTCATGACAACCATAGGTTTTTATAGATAAAGAGTTTGATTTCCCCCCAAAATCTATCAAAAATTAGGTTTAAGACTCCCAAAACAACTCAAACTAAGATCTGAGTAATTCTGGCCATTAGATGTTGATCAAATGGTCCAAAAACCACTCAAAAACCCTTAAAATAACCTAGATCAAGTCGGATTTAATGCCAGCCGTTGGATCAACCATTGGATTTGAATCTGGGCCATCCGATCGCATTAGAAATAAGCCTTCTGATCTTATAGTTTAACGTCGGGATGAATCTCAGCCATTGGATCTCGATCGGGAGCTGTGGATGCCGTCCATCAGCGCCTTCATTTCGATCCGTCCGATCAAGTTTCAGTGAAAATCGTCCGTTGGATCAGCCAAAATTCCCAAATTACCCTCCATGGACCATGCGCGAGCCCGGTGTTGCATGGACCGCCGCGTTCTTCAGCCAATCAGAGCGCGCCTCTTGCTATGAAATTCTCGAAATACCCTTCAGATGGTCCACCGTGCGCCGCAAAAAATGCTGACGTCATCCTGACGTCAGCGTTGCATCGGTGGTTTTTTTTTTTTTTTTTTGAAATTCAATTTTGGGCTCGTTTGAAGTCCATTTTGCCTGAAATTTATTTCATCTGAACCAAAAAAATAAGATCTTCACATTGGTGGCCTTCTTTCCTACATAAGATTAATAAAAGTATCAATTTCTAAAAAATAGATTAATTTATTTTATAATTTAATACTTTTATTAGTATATTTTTACCACTTATCACACCCCCAAACTTAGTCATTGCTAGTCCCTTAGCAATGTTTTATTTAATACCATGTTTCAATAAGATTATCCATCACAAAGATAAAATCTAGGATTAAAGGTCAAAAAGTTTAGAAAATACTGCTAACTAAGCATTGAGCTTCAGAAGCAAATTTTTCAGTCAATACAATTAAAAACTTTCTTAGAGTACATCAAAGATCTATAGCACTTGTGTTCGTGATGACTAACTTTAGCATTTCAGTATTAAATTAAAAGAACAAAAGTATCCTTCTCTTATCACCTATTTTGGTCAATTTTCTATACATTCTCAATTTTATACTCATGAATTAAGGTAGCTTTCACACTGCCTTTTCTTTTCTTTCTTTTTTTTTTTTTTTACTGTGCTGAGCATCCTGGCCTTTCCTTCACCATTTTACGTGAATTTTCACACTTGACCTAGGTGCAGAGATCCAGTTACTAGGCTTTGGGCAATCCACATATACTCTGTCTTTTGCACTTTATTTATAGGCAGGTAGCTCTTTCCTTAAATTCAAGTTTCTTTGATTAGAATGTATATTAATTACCAATTTTCAGTGATAATTGAATCCTCAGTTGGCCTTATAATCAATACCTACTTTGCCTTGTTAGTGTGCATGTGCAATAAAAAGTGCTAATAAGTCTTTTAATGACCTAAGTAGGCTGCTAAAAGTTGACCAACTAATCTACTTCTTTAACTCATTACATTCATTAGCAAATAATTCTATCTTTTATCACTTATCCAGTTTATCTTGCTCAAGATTTTCTTCTTGACACATGATTTTTTTTTTTTTTTAACTTATTCTACATTGTCTTAAAGGAGAAAGAAAAATAAAGGGTGCAATAAAGGATAGGAAGGAATACACCTGATTTGGTTCAGTCTGGTTCTTTGGAGCTTTGAAATTTTGCTTGAGCTCTCATTGATTTTTCTGCAAAATTGAAAATACACACCAGAGCAGTAAAAGAGCAACAATAAATTACTGAAAAAT
Source organism: Cocos nucifera (assembly GCA_006176705.1). Classification (NCBI taxonomy): domain Eukaryota; kingdom Viridiplantae; phylum Streptophyta; class Magnoliopsida; order Arecales; family Arecaceae; genus Cocos; species Cocos nucifera. The sequence continues at coordinate 113,589 of QRFJ01003198.1, forward strand.
AAAAGAAAAGAAAAATGATCAAAACTAAAAAGAAAAGAAACAACCTATCTAGTAGTTCTGATTTATAGTCTTCAGCTTGACTTTCTTTGAGTTCTAAAGTGGATCAATCTGGTGCCACTTCAATTGGAATACTTTCATGTTTGATTCGAGTCCTCTTTCAATTTGACATTGCTCGCTTTTATAGTCTCAAACCTATTTTCTACAGAATTCTCATATAATGGATTGTCAATAATATCAATTAGAAAATAAGTTTGATTATCATCAGGATGTTTAGTATCTTTGAAAACATTAAAAGTAACTTGTTCATCTTGGACTCTAAGAATTAATTTTTCTTGTTGAACATCTATTAAAGCTCCTCCAGTAGCTAAAAAGGGTCTCCCTAAAATAAGGGGTACATCATAATCTTCTTCCATATCAAGAACAATAAAATCAACAGGGAAAAAATAAACTTGTTTACCTTTACCAAGACATCCTCCACTATACCTCTTGGATATTTAATGGATCTGTCGGCTAATTGAAGAGTAATAGTGGTAGGCTTTGGTTCTCCTAGACCCAGCTTCCTGAAAATAGAAAAAGGCATGAGATTAATGCTTGCTCCTAAATCACATAAAACTTTATCAAAACTACAATCACCAATAATGCAGGGGATAGTAAAACTCCCTGGATCTTTTAACTTCTGTGGTAATTTATTTTGAAGTATTGCTGAGCATTCTTCATTCAAATTTATTCTCTCATGCTCCTTCAGCTTTTTCTTATTTGTTAAGATTTCTTTGAGAAACTTGGCATACCTGGGCATTTGAGTAATAGCATCTACAAAAGGAATATTAATATGTAAATTCTTTAAAATTTTGAAAAAGTTAGAAAATTTCTTATCTGGATGCTGTATTTGTCTCTCTGGGAATGGTAGTGGCGGCACGTAGGGCTTCACATTTGGATCAGCAAATCGTATACCTGGAGACCATCCATCTGCTGGTTGTTTTGGTGACTGACGAATTTTAGTTGATGGTTCCTTATTTGTAGTTGGCTCTTCAGTCTCATTCTTCTGATGTGGCTCCTCCAGCTTTGTACCACTTCTTAGGGTGATAGCATTGACTTGCTCCCTTGGATTTGTCTCCGTATTACTTGGCAAGGATCCTTGAGGTCTCTCGGAGATTATCTTAGCCATTTGACCTATTTGCATCTCCAAGTTTCGAATTGCTGCTGTTTGGTCCTGCCTAAGTTTGGCTTCCAAATTTTTTATAGTTGCTTCTTGGTTTTGCATAAATTTGACCATCAGCTCTTCCATGTTGGACTTCTTTTCAGGTACTTGGAATCCCGGGGGTGGCTGTTGTGCTGCATTTTGATTGCTCCATGAGAAATTTGGGTGCTGCCTCCACCCTTGATTGTATGTGTTGGAGTAGGGATTGTTTTGTTGCGGCCTGAAAAAATTACCAATATAATTAGCTGTATCAGTTGTTTTAGCAAAAGGATTACCTGTCTGGCAATTGCTCGTATCGTGTCCTCCTCCACATAGGTCACAAGTAATGCTCTGAATATGCATAGCTGTTCCCTTTAAGTTGTTGACTTCGGCTCTAAGGGCTGCAATTTCAGCTAGTAAGGTTGGCACGCAATCTACTCCCTGCACAGCTGCTAGTCTTTTTGGCATCATGCGTTCTGTCTGCCATTGATAGCTATTTGATGCCATCTCATCGATCAGATCGAAAGGCTTCTTCCTCCATTTTTTCGATTAATGGTTCCTCCTGCTGCTGCATCAATCATAGAATGATTAGTAGGAGATAAACCATTATAGAAAGTTTGTACCTGAAGCCATACGGGTAGTTGATGATGTGGACATCTCCTCAGCAGTTCCTTGAAATGCTCCCAAGCCTCATATAGTGTCTCCATGTCCATCTGCATAAAAGAAGTGATATCGTTGCGCATCTTAGCAGTCTTGGAAGGTGGAAAGTACTTGGCTAAGAATTTTTGGGCTAGGACATCCCAAGTTGTGATAGAACCTGCAGGAAGAGAATGAAGCCAACTCTTAGCTTTATCCCGTAAAGAGAAAGGAAATAACCTTAATCTAATAGCATCATCCGACACCCCATTAATTTTAAAAGTATCGCAAAGTTCAAGAAAATTAGAAATATGGGCATTCGGATCATCATGCACGTGTCCACTGAATTGGACAGTTGATTGAATCATCTGGATCATCGTCGATTTTATTTCGAAGTTGTTTGCTCGTACAGGCGGTCTCCTGATGCTCGAAGCTGCATCGGCTATAGATGGTGTGATGTAATCATTTAATGGATGATGTACTGGTCGAATAGCTTCATGCTGTCCTTCAGTCGCCATATCCAATCCTAGATTGATGTCGTTAGGATCTTCAGCTGCCATGTTTCTCTCTTGTTGTAGTCTTCTAATGGTTCTTTCAATTTCTGGATCTAAAGGTAGTAAGTTACTATGTCCAGTACGTGTCATGCACTAAATTTTTTTTTTTAATAATAAAAATTAAAAATAAATTTCTAAAGTAAAGCTAGGATCAAAATTTTAATATTATTTTAGACACAATCCCCGGCAACGGTGCCAAAAACTTGATGCGTGCTAATTTATAGCTATGGCAAGTGCACCAGTCGATCAAGTAATAAAGTGAATGAGTAGAGTATCGTCCCTAGAGGATTGGAAAATAAGTACTGAAAAGCTCTTTCCTATGCTTTATTTAGAAGATCGATTTATGAGAATAAGAAATTAAAGAAAAAATAAAAAAAATAATTAAAAGTTTTTAATTAAATAGAGAGAGTGTAAATTATTAGGGTTTTAAACTTCAAGAGCAATGGATTACTAAGGCAATCGGTTCACCAACTCAGTCAATACAATATTCAGATTTTTAGATTAATTTTATTTCATGTGACGGTGGAGTCTCCTAATTTATTCACTACCCTTTGGTCCAGGCATAGCAAAACTATTAATATTTATTAATTATCCTTTGGTCCAGGTGTAATTTAAATAAATATTAATGCATTAGGTTTTGTGAAACCCTCTAATTAAAATACGCTGCGTCCAAAGCGCACTAAAATTTCCTGCATGCATATGAATTCTAATTTGATTCATAATACAAGGTATATAATCAAGAAGCATTAACATAGATGTACTTGGTCCGTAACATCTATGTTCATCAGATCAATTAGAAGATGGCCAGTAATCTAAAAGCATTAAGATCAGATTTATATACTCCTCATGAATAAAATTTAAAAATAAATCATACTGAATATTGCATCAAAAGAGTGGCTACACCTTAGCCTTAGTAAAATAAAATTTAGTTCATAATAACAAGTTCAAAAATAGCAAATAAAATAAAAAGCATAGAAGAAATTAGACTGTTTGATTGCTGAAATTGATTGTCTGCTACTCTTGATGTGGAGAACTTGGCGAAGATGAAGAGGCTCCTTGATCGATGTCTTGATCGTCGAAAGAAATTAAAAAAAATTAAAAACCTTTTCTATTTTTCATAAATCACTCTTACCTCTCTCCTCTCTCTTTCTCTCTCTCTTTCTATTTCTCTCTTTCTCCCCATCTCTCTCTCTGTCTCTCTCTTTTTTTCTTTTTTTTTCACGACAACCATAGGTTTTTATACATAAAGAGTTTGATTTTCTCCCAAAATTCATCAAAAACTAGGTTTAAGACTCTCAAAACAACTCAAATTAAGATCTGAATAATTCTGACCATTAGATATTGATCAAACGGTCCAAAAATCACTCAAAAACTTCTTAAAATAACCTAGATCAAGTCAGATTTAATGCCAACCGTTGGATCAACCTTTAGATTTAATCTAGGCCATCTGATCGCGTAGAAATAAGGCTTCTGATCTATAGTTTAACATCAGAATGAATATCAGCCGTTGGATCTCGATCGAGAGCTGTAGATGCCATCCATCAGCACCTTCATTTCGACCGTCCGATCGAATTTCAATGAATGTCGCCCGTTAGATCAGCCAAAATTCCCAAATTGCCCTCCGTGGACCATGCGCGAGCCCGGTGTTGCATGGACCGCCACGTTCTTCAGCCAATCAGAGCGTGCCTCTTGCTATGAAATTCCTGAAATATCCTTCAGATGGTCCATCGTGCACCGCGAAAAATGCTGACGTCATCCTGACGTTAGCGTTGCATCGACGATTTTTTTTTTTAAAAATTCAATTTTGGGCTCGTTTGAAGTCCGTTTTATCTAAAATTTATTTCATCTAAATCAGAAAAATAAAATCTTCATATTGGTGGCCTTCTTTCCTACATAAGATTAATAAAAATATTAATTTCTAAAGAAATAGATTAATTTATTTTATTAATTTAATACTTTTATTAGTATATTTTTATTACTTATCAGAGAATGTTATCTATTTTTTTTATTATATATAATTTTGATACTTATAAAGTAGTATCTCAATATAAAATTATATAATTTATATTTTTAATATAATATAATTAATTATATATAATTATATTAAATAGTTATTATTTATTATTAAATTTTAAATTATTTAATTATATTTTTTAAAAAAATAAAAACTATTAGTGATAGCATTAGCAATGGTAGATGGTGATCACTAATAATTTTTTAGAATTTAAAAAAATAAAAAATATTAGCGACGATATTAGCAATAAAATTATCATCGCTAATAGTTTTTTGAGTTTTTTATAAAAATTAAAAATTATTAGCAATGATATTAATGATAAAAATATCATTGCTAATAGATTTTTATTAATTTAATTAATAAAAATTAAAATTTTTAGCAACGGCATCTTTGTTACTAATGCTGTCGCTAATTAGTTATTAGCGAGGCACTAGTTGCCATTGCTAATAATGATAATTAGCAACACGACTAGTTACCATCGCTAATAATAATAATTAATGATAAAATTTTTTTAGATTAAATTTTACGATGGTATTAACGATGGCAAGATTATTAGCGATAGCATATGGACTATTAGCGATGGTATTTAGCCATCGCTAATAGTTAGAATTCTTATAATGATTCTTTTTATTTTTTTATCTCTTATAAATTTTTTGATTTTAGTGAAGATGTTATTCTGCACGGTCGTGGCGTAGGAGCAAGAAACTCTGAACCATGTAAATTTTCTATGTTTGAACTTATGAGATTTTTTTTTCTTCTATAATTATCATATCCACTGTGCATCACTCCAAAATACTTCATCCAGTCGATCCTAACAACCTGTATCAGAGTAATATTAGATTTGGAAGAAAGAATGGAAATGATGGCAGTAAATGAAGGAAAGGTCAAGATTGACAAGTTCAATAGAAAAGACTTTAGATTTTGGAAGATGTAGATCGAGGATTATCTGTATCAAAGGAGGCTCCATCTATCTTTGAAGAAACGAAGCGTGAAGACATGTCATAAGTAGATTAAAAATTATTGGATTGCTAGGCTTTAGTAGTTATTAGATTGAAGTTGATCAGGAACATCACGTTCAATATCCTGAAGGAAAAGATGATGACTGATTTGATGAAAGCTCTAACCAATATATATGAGAAGCCTTCGATCTCTAACAAGGTATGTCTTATGTGTCATCTATTTAATTTAAAGATGCTTGAAGGTGCATCTGTTGCTGATCACATCAATGAATTTAATCTGATTACTAGTCTATTAAGCTCTATTGATATTAGTTTTAAGGGATGAGAATCATGCTTTGATTTTACTATCCTCTTTGTCCGAGAGTTGGGGTGCCACCGTGACTGCTATAAGTAGTTCTTATGGCTTAAGCAAACTAAAATTTGAAGAGGTTCAAAACCTGATTCTCAGTAAAGATATCAAGAGAAGAGAATTCAAAAAAAACTTTGATTCTATCTTGGTTATTCAAGAAAATAGAGAAAGAACTATATAGTCCAAGCAGAAGAGCCAATCGAGATCGAAAGATGATAGTTGTTAGTACTATGGCAAGAAAGAGCACACCAGGAAGAACTACTGGGTAAGAAAAAGAAGAACAAAGGTCAGAACAAGAAATCCATCAATGCAGCAACAAAGAGAATAGTTAATACCCTAGTTCTTAGCATGGACAGTTTGATAGAGTCATGGATCTTGGTCTTCGGAGCTTCATTTTACTCTATCTCAGAGGAAGAGTATATGATAAATTACACTATTAAAAATTTTGGAAAGGTTCATCTCGGTGATAGTGAACCAATAGATATTGTGAGAAAAGATGATGTGCATATAAAGATGCCGAATCAGTCGGTATGGAAGCTCAAAAATGTCAGAGATGTCTCAGGTTTAAAGAGAAATCTAATTTTAGTTGGGCATCTGGATACTAAAGGGTATGCTACAACTTTTGATGGTGGCTCTTGAAAGATCACCAAATGTGCTACGATGATAGCAAGAGGTAGAAGGCTAGGTATCCTTTACATAACTAGTAGTATTAGAAATGCGGTGATCAAAAAATTGGGATTGTGTATGGTCTCAATTGGCCTCCAAAGTTAGTTGAGTAGAGGTACCGCACAGAATACTAAGTTATTTTTTAAAGTTTATTTTTTTTTATTATAGATGGATGCATGTTTGGAAATCTTAGTCTCCAAGTGAGACAGTTGTTGAGTGATGGAGCCTAATCTACCCATAATAGGAGCCCAAAAACCAAAAAGCCCAAAGAAAGCCTAGAAAAAAGAAAAGAAAACAAAAAAATGGAAAAGGGGCCATGCGGGCTTGGCTTGTCGGCTAGTGCTGCCCAGGCGCCAATAGGCCTGGCTAGCCCAGCATGGGCATGCGGCCTATGCGAGCACACGACCCTATCGGGCATGCATGGCCCAATGCGGCTGGGCTTGATCGGATGGCCAGGAGTCAGTTGGACTTTGATTTGGACTCAGAACTCCATTTTTTACATAGATTGAAGCTAGTTTTTGGCTATAAAATAGTCTGTGGATAGAGGGGGCTTGCTAGAACGTGCAGAGAACACCAAGAGCTCTTGTAAGAGAGAGAATAGTGCTTTTCCAAGAGAGGAAAGAGAGAGGAAGAGAGAAAAAAAGAGAAGGCAAGGGTTCTTCTTGTAAGAAGGTAGGGGTTCTTCTTATATACAATTTAGGGGATCACCAAGTGAGTGAATCATTCTTAGATAGGATTTTCTTTTTCTTATTTGAGGTTGCTCTTACATCCAGAAGAGAGAGAGAGAGAGAGAGAAAGAGTGATTTTTTTATTTTTTATCTCTTGTAAACTTTCTGATTTTAGTAAAGATATTATTCTGTGCGGCCGTGGATGTAGGAGCAAGAAATTTCGAACCACGTTAATTCCTTATGTTTGGGCTTATAAGATTTTATTTTTCTTCTTTCTTCTATAATTACCGTATTTGCTGTGCATCGCTCCAAAACACTCCATCTAGTCGATCCTAACAAGGTCCTGGGTAGGCAAAAGAGTTATACGGATAATAGAAGAAAAGAGCAAGAATTTTAAGTGGATGATATTATTAATTTCTTGAAAGTGTCTCCCACTAAGGGTGTGATGAGATTTAGAGTTCATGGTAAGTTGAGTCCTAGATATGTTGGTCCTTTTGAAATTTTAGACCAGATCAAAAAGATTGCATTTCAATTAGCTTTATCACCAACTTTGCTGGGTATACATAATATGTTTCATGTGTTGATGTTAAGAAAATACATTCCGAACTTAAATCATGTGATTTAAACTACTACATCTTTAGGAGGATCTGACTTATGAGGAGATTTCAATAAAGATTATTGACAAGAAGGATCAGGTATTGAGACATCAAACTATACCTTATGTAAAGGTATAATAGAGTAATCACAATGAAAGAGAGACTACATGGAAACTCAAAGCAGAAATGAAAGCTAAGTATCCACAGCTCTTTGAAACCTCAGGTATGCTAATTTCAAGATCAAAATTATTTTTAAGGAGGAAAAAATATAATGGCCCAGCCCATTTGGGCAATTAGACAGACCTCAAATCAACGAGCCTAAGGACCCATGAAGAGAGGCAGAAAAAGACTCCTAATTGGTGTCTTCTTCTTCTCCTTCTCTGACGGCACCAAGATGACGAGAGTCCTAAATAAGTTAGGACTCTCCTCTAAGAAAACCTCCCCTCTTCCTTCCTTAGATCACCGCTTAGGGCTTGTTGTGATTTAAGGGTTGTTTTGGGGTTCTTCAGTGGGATTATTGTCGGGAAGAGCTTGCCAAAAATAGCATGAGTTTATCGGATCTTGGTAAGAGGCCTCGGCCCCATTTTCCTTCTTTTCTTTTTTGAGTTTTTCATCTGCTAGATTTTGGTAAAAGAGGGATCATGGGAGATCCTTGCCAGATCCCAATTTTTCTAAGCACGATCGATAATGGCCACCATTTGGGCTGTCGTCATGGGCTATGGCTACATCACCATTGGGAGCTACTATGGAGGTTGATTTTGGGTCTTCTACAGTCGTGCATGGGAGGGGAAGAGAAGGGAAAAGAATACCTTATTTTGGGAGAGCAAGAAGAGAAGAAGAGAGGACTTCTCTCTCTTCTCTAATTTTTTTAATTATTTATTTATTTGTTTTCTTCCTTTAAATGGATTATGGGAGATTTTACAAAAAAAAAAAAAAAAGAGGGAACGAAGGTGTGGACCTCAATACATCCTGATAGGAGGATCTAGGTATTCAATTTGATTTATTTGATTTATTTTAAAATATTAATTTAAATACCTAGAAGAATAATTTTTTGGATGAGAAAACATTGAGCAAGGTTCTCAACACTTAGATCATAAACCTAGTAAATTCAGTAGAGGTAAGAATTCCTAGACATTGATTACCTCTTTAAATAAAAATTATTTTGTACCTTAGTGATTCAGTTTATGTGGTTTTGATAGCCTATTTATGTATTCGTTGTATACATAAGTATGATTCTGTATGAAATTATATGTGATATATCATTAATCGAGACTTGGTTGAATTTTAGAAATCATATGTATTAAGTTTTGTAAAAGAATAAAACTTTTGAATTACCATTCCTAATAAGCTTATAATTGAGTTGTGTGACTGTATGTAGGGTTGTGGTGCTTTGAGCCAGCAACAATGTTGATGCCCTACCACAAACTATAAACATGATTATGGTGGTCCACAGAACTATCTATGGTATTAGCACCCCGCTATGGGCTATAAATGTGGCTATAGTAGTTTAGAGTCGAGCATTTATAGTCCCTCAGACTAGCCACTATTAGTACCCCACCATGGATTGTAAACATGGCTATGGTAGTTAGGGTTAAGTGCTTATGATCCTTTGGACTAACAATGGTTGGTGCCCTGTCATAGGCTGTAAATGTGGTTGTGGTATTTCATAAGACTAGCTATGGTATTAATGCCTTGCCATGGGCTATAAATGTGGTTGTGATAGTTTAAAGTTAAGCACCTTGGTATGATTAGATCCGATGCATGTTGTATGGAGATATTTGTATGATATAGTGTTTTACGTTTAACGATATATGTTACTATGCACAAATACAGTATTTTCAAGTAAGAAAGCTATTTAAGTAAAGGCATATGATAACTTTTTATTTATTTATTTATGATGGTGTGGATGTGTTGAAATTTTTACTCGGCTGGCAAGCTCATACCCCATTTTGTATTCTTTTTAGAGGCATAGGATGCTTAGTTTAGATGGGTTGGGCGAGCGGTTCAAAACTCAAAGTTGGTGGATCATTAGTTAGTTTTGATTTCTAATACCATGGAACATTTGAAGTAAATTGTAATTGAACAAGTTATATATTGGTCATGATGAACTCATGTAGTTGACATATTTGGATATTTAATTATTTTAAATAAATTTTAGTCTTATTAGTAATTTTTATATTTTATAGGCCTTACATGATCTCTAAGGAATTGCTTTAGGGCTTATGTGGCCGTGTCACATGGTCGGCCCAGAGGTTGGGATCGGGGCATGACATCAAATATGCTAGCTCACAAAGTAAAAAAGGTAGGAATTGGACCACGAGATAGCTATTCCCAAATGAATTCTGTATATTGTGTCTAGACCATCAAATGATTTGCTTCATAATGGCAGAAGGATACACAATGGGAGATGGTTTTCTGTCATCATTAATTATTTGAACCCTTTCAAAAGAAGAATGCAATATAATCTATGTTGTAAGATTACCTGTTAATTAATATAAAATCTAAAAAAATAACTAACAATCACACATACAAAAATAGGATACAACGATTTGCGTGGTTTGGTCTTTAACTTACATCCATGGGTGAATATAGGAAGAGAGATTTCAGTACTATATTAAAAAAAAAAAAAAATGAAGTACAAAGAGTGTGTAGTGGCTCAAATAACAAAAGATCATCCCTTAATAATAAAAAATATGTGATTATAATATATATACACCAAATTCTAAAATAAAGAGAAAAGATCAAAATATCCAGATGGACCAACAAAGTACAAAATGGGTTGGATTCGTACCATGAGTCACACCAAATTCAAGCCATACTCAACAGCCTCAAGCTTAAGATCTACGCAATAATCCTATACTTGCCTCTCTTTTATTAGATGGCAGAGGTGGTGTAACCATAGTCTTATGTTTAGGGCTACCATGTCAGGCAAGCAGATTGAGCCTAAGATAGGAGGATGTACTCAGGTTTGATGTAGTATTTTTTTGCGAGTTTGAGCACATCTCAAATACCTTAGAGGCAACAATTGGTCCTCATATCTTAAAATTAACATTCAAGTAAATTTTGTTGCAAAACAATCTCCTAATTTTGAAGATTCAACCTCCAACTTGCAAGGAGACATTTTTGTGAGGAGTTCGAGCACATCCTGGAATCCTTAGAGGTAATAGTTGGTCCTCATACTTTAGTATTAACATTCAAATAAATTTTGTTGTAGAATGGTCTTCCCATTTGGAAGATTCATCCTATAACTTGCAAAAAGATCAAAATAAAGGAGAGATGATGACTACGACTTCTAGCATGGAATTGGTAGACAATCCCCATCAAATGATTATTGGAAGCATCATCTCATGTAGGCAAAGACAACCAAGTAATTGATTGCTAGAACCTTAGTAGAGGAGGTCAAAAATTCTGGCAAAACTTAGGTGATTCAAGTGCTTCCAATGAAACCCAATTTCGAGTCACAATTCCTCGCTAGAGGCTCAACAACCTTACAATCACCAACTTAACTCTTCACCAAGAATCCTAAAGTCTTGTGGGAATGAAACATTTTTTCTCCAACAATTGAGAATTCTTTTTTAAAATTTAAACTCTAGCATCTATAAAACTAATGTAGCATTAACGCTTGATTGGATTGATATTCCAATCTCAATAGATAACATGAAGTGCTTAGCCTCTACTTCGCCACCCTACCATTAAAAAAAGTATCCCAAAGCCAATCATCAACCTATTGATGGTTGAGCAATATTATAATTATAATTGATCTATTAATAAATAAAATAATATTTTGGCTCTTTTCATCATAAAGTTTTCATCTTCTAATGAACTTCATTATTGTGATGAAGTTCTTAAGACTATTTAGTTTCGATAAAAAGAGAATTTATCGATTAGTTCTTAAAATTATTCATGACTAAATGATAGACTGTTAATTAGAATGACAGTATCTATCGAGCATAGATCGCTGTGTATCATATAGGTTGATTGTCCTCTTAACCAAGAAGTGTAGAGATACTGGTATGGCATATAGAAGAGATGTAAGGATACATCATTGTTAAAACATGATCAATTCTAGAGTATTCTGCTATCAAAAATATTTTTGATGGAATATAGGTATAAGTATTTCTTAGACTTGAGATCACATCAATAGCTTACAAGCAATTCACGGTGCTTTGGTATCGGACTAACTAAATTTTTAATTCGATAATGAAAGATTTTTGGGTATAGTCAAGTACTTACAAAGTCGGTATATGATTAAGATGGGATTGACCACTTTAAGAGTTGGAGAAAAATATATCACTGTATTTCAATATAGCAAAATCTTGGCTAGGATAATCCATGAGATAGATTTGATATTTTAAAATATAATATCAACAGTCTGATCAGAGTTGATAGTTGAACTCTAAGGTATCCTACGAAAATTTTAGTCAAGGAGATGAATTATATGAAAACTATATCCACATAGATTTTAAGGATGTTGTTCTACACATTCAACATATCCGACCATCGGGTATCATTGCTAAATAATCACTTCGATTGGTATAAAAATTTATTTCTATGCTACCGATTTAAATTTGGACCTATGAGGTCACACACATTAGAGTTCAAGATCTGATCAGATGGTTGATCAATAATTAAGAATCATTTTAGTATTAAACGATCAATACAATTGATGTTTAACCTAGTACAAGTATTGCAGGAGGATTGATTAACAATTAGATTGCTAATTAGCTTAATTTGATTAAGCCAGAGGATTGAGATTAAGTCTAATTAAATATAATTTAATTAGATTTAGTTTGGACTTAATTGGATTAAGTATAATTGGTTTATTGGATAAGCCAAGTGCAAGAAAGAACTAATCCTAGTTCAACTAGGACTTGGATCAATCCAATTTTTTAATTTGATTAAAAAATTAAATTAAAATTAAATCTTATTTAATATAATTTAATTAGATTCTTAATTAAGTTAAGATTTATTTTAATTTAATTAATTTATTTTTAATTTAATTTGGTTAAAGTCTTTGTTTGACCAAGTCAAATTGGAAGTCCTAGTGTGACTAGGACTTCCCTCCTTGCACCACCTTAGCCCCAATGCCCCCATGCCCTCTTCTGCTTAATTTTGGCATGAAATCTCTCTCTCTCTCTTTGAAGATTCATGCATGCCCACCCTCTCTCTCTATTTTCTATATGGTATTAAGTTATGGACCAAGTCAATACATGGCAAGTTATTGTGGGTTTGAATTCTATATGATGAAATCCCAACAAACTTGGACTCTTCCCTTGTGCCACCCTCCACCCTAATTTCTCTCCTTATTTTTCATGATAAAAAGAAAAATTTTGTACACCCCTCTTTGGTGTTCCATGCCAAAAAGAAAGGAGGGGGCACCCAAGTGTTGGATGCCCCAACTTATTGCCTTAATTGGACCTACCTTGTCTAGGTATTTGACCTAGACAAGACTCCTTCATATCTTATTATTTAAAATAAATTTTGGACTATTTTTTTCATGAATTTTAGATCATTAAGAGAGGTTTTAGGCATGTGAAAATCAGAGGAAAAAGCTTCTTGGGCATTGGGTTTTCATAGATACCAATTTAAATGTCTAAGTGAGAGAAGAAAGAAGAAGAAGAAGGTCTTCTTCTAGGATTTCTTCTATTCATCCCTTTTCCTCCATTTTTGAGATTTACTTTTGAGAGTGTCTCAGATCTAAAGTCTCTTCTCTTTCTTCTGATATTTGGAGAGTCCAAATCTTGAAGAAGAGAGCACCAGATTGACCATCGAAGAAGGATCAACACAGTATTAGCATACTGTGCTAATTTTCGAAGATCGAATTTTTGATCGAGATTCGTGGACTCGTGTGGATATCTCTTAGAGGCTGGATGCATGTGCGACTCAGAGTTTCATCTTTAAGTTCAGATCAGTAAGTTAGAATGTCTAACTTGCATAGGTAATATGGATCTGATCCTTTATTATATACATGCAATAGATCTAGTGTAGGTCCATGTTGATGTGATCAACATGTCTTTCTCTTCTAATATTTTTTTTAATTTTTGATTTAATCTCATGCTATAATCATGTAATAGGATCCTAGATCTAGAGGTTTTCTAATTTTTATAAATTAATTTTAATTTATTTCAGTCTTCTGCTGCCTAGATCTGAAAAAATTTCAAGATCTGATCCTAAAATTCTAGATCTAATTCCTTCACCTACATGGTACCAATTGAGCAAGCCTTCAAAACAATCTAGCACTACATCAAACACACTCCTACAACAACCACTTCTAAGGAGACATCAGTGGGAAAAACTTTTTAGAAATCAAGTTCAACCTACTCTCTGCACAACCAGCCTTTAAGCACCAGCCCAAAATCCTAAAAGAAGTGCAAGATTGAGAACAAAGAAGAAAAAGGTGCTGGGTCTAGAAGCAGAAATACTACAAACTAAAGACATCCTCACTCTTCTCCTTGGACTTCCATTGTAATTTCTTAAGAAATAGCTACCAATCCTTTGAGATTTCCCTCGAGTTTCCCTTTAGTTCTCGCCAAAAAAATCAATATCTTCTCTTTAGCATTGCCGGAATGAGGTAGCCACTCTCCATTCTCTCCTCTTTCTTTTTCCATTTTTCATCAATCATCGTCACATGGTTTTAGACCGGCGAGCTACCGATTTGAGGTTGGAATAAGGCTCCTCTATTCAAACCACTTTTCCATTGTTTTGATGTTGTGAACTCCCATTGGCCATGGCTGCCAATTTTATCTTCTTGATGTCACTGGGCATCACCATTGGCCGCCAGCTTGGACCTGTCATTGATTTGGCAAGAAGAAGGGAGAGGGAAGGAACTCCCCTGTTCTAAAAAAAGGTAGAGAAAGAGAGTTATCTCTCTTCTCTTTTTACCTTTTCTATCTCTTATCTTCTTAACTTTCTCTCCCCTCTTTCTATCTTTCTCTCTATTCTCTCTCACTAGCTAGGTTGAGGGATTTGTGGATGAGGGATTTGGGGATTTGATGTTGGACCCCTAATGAACCCAGTAAAAGGTTCTAGATGGATGACTTTTATCTTTCGAATTTTATTTTCAATATTAAAATTTATAAGAGAACAATCCTTTGGATAAGAGAATATCAAGCAAGATTTGTGATACCTAGACTATAAATTAAGTAAGTTTAGTTTAACATCAGTAGAGCTAAAAATCATCGGATATTCATTACCTATTTATATAAAAATTATTTTGTGTATTAGTGATTTTGATCTATGTGGATTTTGATAGTAGTATTTTATTTACTTATTTGTTAAGTATATATATAGCTCTGCAAGATATTATATATTATATATCACTGATTCTGATTTGGATAGATTTTAGTAATCACGTGCAATAAATTTTGCAAAAGAGTGTGATATTGAATTATAATACTTGACAAGCATAACTTTAAATTGTGTGACTGAATAATAGATTATGGTATTCTAAACTAGCCATGTTGTTGATATCCTACTGTTGGGGATAAACCCTGCTTCCATCGAAGTTCAGCCTGATGTTTAGCCTAATGCAATCGGTAATCACAGAAGAGCTTCAGCAGTCAAACCTTAGCCGAACTCCTTCAGCCGATCGAACTTTCTAGTGGCTGAGCCTCAGTTGAATTTCTTCAACCGATCGAACTTCTCAACGGTCGAGCCCCAGTCAAACTCCTCTCAGACTTTTCCTTCAGACTCCTTACAGACTTCTCCTTCAATCGAACTTCTCCAGGATCTAGACTCCTCCCAGACTTCTCCTTTGGTCGGACTTCTATAGGAGCCGAACTCCTTTCAGATTGCTCCTGCAGTCAGACTCCTTCTGGATTTCTCCTTCAATCGGACTTCTACGAGAGCCAAATTTTTTCTTCAGTCGAACTTCTATGAGAGTCAAACTTTCTTCGAATTTCTTCTTCAGTCAGGCTTCTATGAGAGCCAGACTTCTCCTTCAGTCAAATTTCTACAGGAGCCAAACTCCTTTTGAATCTCTCCTTCAGTCGGACTTCTATAGGAGCCAAACTCCTTCTGGACTTCTTCTTCGATCGAACTCATCTAGGAGTCGAACTCCTTCCAGATCTCTCCTTCAGCTAGCATTCCTTTCGGATGATCTCCTCTAGCCATATTTTCTTTGAAAGTCCGAACTCCTTTGGAATTGATATATATTAGAGTTCTTCACCAATCAATGCCTGCTTCCTCCAAACTACGATCATTAAATCTCGATGAACGATCACCATCAGTCTGCTATAGGCGACGCTACAAATGGCGCCCTCCTCTATGACAAACTCCATCACGTCTCGAGTGGTCCGCTACTAGATGGTATGGCTATCACTATCAGTCTGATGTTATCTTTTCTTTCGTACCAAACTCCACCAGACCTCGAATGGCCTGTTGTCAGATAGCTACAGCTGTCACCATCAATCAAGCTCCGTCTATAAAAAGGGATCCTCCAGATATATTTTCTCTAAGCTCTCTTCTTCTTTTCGAAACTATGTCGAACTCTTTCCTAAGCACTCCATTTTTATTGGCCAAAAGAGCTAACTTGATCATCGGAGGGTCCTACTGGAGCCACCACCACCGACTCCGGATGAAACTTTATTTTGCAAGTCACCGACGGTGACCTCGTCCTCCTCCACTCCACCTCATCCTGGCGTCGACCAGATTCTGCACCAATAGAATTGATGCTAGAGGAAGAGCCTCTATCTTTGAGGTATCCTTGTTCTTAAAGAAGTGCTCAGTCGATCCTTGTTTTTAAAGGAGTGCTCAGTCGACCCTGCCGACCTCCTCCTTTAAGGTTCATCTCCATCCTCTTCCTCGATCCTAGGAAATACCTCCAAAGAAGGCAACTATCTGAAGATCTATCACTTCTACCGTCAGATCTGAGCTAGATCAATCCGTTCCTACTCCATCATCGGTGCTTCAGCCACCACCTCCACCGATGGCCATAGCAGATCCAAAGTAGTTTAACTTATTGATGCAGCGGGTTCAGGGCCTCATCAAAATGGTGCAGACTATGCAACAGCCTTCGATGGTGATTCTATCAAAAAATCCATCATCGAGATGTCAGAAGCCAGTCCTAAGGAGGAGCACTTCGGCTAGCATACCCATCACCCCAGGAAAGAAGAAATAGAGAGCAGAGGATCCTTGCTTGGATTATGATTCTTCTTCAAAAGGAATCTTTTTCATCCACGGTCGAAAGCCTTCCAAGATTTTCGATCGAGTTGACGATCTCGATCAAAAACTATGAGGGACAGATTGATAGATTGAGGAGCTCGACCATGTCGCCCCAGCTCACCATGATGACGTCCGCACTGATCCCCCTTTCTCTCTCTAAATTATACAAGAGTCCGTTCCATCGAACTTCAAGCTCCTCTGATTTGAAAGCTACGATGAAACTTCTAATTCGATCGATCACCTGAAAGCCTTTTGAATCATAATGCTACTCCATGGCACACCAGACGTCATATTATGTCGAGCTTTTTCATCTACCTTAAAAGGAGCAGCAAGAAACTGGTACTCGATGTTGAAGTCGAATACGATCTTCTTCTTTGACCAAATGAGCCATCAATTTATGGCTCACTTTATCAGCAGTTGATGTCTGCATTGAGGTTTGAATTTTCTGATGAACATCAAGTAGGAGGAAGAATCCATTCGAACTTACATCACCTGGTTTAATACTGCTACGTTGGAGGTTCGAAACCTGGATCAGTCAGTTGCGATGGCCGCACTCAAGGGCGGCCTTCGGAAGAATGATTTACTATTCTTTCTGAAGAAGAAGTATCCCAGAAACTTTATCGATCTTCTAGCTCAAGCCGAGGGATATGCCCGTGTGGAAGAAGCCTTCAAGTTGAAGAATGAAGAAGCCATAGGAGAGCAACAGGTAGGCGAGTCTAGCAAACCCATGGCTGATGGAGAACCGAATGAAGTTCGGTTGTGCTCACGGACTCCTCCTAAGCGCAAACGAGGTCGAACTCTCCCTCGAGTTAGTCATCAAAAAAGCTCCGATAAAAGGGCATGAAGTTCTTCTCTCAGGAGGTTTCATAGGAGGGCTGAATGAAGCTTGGCCATGCTCATAGACTCCTCTCGAGCGCAAGCAAGGCTGAACTTTTTCTCGAGCTCATCGTCAAGAAAACTTCGATAAAAGAGCATAAAGTTTTTCTCCTAGAAGGTTTCACAGGAGGACCGAATGAAGCTCGGCCATACTCACGAACTCCCTCCGAGTGCAAGCGAGGTCAAACTCCTCCTCGAGCTCATCATCAAGGAAGCCACGATGGAAGTGCGCAAAGAAGTTCCCCTTAGAAGGTTTCACAAGTATGCCCCCCTCAATGCTCCACAGACGTCGGTCTGAAGCAAGCCAATGGTGCTATCATAGCTAGAACCACCAATGAGGAAGGAACAATAAGGAGATCAGCCGCCTTCCAGCATCATCGATGCTATCTCTTGGGGGCCTAGTACTTCGGTGAGTCACCATCTCTCAGCCTCAGAGCCAGAAAAAGCTTGTCCCAAATTGAGAAGACCCATATGAAATAGAGGAGATCGTCCAGCCCAGGACTTACCGTCTGAAGAAGCTCGGAGAAACAATGCTCCCACGAACTTGAGACTCAAAAAATCTGAGAATATACTGCCAGTAATTTTTCTTCAATAAAACTCCTCCATTTCAATATTATTATTTCTCGATACAAAAATAACCAGATGATAGGAAAGAAACAATCAATAGTGGTCATGTTAGGAATAAGAGGAGAACCTTATTCTAATATGAGCAAGTCGAAGGCCTCGTTCATTTTAAACGAGATGGGAGAAGAGGCCTTGACAACGGCCCTTATATGCCCCCACAGTCCGTTAGGAATAAAAAAAATCTCATTATAACATGAGCAAAGTCGAAGATCTTGTTCATTTTAGACGAGATGGGAGGAGAAACCCTGACAACAATCCTTATGTGCCCCCATAGTTCATTAGAAATGGGAGGAAAACCTCATCCTAACGCGAGCAAAGTTAATGGCCTCATTCATTTTAGATGAGATGGGGGAAGAGGCTCTGACAACAGTCCTTATGTGCCCCCACAGTCCATTAGGAACAGAAGGAGAACCTCATCCTAACATGAGAAAAGTCAAAGGTCTTATTTATTTTAGAGAAGATGGGAGGAGAGGCCCTGACAACGATCCTTATGTGTCCCCACAGTCCGTTAGAAATAGGAGAAGAACATCATCCTAATGTGAGTAAAGTCGGCCCCATTGTGTCCGACAACAATAGAAGATAAGATCTCCTTCAACCTCGGTTGAAAATGAGATCTCTTTCGAGTCTCAACTTCAACTTCAACCTCAGCTAGAGATAAGATTTCTCTCAAGCTCCAGAGTCTACGTCAACAGGAGATAAGATCTTCTTCAATCTCGACTAGAGATAAAATATCTTCCAAGCTTTAAAGTCTACATCAATAAGAGATAAGATCTTCTTCAACCTCGGCTAGAGATAAAATCTCTTCCAAGCTCCAGAGTCTACGTCAACAGGAGATAAGATCTCCTTCAACATCGGCTAGAGATAAGATCTCTATCGAGCTCCAGAGTCTACGTCAATAGGAGATAAGATCTCCTTCAACCTCGGCTAGAGATAAGATCTCTCTCGAGCTCTAGAGTCTATGTCAACAGAAGATAAGATCTCCTTCAACCTCAGCTAGAGATAAGATCTCTCTTGAGCTCCAAAGTCTACGTCAATAGGAGATAAGATCTCCTTCAATCTCGACTAGAGATAAGATCTCTTCCGAGCTCCAAAGTCTACGTTAATAGAAGATAAGATCTCCTTCAACCTCGGCTAGAGATAAGATCTCTCTTGAGCTTCAGAGTCTACATCAACAGGAGATAAGATCTCCTTCAACCTCGACTAGAGATAAGATCTCTTTCGAGCTTCAAGTCTATGTCAATAAGAGATAAAATCTCCTTTAATCTCGGCTAGAGATAAGACCTCTTTCGAGCTTCTATATCAACAAAAGATAAGATCTTCTTCAACCTCGACTAAAGATAAGATCTCTCTCGAGCTTCAGAGTCTATGTCAATAGGAGATAAGATCTTCTTCAACCTTGGCTAGAGATAAGATCTCTCCCGAGCTTCGGAGTCTACGTCAATAGGAGATAAGATCTCCTTCAATCTTGGCTAGACATAAGATCTCTCCTAAGCTCTAGAGTCTACGTCAATAGGAGATAAGATTTCCTTCAATCTTAGCTAGAGATAAGATCTCTTCCGAGCTTCAAAGTCTACATCAACAGGAGATAAAATCTCTTTTAATCTCGGCTAGAGATAAGATCTCTCCCGGGCTTCAGAATCTACGTCAACAGAAGATAAGATCTCCTTTAACCTCGATAAGAGATAAGATCTCTTCCGAGTTCTAGAGTCTACATCAATAGAAGATAAGATCTTCTTCAACCTCGGCTAGATATAAAATCTCTCCCAAGCTCTAGAGTCTATGTCAACAGATAATAAGATCTTCTTCAACCTCGGCTAGAGATAAGATCTCTCTCGAGCTTCTACATCAAATAGGAGATAAGATCTCCTTTAATCTCGGTTAGAGATAAGATCTCTTTCGAGCTTCAAAGTCTATATCAATAGGAGATAAGATCTCCTTCAACCTCAGCTAGAGATAAGATCTCTTTCGAGCTTCAGAGTCCACATCAATAGAAGATGAGATCTCCTTCAACCTCAGCTAGAGATAGGATCTCCCCTAAGCTTCAATGTCTGCATCGACAGAACATGAGATCTCCTTCAACCTCGATTGAAGATGAAATCTCTCTCAAGCCTCAACTTCAACTTCAACCTCGGCTAGAGATAAGATCTCTCCCAAGCTTCAGAGTCTACATCAACAGGAGATAGGATCTCCTTCAACCTCGACTGGAGATAGGATATCCTTCGAGCTTCAACATCCACATCAACAGAAGAAAAGATCTTCTTTAACCTCGACTGGAGATAAGATCTCTTCCCGAGCTTTAGCATCTACGTCAACAAAAGATAAGATCTCCTTCAACCTCGACTAGAGATAAGATCTCTCCCGAGCTTTAACTTCAACTTCAACCTCGGCTAGAGATAAGATCTCTCTCGAGCTTCAGAGTCTATGTCAATAGAAGATAAGATCTCCTTCAACCTTAGCTAGAGATAGGATCTCCCTGAGCTTCAACATCCACATCAACAGGAGAAAAGATCCCTTCAACCCTCGGCTGGAGATAAGATCTCCCTCTAAGCTTCAACTTCAACTTTCAAACTTTGGCTGAAGATATGATCTCCTCCGAGCTTCAGCATCTATGTCAATAGAAGATAAGATCTCCTTCAACCTCGACTGTAGATAGGATCTCTCCCGAGCTTCAACTATAACTTCAACCTCGGCTGGGAGATAAGATCTTCCCCAAGCTTCAACTTCAACGTCAACCTTGGCTGGAGATAAGATCTTCTTCGAGCTTCAACGTTTATATCAACAGAAGAAAAGATCTTCTTCAACCTCGATTGGAGATAAGATCTCTTTCGAGCTTCAACTTCAACATCAACCTCTATTAGAGATAAGATCCCCCAAGCTTCAATGTCTACGTCAACAGGAGAAAAGATCTTCTTCAATCTCGACTGGAGATAAGATCTCTTCCGAGTTTCAACTTTAACTTCAACATTGGCTAGAGATAAGATCTCCCCGAGCTTCAGCATCTACGTCAATAGGAGATAAGATCTCCTTCAACCTCGGCTGAAGATAAGATCTCCTCCGAGCTTCAACTACAACTTCAACCTCGATTGGAGATAGGATCTTCCTCGAGCTTCAACTTCAATGTCAATCTTGGTTGGAGATAAAATCTCCCCCGAGCTTCAATATCCACATCAACATGAGATAAGATATCCTCCAATCTCGACTAAAGATAAGATCTCCCCCGAGCTTCAACTTTAACGTCAACATCAGCTGGAGACAACATCTCCCCAAAGCCTCGACTTCAACTTCAACCTCTGCTGGAGATAAGATCTTTTCTGAGCTTCAACTTCAATGAGTATAGAGCTCGAAAAAAGACTTCGGTAGTTATCTTTTTGTACTCCCTTCGAATTTCAAACTCGAAAGTGGGAGAGACTATTGTTAGGGATAAACCCCGCTCCCACCGAAGTCCAACCTGATATTTAGTCCAATGCAACCAATAATCATGGAAGAGCTTCAGTGGTCAAACTTTAGTCGAACTTCTTTAGCCGACCAAACTTTCCAACGGTCGAGCCCCAGCCGAACCCCTTCAATCGGCCAAACTTCTTAGTGGCCGAGTCCCAGCCAAACCTCTTCAACCGATTGAACTTCTCAACGGCCAAGTCTCAGTCGAACTCCTCCTAGACTTCTCCTTCAAACTCTTCCCAGACTTCTCCTTCAGACTCCTCCCAGACTTCTCCTTCGGTTGGACTTTCTCAGGATCCGGACTCCTCCCAAACTTCTCTTTCGGTCGGACTTCTACAGAAGCCGAACTCCTTCCAGATTGCTCCTACAGTCGAACTTCTTTCGGATTTCTTCAGTCGGGCTTCTATGGAAGCCAAACTTCCTCCGAGTTTCTCCTTCAGTCGGACTTCTACAAAAGCCGAACTCCTTCCAAACTTCTTCTTTAGTCAGATTTCTATAAGAGCCAAACTCCTTTCGAATTTCTCTTTCAGTCATACTTCTATAGGAGCCGAACTCCTTTCGGACTTCTCCTTCGGTCGAACTCATCCAGAAGCCGAACTTCTTCTAGATCTCTCCTTCAGCTAGCATTCTTCTCGGATGATTTTCTCTAGTCATATTTTCTTTGAAAGTTTGAACTCCTCTGAAATTAATATATGTAGGAGTTCTTCACCAACCAATGCCTGCTTCCTTCGATCTACGTCATTAAATTTCGATGAACGATCGCCATCAGTCTGCTATAAGTGATGCTACAGGTGGCACCCCCTCTATGATAGACTCCACTAGGCCTCGAGCGGCCCACTACTGGATGGTATTGTTATCACTATCAGTCTGACGATACCTTCCTCTCCATATCAAACTCCACCAGACCTCAAGCGGCCTACTGTCAGATGGCTACAGCTGTCATCATCAATTAAGCTCTATCTATAAAAAGGGTTCCTCCAGATATGTTTTTTCTAAGTGTTCTTCTCCTTCTCGAAACTCTACCGAACTCTTGTCTGAGCACTCCATTTCTATTGGCCAGAAGAGCTGACTTGATCATCGGAGGATCCTACCAGAGCTACCACCACCGACTTCGGACGAAACTTTATTTTGCAGGTCACCAACGGCGACCTCGTCCTCCTCCACTCCAACTCATCCCGGCGTCGATTAGATTCTGCACCAACACCTACATAGGTCAGAACTATGATTACGGTAGTCCACGAGATTAGTTACTATATGAATGTCCCATCATGGGCTAGAAACATAGTTGCTGTATATTAAGGTTGAGCACTTGTGATCCTCTAGACTAGCCACTTTGTTGGTGCCTTGCTACAAACCAGAAATATGATTATGGTAGTTCATAGGACTAGCCAATATAATGAATCCCCATAAACTGGAAATATGATTGTGGTAATTCAGAACTGAGCTCTTATTTGATATATAATAATTTAAATTAATTATTTTATATGATTTATTATATAAAAAGATGTATTTGCTATGCATGTTTTAGTATCTTTGACATATGAGTTATGTGAATAATAATTATTGATGATTTTTTATTTATTATTATTATATTAATGCTGATATGTGAGAATTCTTACTAGGCTATAAGGCTCACACCTCTTCTTTACTTTTCTTTTTAAAAGTTACAAGATATATATATTTGGCTATGGTTAAGATCATAGTTGAAAGGATTGATTAGATAAAGCATCATTAATATTAATTGAATGATCGAGTTTTATAAATTATATAAGATTTTATATTTATTAATATAAAATATTTGTTATGAATTGAGATTAATAATATTTATAAAATTTTAGAAATAATGCATGTTTATAAATATTATACATGCTCACATAAGAAGATTAATTTAACATGGATTGAACATGAAGATGCTTATTCTAGAAGGATTATGTATATGATGACTTAGTTATACAAATACAAAATTTGAATTAAAATGATTATTTTATTTCCGTATTGCATGATGTAGCATTTGAAATGAGATATGAAATTCTACTTGTGCTATTGAAACGAGCATGCGCACCGTACATATTAGAAAATTGATTTATTGTGAACATATGAAAACTTTCTAGTATAACTATGGTTCGGCTGTAGCCACCAGGACAAATCATTTGGCATATATCAGAAAAAAAAATCTTTCAAACTTAGCTGGTCAGGGATAATCGCTAGCAAAACTAATCCTTTTAGGACTAGCCAACTGGTATTAATTACTGGCACACACTACAGGTTCACATATTCTATTTGAAGGAATAATGCGATCTGTATCGCATGCCAGAAGAAAAAAATAAATATATTAATAATAATTAAATTTTTTTATAATTTTTATAAAATCATATTTTGATGATCAAGGTAGTGTTTCGGAAGACCGTAAGATTTGGATGTGCAGATTTTCTATTTTGACCGCATGCCAATTTTTACAGAAAAGATGGATAAAGAACTCAAGGCTTCTTCTGGAGGGGTTGTTGAGAGAGCTTTAAGATCTAATGTCGAAGCCTTGAAGCCTCCACATGCCACCACCAAGGTATCAATGCCCAAAGAGATCACACGTCAAGGGGAGGAGGATGCCTGAGACTCACACCAAGGGAAGCCCACGCCCTCTCTAAAACCCATGCCCACTCTTATGATCAATTCTTAATTGATCTTCATGCCCAAGAGACCCACTCTTATATAGAGTAGAAGTCCTAAAGAAGATCAAATACAACTTTGAATCAAATTCAAGATTTCCTAATCGAAGAATGATCCAAAAGGAAATAAGAGAGGTGCCAACTCACACCTCTCTTTCCTTGCCACACGTCCAAGGGGAGGGCACAATTTCTAGCACCCCTCCTCCATCTTGGTCGGCCACTAGGAGAGAAAAACCCAGGGAATTTAAGGCATTAGTTGACCAAGTCAAATTTGGTTCCAGTTGGATTCAAGTCAAATCCAATTCGAACCAAATTTGAATAAGCTGTCAATTCTAATCTAATTAGAATTCTGGTTCAAGTCTAACTTAGTTAATGAACCCAATTAGCCTTAAGTTGAGTCAAGTCTAATTAGATTAGATCTAATCTAAAGTAATTAGAACTTGAATTCATCCTCAGAATTAAATCCGCACCTCATGTATAGTACTAGCTAGACATAGTCAGTGTTTAATTCCATATGACCTTTAACTTAATTCTTAACTAAGTAAATCTTTATGTTTAATCAAGTTTTATAATTTCAAATTGAATACATAGATATTAGATCAATTCTTTCCTATATTACTTGACTTGTGTACATAACTCTATAGGTTCAAATACTAAGCTGATAGTATAGAAATCAATTTTCTATACTTTGATGCAATAATACTCGACGTCCGGATAGATCGAATAATTATAAAGTAATATTCAACAACCTAAGTATATAGTTATCACATAATTCATCCCTTTGACTCATAATGCTTAGGATCATTTAGGGTTAAACTATCAATCCGAGATAAATCATCCATATTGTATTTCAATCTTTCAAATCTTGTGACAGATCATAAAAATTATCCTGATCAAGATTTTATTAAATTAAAATATAATATTATATTTAAATTCATCTATATCTATATGTTTATGAATTTATTATTATATGAATTAGTCACACATCATCCATTTTATATTTCAATCTTCTTCTTCTGTACTAATCGAAGGACTGAGGATCCAGAGACACCTTCTAGCTTATCCTTTGAATGAATAAATTTGATCAGACATTTCTGGAGTTTGTAGACTTTCTTTATGAATTATCATATTAAATTAATTGTTGCTTTTAGTGCCAATGCTTGAGTTTATATAATTAGACCGGGATGTGATACTGCCACCAGTGACTAGCATGGTTTCTTTTCATCAGACTTGACTATGCGCTATCTGATATAGGAAATCTGGTAGAAGGGTTCATTAATACAATAACTCAAAGTAGTTGCTACAAGAAGAGATTTTTTTTTTTAGGCCAAAAGAGTCTGCTTCTGACGACGTTTACGAGACTACAATTTGCTTGACCTCAAACAAATGCCCCCGTTTAATGCACTCTCTAATTCTAGGAGCTTATGCCATTCTTGGTGTTTAGAGCGCCGGTTGAGCATGCACTCACAAAGAGAAGAAACTATTAACCATGAGACACTCATGTAAACCTCTAATTGTAACATAAGAGAAAGAAAAAAAAAAAATGCTATTTCTTTGCCTTTAAGCTTTGTGTTATTAAGGCTTGAAAGTCTTACAACATCTCATAAAACACTCATGTAAAGCTCTAATTACAAAAGAAGAGAAAAAGAAAAAAAAAAAAAAAAAAAAAAAAAAAAGCTATTTCTTTGTCTTTAATCTTTAAGTTATTAAGGCTTTAAGGTCTTACAATATCTTACGGTTGGTCTTTGATAGAAACCGTGGTTCTTGCCTAGAGAAGAGTGGCTCATTCTGAAGCATGGTTGAAGTGCCTAATCTTTGGACGTATAAACTGCAAAAAGAGTCACCACTTCTAGCAATTATATGATGTCCATCACCAAAAAAACACTTGCTATGAAGCCATATTGGGCCTTACGATTCATCATTAACTACGCATATCATTGAATTCACTGAGTCAAAATTTGAAGCGCAGAATTCATTAATTAAAATTTTTAAAACACCCCGCTATGACTTTAGTTCTGGAAAATGATCATTTAAAGAGTTTTTTTTCTCACTTGTTATCTGGATGTTTGTGTGAAGTTCATCAGCGAAGTCTCAATGTTGAACTGCTACTGATGTATGAACCCATTTGAATTAACGTGGACTCTTAAGTGCAGCCCCTTTTTTGTGAAATTTTGTATATATGTGGGTGGACCACTAGGGGGCTTGTTATCGAATTACAAATTTATGCGGCACACCTCAAAGTTTATTTTGGGTGCGTCTCAAGCCTCACAAGTTGCATGCTCTAAGATTAAAGGAAGCTCCAAACTTATGGACCTTCAGTTTTAGGGCCCATAGATAATCTAATAGCCTTTTAAGGGGTTTTACATGAGACCTTATATGTCTGTGAACTCATATATATATATATATATATATATATATATTATATATATATATATATATATATATATATATATATATATATATATATATATATATATATATATATATATAAAAGGCTGCAAATGGGTCGAGTTGACTCATAACCCGATCCGCATAAATCCGATGCGAATCATTTTAAAGAACTTGCAGATCCAGGTCAGATTCTAAAATCTAACTAATTCCATTTTTTAGGTCAAATCTAAATTTACTGAATTTTTATCCGATCCAATCTGACCCGACCTGTGGAGACTTTTAGTTTGATGTAAATCTTGATATAAATAGCCCGACCTAATCCAAACCCAATATGAGATTCAAATTAGAATTAGTATATTTATTCAACTAACATTATAAAAATAATAGAAGCATACTAATTTAAAAATAGATAAAATAGAACTTCCTGATTTTCTCCTACCTTCATTCGCCTAAACTTTACACATAGATTGGAAAAAAACCAAGATTCTACTGAATAAAAATTGCTGGCTGTCATCACTAGCTTTTCAAATTATATTAAATATCTTGGTACTAATTTTTTTGTGCTCTTATTAGTTGGATCTTGGTACTTATTTTAGCTTCACGGACTTTATTAGAAACATCAACAAGAATAAAAATATAAGCATAATTAAATATGAGTTAAGAATAAGCAATAGATCCAGCATCTGCTTAATAGTCTGAAAATTGATATATAAGCCAATAATTATATTCCAGACTCAAGCTGATTCAAATCCAAGCTGAACCCATATTTCATTGATTGCAGCCAAGTTATATATGGATCCGATCTGACCTAAATGATTCATTGGATTAAAAAATTTAATCATGAATCCAATCCAACTCGATCTGATCTTTTATTAAGCTAGATTTGAGTCTAATATTTAAATCCGATCAAGAAACTAGGTTGGATCAAGATCACTCATAACCCAATCTAATCCGATCCATTTGCACTACTATGCATATGAATATATATATATATATATATATATATATATATATATATATATATATATATATATATATATATATATATATATATATATATATATATATATATATATATATATATATATATATTATAATGCGTATATGTATGTGTGGTTGTAGGGAACTAGAACGAATTTATTCTTAATTGTGATTTGCAGAACACTATGTTAGGATGTCTTTATAATGGAAATGTAAGCCATAATTAGAGGTTTTTTTGAGGAAAATATCCAAAATACATAGCAGTTAAAGATTTCAGTTTTGGAACTGTTATGGTTAGCTATTGCTCATCCTTGGCCAACATTCATCGGTCTCTGCCAATCTATGGTAATAGGTCATCCAAAGACGATCTGTTATTGCCCGTCCGTCCCTGACCAATCCCCTTTTGCGATAAGTTATTTATTGACAACCCACCATAGGTCATATGTAGCCGATTAATTTTCAAGGGCACTTTGTATTAGATCGGCTACTGCCAACCTACCATAGTTCGGACTTTAATGAGCTTTCTAAAATGATTTTTTCTAGATTAACCAGTGATAAGCTATCCATAACCGAGTAGCCTATTATAGATCATATTTAACCGGCCAATCTTGGATGACCAATATTGTAGCTCTACATGCCTTAAACATCGATTTTGAATGACCTATTATATATCGTCTATTACCGAACTATCTCTATCTTTCTTTTCTAAATTAAAAAAGTTTGGATAAGGAAGGAGTCCCCTGCGATCCCATCTTTCAAAAAAGAAAAATTATCTTTTGAATTAATCTGGCACGACAAATTCGAAAGATTATTAGAGTCCGAGATGAATACAACTCCAATTCCTCTCCTATAAATAAAGCAGCTCTGAGATTCCATAGGTACGCACTCAATTCGATGCTTTCTTTTCTCTTTATTTTTCAGTCTTCTAACTTAAGTATTGAAGGATCTTCACCGAAGGACTCCTCGGTTAGGACTTCTGTGCAGGAGATCGAGCGAAGCTCCAGCAGCAGTACTTCCTCAGTGGCCGATCTCAGATAGGGAGATCAGGAGCAACAAAAACATTGCTAAGTGGAATGGCCGGTGGAAATTGGATACGGCTCAACAAAACCAACCAGGCAAACCCACTAACTGGAATGGGTTAGACCCTGGATTTTACAAGCTTGTGTTGGGCTTTGGGCTCAAAAGTCCCAAACTGACTCCGAGTTAGCTTGTGTTAAGGTTGAACAAGAACCTAAACCTCACCTAACCTATCTAAACTCATAAATATAATTTATGAATTTTTAAGTATATTTATGTTTCCTATTCAGAGTATCTATAGTTTTTTACTTAACTATAATTCTTGAGCTGCGCAATTGTGTAAGGGCATCAAAGTACGACTACAACTGGATGCTAACTTAAAATTGTTCAGAATTACCTAAATAGTCTGACTTGGTTTGTTTTATTTAACCCAATTTAGCCCACCAAGGACTAGCCCAGCCCAACTAAAATTTAGTTTTAAGATACAATTGGTTTGGGTCAAAGAAATCTCAATCCAATAATGGGTTAGACATAGTAGATACAGAGGTTGAATTGGGTTAATGGTCCAATCAAGTTTAGCCCTCCATCCAACCCAACCTGGTCAATTTATTGCTCTAGCTAAAGCAAACAAAATTCTTATAGGAGAATTCCAAATTTCCCTAGGTTTGAATTCGGGAATCTAGCTGCAATTCTTGATCTCTTGGGTTCATAACTTTTTTTGATGAAATTTATAAGAATTTTTTTTGAATGTATACCTCTTAAATATTTGAAATTGTATAAAAATCCTAAAAAATTGCTATTTCCTTTTTTCTTTTTTCTTTTTTCTTTGCATATATATATATATATATATATATATATATATATATATATATATATATATATATATATGCCATCTAACGTCATTTATAAATAAATAATCAAAAATCAAAATAACTTAAATACCCTTAATAGATAAACATACGAAAAAAATTATAAGTATGTACATGCAAAAAATAATTTTACAAGGATGGTAATATAATTTCACATATTTATGGGAATATATGTTCAAAAAAAATCTAATTTATAATATCTTTGAATTCTTTTAAATCCTTTGCTCTTGACTGTATTTAGATGTTCTCTTATAATGTTGAGAGGACATGTGAGGTCTTCTCGGTCTTTCAATTTTCTTGGTTTGAAATCAGGAAAAAATTCCAAGAAACTCAATTTGGAAACCCAAAATTGAGTGGGAGTGATACAAAGCATCATCTTGAGGACTGTAGAAATTCTCCACCCCTATCGAGAGACTCTTTTGGTATATACTCATGATTTTGAGACTCTTACGTTATGTCTTAATCTAAAATGCTAGAAAATTCAAGAATTTAGTTTGGGTTCCAATGGATTCTCTACTAATGCAAATTATAGATAATATCAGCCACATCGTATCTTCGTGTGTCAAATTATTTTTTTTAGACTGAAGTACGCGGGGGGTATGATCGAAAATCCAGTCAAATGAGACTGAGATAAGCTGTCAAAATCCAATCGATTCTTAAAATCCTTTCAAGAGATGTCTTCTCGGACTTGGAGAAGCTTTAATTTTCTTCGGAGGATGCCTTGGTCTCTGAGCGCTTTTCCTCCGAGTTCTCTCCAATTGCGGAGCATTGAATTGTTCTCTTCTGTTTCACTCTCTTTTATGCAATAGAAGACAGAAAAGTGCTACCCAGATATGTATTGCTTACAACGCCAAGAACTTTTATATATTTCACGAAAACTTTTAGGTTGCATATATAGGGATAGAAACCATTTTTATGTACACCAGCACAGAATAGTATTATCCACCTCTAGTGAGGATAAAAGATAACTTAATCATTAACTGGCCGTTTCTTGTTTCCAATGAATGCTATGCTAGATAGACAATCCAATCTATATGGGAGTATTAGATCCAGTGAGATTTTCTTTCCATGAAAAAACTATCATTTTTGAGAAAATAGAAAGAAAATTTTGATCATATCCCTCATGGTTCTATTTTCTCCTCGAAATTACTCTCTAAGGGAAGACTTGATAAATAACAATGGTTCAAATTATCCCATGCATGCAAATGCGAAAGATCTACGTTTTAGTAAAAGTTTGAGCGAGCCTGACTCTTTTTGATCTTTCACCGATACAGGATGAGAAGATCTTTTATCACATTTTTGATCTATACGTCAATATGATGCCTAAGTGACAAAAACAGGAAGTCGGGAAGTCGTAGCTTTACATGGACATCATTCTTTAGTCCGTGAAATATTGTTTTAGAGATCTAAGAGATTCTCTATCTCTACGTCTGTTGTGCACTTAAAAAGATTGCATCCTACATGCTTCAAATGAAATCTTAGTAAACTTTCTTAATGAGTTATTAAAACACTAGTTCTCTTTTGGAAGTGCATTCCAAAGTTCTAAGAAAAGAATCTTAATATAAAAATATCAACAGGATATATATATATATATGGTTAGATATTTAAGCCAAGGCTCCCATCTCTCCATGGTAGCTAGAGATCCTAGCATGAATCTCAGCTGGCAACAAATATTACTATATTTCTAAATTTATTTTTTTTTTTTCAAAAAAATGTTAAATCTCTAGAACAAGAGACTTGTGGGCACTCGCCATGGTAATTCTATGCAGAACATCATTTAGGTCATTTTTTAGACTATGTCGGCCCATGGAGGGATTAAAGGCCAGTACAAGTCCCAAAACCAGACTCTGCTGAGGGTTGATCTTAGGTAAAAACAAGCAAGCATTGGAGACTTGAATCAAGATAAAGTTGTCGCAAAGAAGTTGTCGTAATATATAAATTCTTGTCTCTTATAACCTATAACAACATAACTTTATCTTGTAACATCCTATAACATAACGAGACTTGCGAACTTGAGTAAAGACATCCAACTCCAAAATGCTTATAAATTATGGTGTCATTGCTCAGGTTTCCTAGAGATCGTGAGTTCCAATCTCTCTAATTGCACGTGATAGATTTGTTCAGCTTGATATATATATATATATATTCACCTTTAGCTACCAGATTAAGTTTTTAAAGTCCATTGGTCACCTCCATTCCGTAGTGGCCATTAAGCAACATTGGCATCCTATGATGACTAGTTCACACGATAGGCCGGAAGCAAACCAAAAATTTATCTTGCCACCAAACATCCATATCCAGTCATTATTACGTGGTCTTGAAACCATCAATGCCATGGGAGCCCACTTCATGTAATGTTGCATGTAAAGATGCCAAAGAGTGAGCCGCCCATCATTGTTGAATTCAATGCGTAGCTAAAACATAGAATAAGAATTCTTGTTCTTCCACCCTCAGAAGGAATGCAGCGGGTTGTAAATGGATGCGGCGAACGCAACAAAATCCACATGGAAGTATTGAGAGATACAAAGCACGATAGTAGCCAAGGGAAAACAACAATAATTTGATTTAGATTTTGATGAAACATTCAGTCCAATTCAATGGTATCCTCCGATTGGCCATCAAGCAGAGAGACATTATATAAAAACACCATTTTGCATTGCTTTGCTGCCCACATGAGCCTCAGCCACCAGTCTTTGTTCATCTTGCTCGTGCATCATATATTTTTTGCAAGCTTCAGGGCCATTTTTATCACCTCGAGGAATTAAGTTCCACATGCTTGATTTCACAACTTCGGGAACCATTTATTTTATCTTTGTTTTCAATGTTGTCATGCTCGTTCCTCCATGTTCATTCGACGAACTAAACCATCCATCATTGGTTTACTTGCGTACAGGGATGACATCATTACAGTTGGAAGCAATGGCTAGCATACATTGGCTACATCATCAAAGCTTTGATTGCTCCTTTTGATACGAAAAATGTAGGTATTTTTAATTTCCAAAAAATTATTAAAAAAAAAAAAAAAAAATGCGGGCAATCTTCATTATTTTCTTAGCATAGAAGCTACTCCCAGTTGACGCTTTCCCTACGATGGTGTTCCACTGCTTGATGAAGCTAAATATAGAACTGTGGTTGGGTCTCTTCAATATCTCACCGTAACAAGACCTGATTTAATTGATGCCATTAATTAGGTTTTTCTATTTATGCATTCTCCATGCTCGACTCATTAAAAAGCTGCAAAACATATTTTGAGATATATAGAGGGTGGTATTGATTATGGTTCGCACGTTCAACAATCTAATACTCTTTGTTTAATTATATACTCTGGCGCTCATTGGGCCGAAGATCCGTATAATTGTTGATGTAAAATTGTATGTTGATTTGCTAAAAAGCAATATATATAGATGGTTATCATCCACAACTTTTGATGTTCGATAGCGCGGTCATTTATCTTACAAGAGCTTGAACTTAAACTTTGAGCTTGTCCTACTCTTCGTTGTGATAATGTAGCGCGTATATATTTAATTAGTAACTAAATCTTTCATGCATGGATGGGCATATTAACTAGAAATGTATTATTTTCATGATCATGTAAAAAAAAAAAAAAATGGACATTTGTCGGTGCTACATATAAATAACCAAATTGCAAACATCATGGCCAACGTTTTTGGTTAAAGACACTATTGGTCTTTGCAATCCAATTAAGCTGACCAACCAGATGTCCACCTTGAGGGAGGGTGATGACGATAAGCATCGGGGACTTAAAGCAAGCTAAAAGCCGTCATAACAAATACTTACCTTATCATCCTGTAATAGTATTGGTTATAAAAATTTGGAGTCTTGTAAATTTTAGTAGAGACCTCCAATTCCAAAATACTTATTAGTACCAACTTGACGAACCCTTATTGAAGGGAATGGTAAAGCTGTTACAAGTTACCACTTTCATGTACTATAAATTAGATCAAGTGAAACAATGTTACAAAACCAACTTCGGATTGAATCAATTATGTTGCGGTCAATCCATCTGTACCTATAAACGAGCGTCCGAAAACCTACAAAAAAAATCCATACTTACTGGAGTTGGCTTCGATGGGAATCCTCCGATGCTTAAATTAGCGGGATGGATTGGTCGATCAGCAAAACGAAGAGTAAGGAAGCAAAGTTTGCTCTAAGAGTATTTTTTCTGTCTTATCAAACTGACTAATTTACCTTTTTTTTATAAGTATCGAGATGATAACCGTTTAACACATGAATCCCACTTTTTCTGGTTTAGTGCAATCATGTGTAAGTAATTAGAACTATCCACTAATCGGCGTTGTCCACTCTTCTCGGGAGTGGTTTTGTAGAATCAATCATGTGCCAGATGAGCTGAGGCCAACAGTCACCTTACTGAATCTCGATCGATGGTTAGTCGACTAAAAGAAGCAATTCGATCGTTATTCGTCAGGCTGATCGTCCGTCGGATGATCATGTGTCAGCCCTCATGGCACTGTGTCGGCGGAATAGTTGATGGATCAGCAAGTGATGATTCTTCGGTGAGTTTTCTCCATGCTAATAATCGGTCGGATGTTAATCATCATTCTTCGATCGGTTGGATTATTTGAATATCGATCGTTAAGTTAGTCGGTTGGTGGTTTGTCGATCATATATCATCGATCATCGATCAATGATCATCCAATGGTCAGTCGATCGTAAGTTGATGAGTCGAGCGGCAGATTAATAGCCTCCAATAATTGCCCCCCATGCCCAAGTTCGGTGTAATGATTTCACATTTTGTCTTGATGCACTGAACGCAGGGGATCGACATGTGGTATTGCCTCGAACTTCATTCTGCCATACATCATTAATGATTTCCACGACGTTCAATAAGGTTGCTGTCCGACGTTTCGAGGATCTCAATGGTCGTCATCAGGAGTTGCACTATCATGGGACTCGAGGGATTTGACGTTCGATCGATCTTCGACTAACACATATCAGTATCTGGTGAGGCTTCTATACATCTCGACCATTGGTGGGTCCTATAAATATTGGACCTCCCTGTAGGTTCTTCTTCTATCACTTTTAGCAGAAACAGCTTTTGGGAAGTCTATTTATTCTCTCGTCTTTTAGCTTACAGGTTCAAGATTCGAACCTTCTTTCTAACACCCTCTTATCGTTTTCTTCTATTTTATTTAGTCACATATATGGTTGGTACCCATAGCAATTCATTGTTGGATCCCATAGCCGAAGCATCCACACGGACTATGTCGGTTGTGGAGCAACTTCGGGATCAATATCGGATCCCGAAGGGCTTTTGGCTATTGGCTCCTGGTCCAAACGGTCGGGTGATTTCACCTCCATCAAGTTTTTTTGCTTTTTACTTAGAGAATCTTAGGTCAAGCCTTAGGTTTCCTGCTCCGAAATCCCTTTGGAACATCTTTGATTATTATCATGTATGTTCGATCCAGTTAGCCCTAAACTCCATTCGGCTTTTGATTATCTTTGCTCTATTGTGTTGGTTAATCCCGACAAACCCTCGACTTTCTTTGTTCAGACCCTTCTTTGCTCTTTGACCCCATCCGAAAGTCGACGAATGGTGATACTTTGCCCCGAGGAGTCTTTCCTTTATCACCGATCTTCCATCGTTCATCCACGATTGGAAGATTCAGTTCTTCCTTGTTTCACCCCCTACTTCTTGGAATTTTCCATCAGTGTGAGGAGAGCTGAACATCCTTTCAAATGAGAATAGTTGGATGGATCCAATCGATCGAGAGAATTTTCTTCGACTGAAGGACATGAGAGTTCCCCCGTAGAAAGATTTGAACATCGAAGAATCTCTATACGATGCTGAACTTGGTCCAGTGCCGTCTGTAGACACATGTAGTGTCTATGGTTTTGGATTTTTTTTTCTTTGGTCGGTTTTCAATATTAATCTGAATATGTTGTTTTGCTTTATAGGGATGCATCCTCCTTTTGAAATCTCCGTGGATGAAGTCCGTCAATTTGCCACTCGAAAGAGGGTGGCATCCGGCGCTGGTCCATCGCATGCGTCAAAGAAGAGTCGGGCAGTTGGTCCTTCGGTTAATCCTAGCTCCACCGACGTTCCTTCGATGGTGCCTTCCGAAACTATCGACACTCCCATTATTGCCCTGTGTGCTTCGGTGATGACCACTTCTGCCGAAGTCCCTTCGATCATCATATAGTCGAAGAAAGATGTCATCATCATCGATGCTCCAACTGTCGCTCCTGTATCGGGAGCTCAACCGACTGTTACTGTGCCTGCTCTATGATCACCTCTAGTTCATCATCTCCATCTACACTTGAGTGGATATCGATGCCTCCCAAAAAATCATCCGCCAAAGGGAAAAGAAAGGCATCAGTTCCTTCTGCACCGACTGGGAGTGACGCTTCCAACCATGGATGTACGAACTCTGAACAAGTTGATGTTTGGATCCCCAATGGTGTATCGGCTCTTTCTGACCCTCAGTTGGAATGGAGCTTGGTTCATGCCATTTTTCTTTCGACTGATTGGTAGTCAAGGAGGAGTCGGAATTTGGTTGAATTATTCGGCTCATTCTATCCATTTTTTATTGGGATAAGTCAATAATTTATTTTGCCTTTCTCTCCCCCTTTTTCTGACTAACTTGATTTTTGAATACTGAGCTCACGATATGGCCAAACTTGAGTCGGCCTGTCATAGAATGGCCGATCTTTGGCATGCATATTCCGACTCCTTGTCGGCTGCAAACGCCAAACGAGATTCGGCTATCCATCGGTTGGAGGAGCTAGAGAAGGATGCCGCCGCTCGAGAGAAAAACTTGTCTAATGAAGTCTCCCACCTCAGAGTCAAGCTTGGGTTGGTGAGATCCAAACTTGAGTCAGTTCAGTCCGACCTTAGGTCAGCTCGGGAGGAAGTAAGGGCATAGAAAAGTCGCATCAAGAAGAAGAAGCATGAGATGAACAAGTTGAAGAAGAACTGTGACAACTGGGCCAAGGAGATGGAGGATTAGTGTCGGAGATGGCAGTCTGCTGATGGGGAGGCATCCTCGGCCAAGGTGGAGATCCAGACTCTACAATAGCATTTCGATCGAGCGAAAAAATTGGATGTCGAGGAATTTAAGACCTCAGACGATCTGAAAACTTTGATCCTACAAGGAAGTGAAGCTTCCTATTGGATCGCATTTGGTGATGGTTGGGATGCCATTAAACAGCTCTTTCCTGACCTTGATCTTAGCAACATCATCATCCTCGATGTTGAAGAAGAGAAAGAGAGTGGCATCCCTGATGCTAAAGAAGAGGAAGAGGGATGCAATGATGAAGCACCTGGCAATCCGATGAAAGATGACACTCCCATTGCTGCTTCTGCTCCAACTGAGTCGGCTCTTGCAGCTCTCACCGAAGGTGTTTTGGTTTTCTTCGTGCCGATGGATGCAACTCCTCAGTTGGCTATTGAAGTCCTATCGGAGAGCTAGGGAGCTGTCCCGATCAAAGCTGTTTCATCGATTGATATTGCACCAACTATCGAAGTTGAAACTACTTTTGATCTAGTTTTAGAGTAGTCGATCGATAGATAAACTTATACTTTTATTTTTTTTTGGACCAAAGTCCAAACTTTTGTAAGGACTAAAGTCCATTTTTGTAACTTTCTTTTTACAGTAATGAAAGAAACTTTGATTTGTATTTGTTTTTTGTCATGCCAACTCATTTCCTATCTTAACTAACTATCATCCGGTAATCAAATCCAAAGATCATTCGTCAGCTTCTGATTCATCTTCACCGAATGACATTCATCCTTTAACTTAGTGTCATTAGATGAACAAACTTTATTCATAAAAATTTTAATTGATCGATCGTTAATTGGTCTTTAGTCGATTTTATTTAACCAACTATCGGCTAGCTTCTAAATCGGCTTAAAGCTAGATTTTTCAACTAGCCATTACTTAGTCATTTGTTGAGATATTCATTGGTCAGGGATAAGCCAACCTTGGATCGGTTTCTAACTGACTTTTAGTCGATTTTTTATCAACTTGTACTTGAATCATTGAAGTGTTTGATGGTCGGATGCAAACCAACCATAGATCAGCTTCTAACCAACTTTTAGTCAATTTTTTATGGATTTATACTTGATCAATTTGCAGAAGTGCATGATGATCGGGTGCAAGCCAACCATCCCTCAATTCGGCCATGGCCAAATCGGTAAAGGTTGTGTTCTTTACTTGTCGGGGCAAACCATCTAGATCACAACCAAAAGTTTGATGCTTTCCTTCTCTTATCATTTTGTATGGAAGTTATGCATCAGCACTATTTGTTAATCAGTCAGTCGACTGTTCTACTGCGAGAGGCCAACCACATCAATCATTTAAGATATCCGATCGAAAGTCGTTGAAACATCAATTGACGATCGCCATCTATCGATCGGCTGTTGAGTCCTGTCGACTATAGTGTGCCGATGGTTGGTCAGTTATAATGTTTAACCGATGATTGATTGATCAATTTTTCTCCACTACTTTCAAAATTGCACCGATTCCCATCAGGTTGATTTATTCAGTTCTCAATCGACTAATACATCGGTTAACCGATCGTTGTTTATAGAAAGGACATTTGATCTTCTTTGAAGGAAGCTTCACAAAAAAATTTATTTTTTATATTTGTCAAAAATACATGAAGCTGATTTTATTGATAGTACACTTTAAGATTATCAGTATTTCATGTTTGGAGAATTTTAACTCCATTAAGTATTTCGAGCCTGTATGTGCCAGGTAAAAAGGGTCTCCATTGCTCGATAGGATCCTTCCCAGTTATGAGAGAGTTTTTCTTAGTCCAACAGTTTGGATACTTCGACTTTCTATAGGACTAAGTCTCCTAGATGAATTTCTTTTGACTTGACCCTTCTATTATAGTACCTTATAACTCGTTGTTGATAAACGACCATTCTGAGTTAAGCCTATTGCCGAACTTCAAGCAATAGATCCAAGTCTGCTCTTCGACGATCTAAATTACTTGACTCGTCATATTTTTCAACCCTCATTGAAGGTAGTCCAACTTCGAAAAGTATCACCACCTTTGTTCTGTAGGCAAGGTTAAAGGAAGTTTCGCCCGTCGGAACCCTGGGGGTTATTCGGTGGGCCCATAACATCGAAGGTAATTCTTCTACCTAGAAATCTTTGGCCTCGTTGAGTCAGGTTTTCAGACTATAGAGAATCATTTGATTCATGACTTTTGCTTCTCCATTGGACTATGGATAATCGATAGATGTTAGTTTATGCGCAATGTGATATATCGCATAGAAATTTTTAATGTTTTGGTTGTCAAATTGTCGACTATTGTCAGTAATGATAGTATGTGAAAGCTTGAATCTATAGATGATAGATTTTCAAATAAAGTCTTCCATCTTACTATCTATAATTTATGCCAAAGGTTTGGCCTCCATCCATTTTGTAAAATAGTCGACGACGATGACTAAAAATTTTCTTTGGTCAGATGTCAGAGGAAAAGAGCTAAGTATATCGATTCTCCACTATGCAAATGGCCATGGAGCTATAATCGATGTCAGTTGCATCGTTGGTTGTCGTTGGACATCTTTGGCATGGAATACATCTCTAGACAAACTCAGTTGCATCCTTTCGCATTGTTGGCCAATAATATCCTTGCTAAAGGATCTTATAGGCGAGGGACTTGCCCCCCAAGTGGTTCCCATAGATCCATTCGTGGACTTTTTGAAGTGCATAATCGACATCAATAGGTCCTAGGTATTTCAACAGTAGAAGGAAGAAAGATCGCTTGTAGAGTCATCCATCTATCATGATGTATTTCGAGGCTATCCATCTTAAGTGCTTCACTTTTGATGGATCGTCGGATAGGATTTCTTCAATTAGATACCTGACGATCGGATCCATCCAACTTAGCTCATTATTGATCTGCAATACTTCTTCCATCCTTTCGATACTTGGTGCATCGAGATACTCGATGTAAGTTCGACCAAGCTCATTGGAGGCAGTGATGGTGAGTTAGGAAAGTGCAATAGCTTGAACATTCTCTGCTTTGAGGATGTGTGAAATATCGGATCGCAAGCTTTAAAATCATCTTTATCTTGTCTCGCGATGAGTTGAGAGTCAGTGAATGTCTTTAGCTCATCGACTCTGAGCTCCTTGGCGATTCTCAAGCCGACAAGAAAAGCTTCATATTTTGCTTGATTGTTTAAAGCTTTGAAGTTGAATCAGAGGGCACACTCAATAACTATTCCATCAATATATGTCAGAATGAGTCCAGTGCTACTTTCGAGGGTATTTGATGCTCCATTGACGTATAACAACTAAGCCAACTTTTGATCGATTTTAGGGTGTTTTCTATTGATTCATATGTTGTTTCTCGATCAGACTTGTCGTCCGAAATGGTACACTTAACAATGAAATCGGCCAAAACTTAAGCCTTCATCGATGGACGAGGATAATATTGGATGTTGAATTCATGGAGCTTTATCGCCCATTTCGCCATTCTGCCTGAGATATCCGATCGATGCAGGATCGACTTCAGAGGTTGGTCAGTTAAAACATG
This sequence comes from Cocos nucifera, assembly GCA_006176705.1. Classification (NCBI taxonomy): domain Eukaryota; kingdom Viridiplantae; phylum Streptophyta; class Magnoliopsida; order Arecales; family Arecaceae; genus Cocos; species Cocos nucifera. The sequence continues at coordinate 153,762 of QRFJ01003198.1, forward strand.
CACTGTGTGGGCTTGGAAGTAGAGCCAAATCCATTGCATCAACATGATCAAGGCATAGATCATCTTCTTAATCTTTAAATATCAAGTTTTGATATTATGAAGTACTTTACTTGCATAGTAGATGGGGTGCTGTACCTGACTTTCATCTTCTCTGATCAAAATTGAACTAACGGCTTCATCGGATGTAGCCAGATATAAATATAGAGGTTCTCCTTCCATTGGCTTTACGAGCAATGGAGGAGTCATCAGATATTTCTTAAGCTCTTTGAAGGATCATCGACATTCATCGATCCAGAAAAAATCTTTAGTCTATCATAGAGTTTTGAAGAAAGAAAGACATCTTTCCGCAGACTTGGAGATGAATCGATTGAGCTCGGTGACTCTTTCATTGAGCTGTTGCACCTCCTTCAAAATTGGATGTTTCATATCAATGATTGCTTTTATCTTTTCAAAATTTACCTCGATTCTTCAATATGAAACAAGAAAATCAAGAAACTTTTTGGCCGTCACTCCAAAGACGTATTCGATTGGATTTAGCTTCATCCGGTGTTGTTGGAGTGTATCGAAAGCCTCTTCTAAGTCTCAGATATGATCCTGACTTTGAGTACATTTTACTAGCATATCATCAACATACACTTTCATATTTTATCTAATTTATGGCTTAAAGATCTTATTCACACAACTACAGAAAAAGATTATGATAGCACATACTATGGCAGTGATTTTCGAAATCGCTGCAATAGACTCTACGATAGTGATTCTATGGTAGCGGTTAGAATTAACCGCTACCATAGATTGAATCTATGGTAGTGGTCAAGGTTAACCACTATCATAGATTAAACTATGGTACCGATTTTTTGTAACCACTGCCATAGGCTCAACCTATTACAACGGTTAGTCATAACCACTATGATATCTTTTTTTCATATTTTTATTCTAAATATTATATAATTTTAAAATTTAATATCCATCCTTACTATTCATTATCTAAATAATTATCATTAGAGTATTATCACAAAAGATCATCTTGATCCAATGGCCATATCTTCATCGATCAGAAAAATTTGATTTCGACGATCACGAATGACGATGTGATGATCTAATAGATAAAGACCTCCGATGTATCCAAAAATCTATAATAATGATCTCAGTAATGTTTATAATATACTATCAAAGTTTTACTTCAATTGGATATCATTATCATGATCAATTAGCATGGAATGATTTTAATCGTTAAATGAGAAACGAGTGATCAAAGGACCAAATGGCGTCCGATTATAAGATAACTTTTTAGATAAATAATCTTAACTACTATTTTAATAATTTTTATGATGGTGATCATAAAATTTAAATTATTTTTATAAAAATCATTCATGTTAAGCAAATCTTGCAAAAGCACAAACATAATTATCAATAGAGTTTAAGAATGGATATCAAGCGACATATAGTTTTGAATCGTTCTTGGATCCATAATTTAAATTTTATGATCACCACCATAAAAATGATTAAAATAGTAGTCAAAATTATTTATCTAAAAAATTATCTCATGGATAGACGTCGTCTGGTCCTTTGATCACTCATTTCTTATTTAACGGTTGAAATAACTCTACGCTAAATGACCATAATAACAATATCCGATTGAAGTGAAACTTTGATAGTATGATACAAACATCATCAAAATCATCATTGCAAATTTTTGAATCCATCAGAGATCTTCATCTATCAAATTATCACGTCGTCATTCGTGATCGTTGAAAATAAATTTTTCTGATCGATGAAGTTATGACCATCGGATCGAGACGACCTTTTGTAACGATATTCTAATGATAATTATTTAGACAATGAATGATGAAGATGGACATTAAATTTTAAAATTATATAATATTTAGAAAAAAAATATAAAAAAAGATTTGCAATCAATGGCAGCGATTTTTTAACCGCTGTCATAGATCTATAGTAGCTGTTTTCAGTAACCGCTGTCATAGATTAGGTTATTTTTAGTGTCCGCCCCCAAATTTTTTTTTTCCTATCGATTGCTCTCTCTCTTCCTCCTCTCCACTGTCGGTGAAACCTCATCCCTTCCTTTCCTTCCCCAATCGGCGTCGCTTCCACCCACGTCTCCCCCTTCTTTCCTAATCGGCACCACCCACCTTCCCCTTCTTCCCCGGCCTAGGCCCGTGGCTCCTCCATTAGGCTGCCGCTTGCAACCCACCCCCCAACTTGCCTATCACTGTGCCACCCTTCCCCTTCTTCCCCAACCTAGGCCGCAGCTCCTTCGCCCACCCCCCTTTGGCTCCATCGGCAGCCACCACACAAGCCTCCCCATCATCGTGCCACCCCCTCTCCTTCTTCCTCGATCTAGGCTCGTGATTCCTCCATCAGAATGCCACCTACAGTCCACCCCCTCCAACTCCACTCGTAGCCCACCCCCTAGCCTTCTCATCACCGCACCACCCCCCTCCTCCTCGGCATCGGCTCTACCATCTTTCTTTCTCTCCTCTCTTTCCTCAGCCCGAGCCCCCTCCTCCCCCTTCTTTTCCAATCGGCCTGTCCATCGACTTCGTCACCTCCTCTCTTCCCTCGGCCTAACCCCCCTCCCTACTATCTCTCTCTCTCTCTCTCCTTTTTTTCTTTCTCTCTCTTCTTTCTTTCTAACTCACTGTCTCTCTCAATCATTTCGCAGGTGATCTCTAGTATCATCGTCTTCTTCAAATGTCACTACCGGCAACCCTCGAAGCTCTCTATGTCACCCCTCTCTATAGCTGTAGGTATGAATTTTTTTAAAATTTTATAATATTATTTATTTATTATTTATAATATTTATAATAATATTTAATTATAATTTTTATAATAAATATTATAAATACTTATTATAAAAATTATAATTATCCATTGGTCGTGGGTGGTGCCAGTGGATAAGAGAACTCATGTCGGTTGATTCTGAACCATGTCGATGAATTCTGAATCACATCATACCGTATCGATTATCGTGGATTCTCTTAGGTTGTGCTGTGTTGATTGTTATGGATGATCCTGGAACGTACCGTGTCGATAGCCATAGACGACCCTTGGACTATGCCAGTCGATAAAAAAATCTCCATCGATGGGTTCTGGACCATGTCAATGGTCGTGGATCATGCTGGTGGATAAGAGAACTCTTGTCAGCTGATTTTGGACCGTGTCAGTGGGTTCTGGGCCATGCCATGTCAGCGATCGTAAACAACCCTTAGGCCATGCCGTGTCGACGATCGTGAACGACCCTTGGGCCATGTCGATCGATAAGAAAATCTTCACCAATGGGTTCTGGGCCGTATTGATGATCGTGAGCTATGCCAGCCACTAAAAAAATCCTCACCTCCATCGGTGGGTTCTGGGCCATGCCGGCACTTCTTGATTTCAGTACGAGCTAAGAAAAGATTCTAGAAAGAATTTTTTGGGTATTTATATCTTGTTGCTTTTATTTATTGCATTGCATAATGATAGATCCATCAATTAATTAGTGTACATAATTCTTAGCATTCGTACATTTATATATAATTATACGGATGGAAGAATTATATATAATGATCAATTAATTATCCAATTTGGATAGTTTGGTAATTACAAATAATTTTATAGATAATTTCAGTAATCAAATGATATACTAAGGATTTCGAATGATATTTTGAACAATATTTTTCTTTTGTTCTTCCTACACGGAAGAACTAAAAAAAATGCTGTCAAAATTTCATTCGATCTATATTGCATATCGTTTGATTACTGTAATAAACCTATAGATTTAATGCAAATTCTGAATGGGATAGAACCTATTTTAATCTATTAGATGATGATGGGATGCATTTATTGTATATCTAAAAATGATATTTAATGTGAGTTCCATGCATGATATTTATTTTGATCCCTATTTATGATGTATTTTTTATTTATAATGCATATTTATTTATAATGCATTAGTATATATTGTAAATTGCATGTATGATTTAATTGCAGTATCACTAATTTTTATAATAGGTAAAAAGTGGATGAAGTTTAGTAGGCTCTCGTCAGAATATAAAGCTGGACTTCAAAATTCTTTTGATTTTGCTATAGAAAAATTTGGCGACCATGAACTTATCCAATATCCTTGTAAAAAGTATATAGATGGGTCATGGCTATATCGTCAAAATGTAAATGATCATCTCACTATTTATGACTTTAAATCTAGTTATAAAATTTGTTGAGATCAACATGATGAGGGCAAATCGCAAGGAGGCAATCAACATGATGGAAGAGTGAAACAAATGGTTCGTAATATTTTTTCATTTATTGGTTATAATGATAGTGCATCTACGTCCATGCCTGATCCTATGGTTGATGGAATGACAAACAGTGAGGATGTGGAGAAGATCTGTAAGTTGATGGAGGATGCTAATATTTCATTATATCTTGGATGTGAAAAGATGACGAAGTTTGAGTTCTTAATCCGATTGTACCATGCAAAATATTCTAATGGATTCAGTAATAATGGAGTGAACTGCATACTAGAGCTTTGGAAAGATATTTTTTCGGACAATGTACAAATTCTGAAGAATAATTATGAGACATCAAAGATTATTGAACAGTTGGACTTTACTTATATTAAATACATGCATGTCCTAATGATTGCATGCTCTACTGAAAGGAGGATGCCAACCAGAATAAGTGCACGAGGTACGGTGTATCAAGATGAAAAAAATAAAGATGGCACAATAATCCATGTACCTTAAAAGTTAATGTGATACTTTTCTTTGATTTCAAGACTACAAAAGTTATTGATGTCAGTAAGAACATCGAAGGATATGAGATGGCATGAAGAGGACCAAACTAAAGATGATGCATTGAGGCATCCAGCCGATGGAAAGGCGTGGAAGAAGTTTAATGAAATACATTCCAATTTCATACAAGAGATATGTAATGTGAGGTTGGATTTGTCATGCGACGATTTCAACCCGTTCAAGCATATGAATACCATCCATAGTATATGGCCAGTATTTATTCATGTTTACAACCTCCCACTATGGATGTACATGAAAAAATTTTTTGCTTTCATGATAGTGCTCATCCCTAGACCGATGAAGATAGGTAATGACATTAATATCTATTTGCAGCCTCTTATTATTGAGCTAAAATAATTGTGGAGCATTCAAAATATTTCAACTTTTAATGCTTTGCTGAATGAGTTATTCTCCATGCATACAGCACTTTTGTAGATAATAAATAACTTTCCAGCCTATGCCCTAATGTTGGGTTGGAGCATGAAAGGTGAGCTAGCATGCTCGATTTATGGAAAAAATATCCAATCTAGAAGGTTGACACATCGAAGGAGCTTTAGCTATATGGGGCATCAACATTTTCTCCATCGAAATCATCCATACAGAAGAGATGCACGCTCCTTCGATGGAATTATTGAAGAAGGTGGGGTGCCAAGCCGAATGTCTGAGAGTGAAATATTGAGAGAGTTGGATGGTCTCAGTATTGAATTTGAAAAAGATGATCCGATTGGTGGTAAGAATAGAAAATGTTGATCAAAGAAAGATGACAAATACTTTAATTGGAGAAAAAAGAGTATCTTCCTTGACTTGCCATATTGGAAGACAAACTTATTACATCATTACTTAGATGTAATGCATATTAAAAAGAATGTGTGTGACCTCCTATTAGCAATAATCTTGAATATCAAAGATAAGATCAAGGATGACTTGAATTTTTTATTTGACTTGAAAGAATGGAGTATTAGGAGATCACTCCATTCAGAGCCAGTAGGGGGAGAACAGTGGAGGCTCTCTCATATATGCTATATTATGAATGCCTCCGAACGATCCACATTTCTTCATATATTGGAGAACATAAAGATTTCAGATAGATATTCAAGCAACATATCAAAGCATGTGAATAGTAAGGATGTCAAACTTGGAGGATTGAAGACTCATGATTATCATGTATTGATGCAGGAATTGATCCCAATAGCTATTCATCGTATTTTATAAAAAAATATTAGAATGACTGTTATTCATCTTTGTAACTTTTTTAGAAATATTTATGCAAAGAGATTGTTTAAGAAAGACGTAAAGAAAATGAAGACAAGGGCGGTGACTATTTTATATGATCTGGAGAAGATATTTTTACCATCATTTTTTATGATTATAATGCATCTCATCATCCATCTTGCGAGAAAAATTATATTTGGAGGCGCAGTGTTCTACTAATGGATGTATCCTACTGTGAGGAATATTCAAACTCTGAAATCTTATGTAAGAAATATGAATCGCCTGGAGGAATCCATAGCAGAAGATTATTTGGATCAAAAGTGTATGAATTTTTATACCATATACTTAAACAGGCTCGAGACACGTCGTAATTGGTCAATGAGGAATCAGGATGATCAATATGAGCCAATGGAGCCTATATTTGAATCTATTCTACAGTCAGATGGACTTTCCACTTCACACCGCCTTACTAATTTGAGCATTGAGAAAAGGGATAAGATGCATCGTTACGTGCTCTTCAATTATGATATCATTGAGCTGTACATAAGGTGAGTCATTCAATCCTATTTATTTTATAATAATTAAAAAAATATAATTATACATAAATTTATTCTTTGTGCATATAACAAACACAAAGAGGTCATAAGAGTAAAATATGGTACTTTAAGTATGCAGGAGAAAGAAAAAATGCATAGTAAAGAATTTTCTGAATAGTTCAAAGATTATGTAAGTGATTATATATTCTTGTCTTGTGTAACTTATTTGAACATGTTTACTAATTAAGTATCATCTTCTTAATTAGGTGTGGAGATTATCGTTCGATAATGTAAGCCTAGAAGTGCATGCTCTTTCAATAGATCCTAATCGTATCATACGTGAGTATAAATAGCTCATCATTAATGGCTACAGATTTAATATTTACAATAGGTCCATAAACATGGCAACATAAAATAGTGACGTGATGTTGAGCACCACCACTGGATGTTATGCTAGCTCGAGGGATTCACAGTCTTGTATGGAGGATTTGAACTATTATGGCATGATGGAGAAGATAGTCATCTTGGATTATTATTCAAAAGAAAGGATTGCGTTGATGAAGTGCGATTAGTTTAACATCTTATCACAGTCAGAGATGAAGACTGATGAATGTGGTTTTACTCTCATTAACATGCAGCACCATCTCCGCACTAAAAAATCGTATATACTTGCCTCCCAAGTTAGTTAAGTCTTCTACGTTAGTGATTCCTTGGAGCCTCAATGGGGTGTTATTATGAGGATGGTGCCTAGGCATATTTTTGATGAAACTGAAGTTGATGACGATGTTGGACCATGCATGCAAAGTACTTTTTTAGAATAAAACTTATTTGATACTATCGAGATTCCAGATACATTTATCAAGAGTGATAGTGATGTCCATATTATAGATGCCATTAGGCGATGACTTCAACATTCTGATATAAATATTAGACTCTGTTTATTGATGCTATATTAATATTATTGCTTAACATATTATATTGGTTAATATTATTAACATTGTAGGTCACGATGGTACTGAAACACCATCTAGCTTTCACCCCCACTTTTCGACGGATTATGCAAAGCTCGGCATCTAAAAAGTAGTCAGAGCATACTCCATCTATCTCTGCATCAATTGCTCTGAGATCATCGATATCTACTCCATCATCGGCATCTACTCCACTGCTAGCATCTACTCCACTAACATCTGAGCCTCCACCGTCAGCCACATCTCCAACATCGACATCTGAGTGTATGTTTTTATTATGTTATTTATTTATTTTTTTATATAGTATTTATATATTTATCTAATATATTTTCATTATAGGTGCATCATCTAGTAGGATATTTCACGGTCCCACATGCATGCCACATGTATGGAACTGCCAGCATCAGGTGATAGTGTATTATGATGTGAAGGAAAGGCCAGTAGGGGAGACCGCATGAGAGATGCATTATTTTTTTAGAGTGCTTGTAAGGCGGTTCGACATCATTCCGGTATTGCCTATAAACTAGTGATTGATGGATGCTGGTGTCAGGGATTGGATATGGGAGGAGATATGGTAAGTGTATCTTAATTATATATATGCATTTGATATGTTTATACTCTGTTTGATTAGAATAATTTGGTAACTGACTTTTGATAACTTTGTGCAGAGGAGGTATGACTTTTCATATCACGAGAGGACTCGAAATATCCGACTAAAGAAGATTGGAGAGTTGTATTAGGGGTACAAGATCAAACTCCATAGAGGATGGATCGAGCACCGATGAGATACTCTAGAGGAGCTTGTTCCTTGGATACAGGACTATCCTCCGAGTTAGTTGGAGGGGATGGTTAAACATTGAAGGAGCCAGGAGTTTGAGATAAATTTTCTAATTTTAAAATTTTTTAATATGCTTAAAATTATATTTAAATATTTTTTAAATATTTATTATTTATTTGAATACTTGTTAGACTATCTTCCATTAGATCTGAGAGAACCGGATAGCTCAGGAGTACACGCATACTTTAGGCCATGAGTTTATAGCCAGTCGTGTATATAGAGAGATAATAAATTCTGAATCTTACTAGATAAATTAAATTGATATTTTTTTATATTTCTAATAAATTGATCCATTGTTATAGCTGATGAGAGATGGAGTGATGTCCAGTCGTAGCGAGATTTTTTGAGCCGTATGGATAAGAAGGGCAAGCAAATGAATATCGCAATTTAAAAAATTTTTATAAGTAATAAATATATTAGTATATATTATCAGTATTATAGTATTTCTTATAAAATTTTATTTGAATTTATAATTATAGGAGTAGTTAGATGCGCTCGCGAGCAAGGGCCTAAACACCTCTGGCCCCTATAACCATCTATCTCAGGTTTTGGGGCCTGAGCACTTTAGGAGGATCCGATGCAGGTCCAGACATACGTCGATGAGCTACTGATCTAAGACGAACTTCTCTTCATATGCTTTCGGTGTCATCCATTGGGAGCAACTTGAGGAGGCGTTGGCACAGGCAGCTCAGGCTTCGGTGGGAGTAGATCAGGTTATGGTATAGGCTGCTCATGCTGAGAAGCGCACATCTCATCTGGAGGACATCATGAGCACCATAGTGACAAGGCTTAGCACGTATTTTGGAGCAGACTTCACGGGCCTTGGGGACATGTTGGTCGATGTTTCAGCTCCATCCCTCTAGCTCCAGCTCCTCTAGCTCCAACTCCAACTCCTCCAGCTCGTGTTTCATCTTTCGATGACGACGATGATGTAGATTTAAAAAACTTCTGATATTTTTTTAAAAAATATTATAATAAATTTTATTTGATAATAAAATTTGAGCATTTCAGAAATATTCTTATATTTATAATATTTTTTATATTTTCTATTATGTTATATATATCTCTATATTTTATCAAATAAAATATATAAATAATTAAAAATTTTATATTTTTTTATTATTCAAAAGCTACGATAGTGATTGTAAAACCACTACTGTAGACATGCCAAGCGAGACGGTAAGTTACGTGCCATAGGTCGAGTTATGGTAGTAGTTTTGTAACCGCTATCGTAGGTCGAGCTATGGCAGCTGTTACAAAATCGCTGCCATATCTCGATCTATGACAGTAGTTACAGAATCACTGCCATAGACAGTGTATGGTAGTGGTTCACATAATCGCTGCAATAACCACTATTATAGATCTAAGACGACAACCACAGTGGCAGTGGTTAGCTAGCAGCTGCCATAGTCTAATCACTGTCATAGCCTATGACAGCAATTTTTTAGGCTACAATAGTGATTACAAACCGCTATCGTAGCCTTGTTCTATAGTAGTATCATCAATCATTGGTAGATCGCTTCTGCATTTTTAAGTCCAAACGGCATGATCTTATAGCAATAAATTCTCTTGTTAGTGATGAAGGCAATATGCTCTTCATCTTCGAATGCTATTTGGATCTGGTTATAGCCCATGAAAGCATCCATGAAACTCAGGAGTCAATGCTCCGATGTTGCATCAACTAGTTGATCAATCTTCGAAAGAGAAAAACTATACTTCGGACATGCTTCATTCAAGTTGGTATGATCGATGCAGGTGCACCATTTTTCGTTGGCTTTTCTTACCATGACGACATTCGCCAGCCAATCAGGGTAATGAGCCTCTTTGATGAAGTTTGCCATAAGGAGCTTGTCCACCTCTTTGTCGATAACTTTCTATCGCTCGGGAGCGAATGATCGCTTCTTTTGTCTCACTAGCTTGACGTTCGGGTTAACGTTCAGTAGATGAGTGATTATTTTTGGAGGTATACCCGGCATGTCGATCGTCAACCAAGTGAATACATCAGCATTAGCTCTTAGCAATCAAATCAACTGCTCGCGTTCTATCATCTAAAGCTGCAACCTAATTTGGATAACCTTAGTCGGGCTGTTCTCTTATAACGGGATGGAGATTAACCACTCGACCGGTTCACCCCGCTTTTCATCCTCCCACTGATCAAGTTTTTCTAGTGATGAAGAATCTTTTGACTTATTCTCCTTTGTAGCAATTACGAGGCAATGTTGGACAATCTGCTGGTTGCCTTGCATCTCTCCTGCTCCAACTTTAGTCGAAAATTGGACCAGTAAATGATATATCGATACTATCGTCTTGAGGGCATTGAGTTTCGATCTTTTGAGTATGGCATTATATGCCGACGGGACTCTTGCGACCATAAAAATCAAGACGGCAGTATTTTATCAAGGTTTTGTCCCCACAGTCAATAGAAGATCGATCTCTCCTCAACGTCGACGACGTCTCCTATAAATCTGATCAAATGAATGGAGACTCTTCGGAGTCATTCTATCAATAATCTCATTCAATAGAAAGTAGAGTAAAACAAAACATTAGTGAAGCTTTCATTATCCACGAGGATTTTTTTTACATCATAGTTTGCTATCATCGTCGAGATGACAACAGCATCACTATGAGGGGTCTGAATTCTTCTTACATCATCATCCGAAAATGAAATAAGTTTGTCGAATCATCGTTTCTTAACTGATGCTTCTTCGGATGTTGCCCTTCCGGCCCTTGGTCGCCCAGAGATCATGTTGATCACCCTAGCCGTCGAATGATTCTCTTCCAACGGTAATGGTTGGTCGACATGCAGCTGGATTGGGCAATCGAGCCAAAATTTGGCAAGATATTCTCGTCGGATAAGAGCCTCGATCTCATCCTTCTGCTGGAAGCATTGTTGCGTGTCGTGGCCGTAGTCATGGTAAAATCGATAGTATTTTCTTTTATCCTTGCTTCGGTTCTTTATCGATAGGGGTTGGCGAAGGTATTCCTCTCCTTCAATCTTCATCAAGATCTGTGCCCACAAAGTAGAGAGGGGAGTATAATTTTCGTACCGACTCTTCATCTTACTTGGTACTAAATTCAGTCAGGAGGACTTTGCTTCCCTATTCGAAGTTGGTTGGTTTGGTCCAATCGAGGCGTCGCTCTTTCGCTATTTTTTCTTCTAACCTTTTTTGGTTGACTGGCACTGACCAGAAGCGCCTTCTTCTGCACGAATGTACTTATTTACACACTCCAAGAGTTTAGCATAGGTCTGGGGGTGATTCTTATCTAGCGAGTAGGTGAATCGAGAGTCCCATAAATCCTGCTTCATGACCGAGATGGCCACATCCTCGTTGAGGTTTTGGACCTCAAGCGTGGCAGCGTTAAAATGCACCATGAATGCCCGAAGAGTCTCTCCCTCTCCTTGCTTAATTGAGAAGAGGATGTCTGAAGTCCGTGGTGTCCTTCTATTGGTGCTGAAGTGAGCCATGAAAGAGTCTTCAAGCTGCTTGAAAGAGTCGATGCTTCTCGACTAAAGCCCGAAGTACCAGGCTTGAGCAACTTTCCGAAGGATGATCAGAAAGTCAATGCATATGAGGGCGTCATTCATCTCCTAGATCATCATGAGAGTCTTATAGCTCTGAAAATGATCGATAGGATCGGTGGAGCCGTCATACGGCTCCATCTGAGGCATCTTGAAGCCTGACGAGATTGACTTGTCCAAGATGTGCGAGGAGAAAGGAGGAGTTATATGGATGTGGAGACCATCGAAGGACCCTCCTATCGCGTCCTCCTGGATTCATGCCAGTCGATAGTCAATTTTCTTGAGCTTCTGCTCATAGTCATTGAACTATTATTGGCGGGACGTTCCAGGCATCGATCCTCTTAAAGAACTGGTCAAAGAAGAAGTAGTCGAATCTTGTAGCCGATTTTCCTTATACTGACTCTAGCGAGAAGATGGAGAAATGGAGCATCGTGATCGATGGATGGTACCTCGTGAGCGACGAGGGGATAGAGTTTTCGCTCGATGTGAACATCGAGATGGTCGCTCTAGTGAAGGAGAGGCGAAATGCCTCGACATGCGATAGCTGTGTCTGGATGATACAGCTTGCATCACTGGACTCTCCCTCGCCACACGTGGTTGCTGTTGGAGGCTATGTACAGCCTCCATCAGCATCCGGATCTGCTGCATCAACACAGCCAATTATTGAGCCTGAGAGTCTGATGTCACTGTCAGATGTGAGGAGCTGGGTTCCATCATTATTGGTAGTGTAGGGGGAAGCGACTCTCGTCGGGATGACTGGCCAGCAGAGCTGATTGAATTGTGAGTGCGTATTTTTGCCATTGTAACCGATTACAAACTCACTGGACTTGAATATCGATCACCGATTTATCTCCTTCCTGGCGCGCCAATCTATTGCAGCCAATCTACCTGCGCCTATAAACGAGCACCGAAATATCTATAAAAAGAAGTCCATACTGACCAGAGTTGGCTCCAGTGGGGACCCTCCAATGCTTAAGTTGGTGGGATGGACTGATCAAACAAAAAAATAAAGAGCAAGAAAGCAAAGTTTGCTTTAAGAGTATTTTTTTTGTCTTATCAAACTGACTAATTTACCTTCCTTTTATAGGTATCAGGATGATAACCACTTAGCATATGGATCTCACTCTTTTTTAGTGTAGTGCGATTGTGGGCAGGTAATTAGAATTATTTACTAATCATTATTGTCCACTCTTCTCGGGAGTGACTTTTTAGAGCCAATCATATGCCAGATGAGTTGAGGCCGATAGTCACGTTATTGATTCTCGATCGATGGTTAGTCGGCTAAAAGAGGCAATCCGATCGTCGTTCGCCAGGCCGATCATCCGTCGGATGATCATGTGTCGATCCTCCTAGCACTGTGTTGGCGGACAGTTGATGGATCGGCAAGTGATGATCCTTCAGCGAATTTTCTCCATGCCGATAATTGGTCGGATGTTAATCGCCATTCTTTGATCGATTGGATTATTTGAATCTCGATCATCGAGTTAGTCAGTTGGTAGTTTGTCGATTATCTATCATCGATCGTCCGATGGTCAGTCGATCATAAGTTGGTAAGTCGGACGGCAGATTAACAGCCCCAACAAATTGAAACCCATATTCAAGGTAATTTAGTTTCACCAAATCACAAATAAACTAACTCATATTCAAAATTGAAATGGATATTATAGGTTCAAAGGAACGTAAGTCCAAGGGCAAGAAAGTAAGGGAATAGCCCTCGGTTCATCTTAAGAAAGGAATGTGTTATGTAAAAATCATGCTTCTTTATAAAATTATGAAACTAGATGGATGATTGTGACCTTAGCTTCTAAAGGCACCTTGAAAGGCAAGGAATGCAACTTCTTCTAGGCTTGACCATAGCTAATCTGACTATCTAAATTCAGATTGTGTCACATCCTGGCACTAGGCACGAATCGGACACACGACAAATAGCTGGCCACATATCCTTAGGATTTAAACCCACAGGATATATAAAGCCTATCCTTTTATCAATACATAATTACTCCGATTCAACCTAGATAATGATAAAAGTAAATTTACTAATATTATTATTCAATAAATTCTTCAAAATTAATAAAAAATAAAATAAAATTTTAAAATATTTTTTATTTAAAGATAGTTAAGCAAATAACATGCAAAACTCCATGCTTCTCATTGATCAGTCCCAAGTCCCATATGATCTTCTATATCTAAAAAAAAAAAAAAAAAATTATAAATTTAGTAAATTATTAATATCTCTAAAAAATCAAATATAATTAATTTTTAAAATATAATAATTTAAAATATACTATGATGGTAAAATCTAAAAATTTTCTCTCAATTTTTGGTGCTACGGCCATGATCAGCTCATGATAAAGCTTGAAAGTGACTAACTTCTTAAAACAAATATGTATGTACCAGTGATCAAATTTCGATTGGCTAGGTCCAAAAGAAACTAATTCTGATACTACTCTATTACATGCCCAATCCAGATGCTAGATTCGAGACAGGTTGACCAAGATTTTATAAAGTTGATTTGAGCATGAGCTGAAAAATCTTACTTGTATCCCAAGTGGAGCTGTTTTAGGATTAATCTCAAACTTAACAGGAATCTAGACTAAACGGACTCAACCCAGCATAACATGATAAATAAATAGAAAATAGAAATATTTTCCCCTAAAATGCTCATATATTTCATTTTATTATATCTTTAATTTTATAAAAATTGCACATATATGCCCAAATAAAATTCCAACCAATCTAATATTAGTAAAAATGTCCAAATCTCTTTTCCAGTCTTAAAGTATTATTATGATGCAATCTAACAAAATTAATTCAGTCAAACCTAGCCCAACTTGACATTGAATTGAATCCAATCTTAAGATTGGATTGCGTTGGAGGAATATAAATTTAGATTGAGTTGGGCTAGAATCAAGAGATATTGATGCTGGGTTAAGATTAGAACTTAGCCCAAGCCAACCCATTCAACTTGCTACCTAGTGCACGTGAATGTTTTATCATTCCCTTTAACAATCAGGAAATTTCAATAATTAATTATAAAGTTCATGGATGCATGTGCAATATATGCATTTAAAAATGGATAAACAAAAGACTAAATTAGTTTCAGATATGAGCCACAGCTAATACATCAAATCATCAAACTAGACCCAAATAACATTGGTTGCATCTGCTTGCGATAAGAATAATCACAAATCCAAATTAGCACAAATTAGCAGATTTTAGATATTCAAGTTTGAACCCTTGATATAATTAAGCACTCCACGAGCATTGGAAAAAGGGTTTATTTAACCTTTTTTTTTGTAAAGCTTTAATTTAATCTATCACTTGTATGAATTAAATTGAAATCCAACTTGGATATATGTTTGGTTAAAATATTAACCTAACCTCGCAATTAAACCTAAAATAAACAATTTTTAACAAATTAAAATCAAGTAAGTTACCATTTACGCTTTATCAGAAAAGGGGTATTTCATTTAAATAATTAATAAACATAAGTTAAAATATAACTTAGATAGCATTATAAATTATAGATAGAGCCAACAGCACTCTAATGGGTCAAATTATCACTATAAGCAAAAAGCATAAATGATGATAGAGGCATTTTAGTCAATTTATTCATCATTTCATAACGCAATTTATTCTTCTCTGGACACTCAGATTCTACCAAGCATAAAAGGAGATTGCTTGCATTTGCATACATAATAAACTAAAGTTTGGAGGAAACTTGGGGATTATAATTTCCAAGTTAATTTGATAATGAGAATTATTATTATATCTCTCAACTTCAGAAACTTGAGTCATACATGTTTTATCTTCCTTCCTTTTTTTTCCTTTTCTTTCCTTTTTTTTTCTTTTTCTTTTTCTTTTTTTTTTGAGTAAAAGGAAAGAAAGGAAGTGTCCACCGGATTTCATGGTATAAATTTTGCAAGATTTGAGAGATGCCATATGATTCTTATTGATGCACAAACACTACAGATCACTTCTCTGATCATCGTCAATTTAAAAGGACTTCACAGAAAGCCAAAATAAGTATCCTATCACAAATAAAATCTACATAAACCATTATATAATTTACTCATGTTCTGCTAATACATGATTATTTTGGCATTTACTCCAAACACTCCAAGATAACCAAAGATTCTCAATGATTATATAAATAGATGTATAATTTTTGCAAACTAGTGTTTAATATTTTCACTCTGATATTTGTGTATTTTGCTCGCCACTGACTAAAATATCAATCAATACAAACTTAATTTTCTTATACAAATTCTAATGCTCAATTGATATTGTAGTTCTATTAGATTTGTACGAACTTTGAGGAAATATTAGATTTAGAATGATTTTAGCTGGTCTAAATAGACGAACAACATCTATCCTCAAGCCTAATAAGACAAGTCCTATAGATTGAAATGCAAATTATGTGGTCCATGTACATGATATACGTCTATCCTAAACCTGAAGTCATTACAAGTATGCCGCCCATTTAGTTCAATTTGCCCAAAACCTCCAGGGTGCACCCCTTTGCACCCACAGACCCATCAAAAGAGGGATACGTTCCTCAGGAGGACACCAGCCTTTCCTTTCACCTCGTGACAGGAGGGTGAGCAAGCGACTCAGAGAGAGAGAGAGAGAGAGAGAGAGAGAGAGAGAGAGAGAGCTGCGAGCCACCACCACTCACTCACAGCATCCGAATGCCCCTCCACTTTTTGGGCCCTGGCCGTTAACACCACACAAAGACGTGCATGTCGTACTCCCCGCCATCGGCCCCACCCAAACCATGATTACTAATTAACTAATCCTGTTACGCTAAATAAATTTACGTCCGACCCCTTGCACGGTTGCACCAGTCCATATCCCGGTCATTTCCGTACGGTTCCACCGACGCCAACCGGTTCCCCGGATGCGCATCGGCCAGTCCGATCGCACGTGCTCCGCGCCAGGCTTCCCCCACCTCCTGTGCGTCCCTAGTGCGCAAACTGCACCACCCCATTATTATTTAATTTAATACTTCCATCCATATATATTATATAATAATAACAAATAAAGAGAAAAAAAAAGAAAAAGGAGAAAAACCCAACAAATGCCCCCTCTTTATTATTTAGTCCCTTGAGAAGCCTTTGCACTCTCCCAAATCCACACCTCTCCTCTCTCTCTCTCTCCCCCCCTCCCTCCCCCTCCTCTCTCTTTCATCCATCCATTCTTCTCCCAATCTCATCTATGAGGATCCGAAGGAGACCTCCTCTCCCCTCCTTCTCCTTCCCTGCTCCTCCTCCTCCGACCCCAGATCCATCTCTCTTTCACCTCCAACCACCACATAAAGGAGAGGCAACGAAAGAGAAGGGAGTTGGGGAAGAGGGAGAAGGTGGAGGGTTGCACCAAGATGGGGATCTACAAATAGAACCCCATGGGTGGGGGATGGATCCCATTAATGGGGATCCAGCACCCTCTAGCGGTCATCCAACCACAGGAAGGAGACAAGAACGGACCACCCCACCCTTCTTTGCTTCCCCACATCCCACCCTCACCCATGGCCAGGTAAACCCACTTCCCTCCCCCATCTTCTCGACTGCACTGCTCTTCTATTTTTCTCCATCCATCAGATCCCCTTCTTGCTTCTTTGTTCCTTGGT
This sequence comes from Cocos nucifera, assembly GCA_006176705.1. Lineage (NCBI taxonomy): Eukaryota > Viridiplantae > Streptophyta > Magnoliopsida > Arecales > Arecaceae > Cocos > Cocos nucifera. The sequence continues at coordinate 171,258 of QRFJ01003198.1, forward strand.
GGGTGCAATGTGGGGATTGGAGCAGTTCATCTTGATCTCATGGGTGGGCTCTCTCGGGCGCTGTGGTTGCAGGTCCTGAAGGAGGTCAAGAAGCAAGAGGAGATGGTGGATTCCAGCAAGAGATGGAATGCCCAAGTTAATAGTGACAAGAGGTAGGTAAAAAAAATACCCAAAATTCCCCCCTCTCTTTCCCTTTTGGAAGTAGCTCTAATATCTCTTCCCATTCCTTGCGGTAAAAAAGAGGAAAAGCATCCCCAGTTTTTGCTAATAGCATGCATGCCAGCTTGACCCATCATGACATCCCACCATCCCATCCTATCCCATCCATGCACCCATCCACACACTTGCACACCCATCTGCACCTCTTTTGGGTAGTTATTAGCTCACAACAAACTTGTGGGAGTCCATTGCACAAGAGTTAAGAGTTGTGGAGTGGGCTATGGTGTAATAATAGGCTCCGGAGGAGATTGGAAGTGGGGGTTCCTTGTCATGTGCTATAAGTTTAGTCCGCTGGAGTTCCATTTTTTTGGGTATCTATTTGTTTCCCCAGGATTGGGAGCAGCTCGAGTGCACCGGTCTCGGAGGAGCCGAAGCTTGGGGAGACGGCGCCGTTCCTGCCGAAGAGGCGGAGAGGAGGACATGATGATAATGAGAATGGGGATGGGAGATCACAAGAGAAGCCAGTGGATAAAGATATGACGGCGAAGCCGAAGGCAAGGGCAAAGGCTAGCAGTAGTCAAGTGGAGAATAATTGCACTAGTGCTGATGGTGGTGATAACAAGGGAAGTGATGGTGTTGTGGTGAATGGGAATATTGGATCTAATGGGAAGAAGCGGCGGAGCCCGGCGGTGCTGATGGAGGGGTCGAGGTGCAGCCGGGTCAATGGTAGGGGATGGCGGTGCAGCCAGCAGACGCTCGTTGGATACTCTCTCTGCGAGCACCATCTGGGGAAGGGGAGGCTGAGGAGCATGAGCAGTGTGCGAGGTCCAGGCAGTAGCAGCAAGCCCAAGAAGAGCACCGAGGGAGGAGGATCAGATGGGGTTCTACCTTTGTCTTCTACGACGCAAGAGGATGAGAAGAATATTGCAAGGGATCATAAGCAGCCTTTGGGAGGTGATAACGAAGTGGAGGATATGGAGGAGAAGCAGGAAAAGAAGAAGAGGAAGAAGATTGGGATGGTGAAGGCTCGAACCATCAGCAGTTTGCTCGATGAGACCAACCATTCAGTGTCACCGTCACCGTCGTCGTCGTCGGCACCAGTACAACTGCCATCATCGGTGCAATCACACCATATTAATGGGAGTGAAACCATTGTACGAGATGGAGCAATGGGAACTACTCTACTTGTTCTTCCTTTTTGTAGCCAAATGGGGAATGGTAGAAAGTAGGTGCTGGTGGTATTCTGGTGCTAGAGTTATGAACGTGCAGCATCTTATGTTGAGTTTTTCTTTTTTGGGTTATTTTGTTCTTGTGAGAGAGAAGAAGCCGGCCGGTTTGTTTTAGATCTGTATGTGGGATTCTAATGTGGCTTGTGAATGATTGTGTAGTTTAGATAGCTTTCTTTGTTCGACTTCATTGCCTATGTTTCTTTCACGAGATTTAGGTTTGAAAGCATGCAGATGTTATTGCACTCCCTTCCTTCTGTAAATCCTGATGTCGAAGAAGGCCTGGTGTTGGTTTGGGGTGCAAGTGCAGCCATTATTATTATTATTAGCACTAGTTTCTCAATACTACTACTATTAACGCATAGTGGTATTAGTACAAGCCGGCCGGTGACAGCATGGTCCTGTGAGAAGGCTTTGGTTTGTGAAGACCAAGGCATCTTTGTTAGCTGTAGGAGATTAGTTGGTGCAGCAAGGTGTGGGTCTGTGTTGGAGCGAGGCACCTTTTTATTCTCTCTCTTCCTTCCCCCTTCTGGATGTAGCCGTTTTGCTGTGAGGAAGGTATGGTGGGTGTTTATTTACTTTTTTTTTTTAATTAAAAAAAACAATTTTCTTTTTCCCTTCTTCAGCCTGTGGGGTTGGCGGATCTTACCTTTTGCGCCCTCCAATTTGGGGGTGTCCGCAACCTAACAATTGGGGCCTAATCTGGCGTTCTCTTTTATGAAGTGTTTGGGTCTGGTTGCGGTTGCTTTGGTGAGCTCATCGCCCTACTTTTTTGTTCCTAGTGGAGCCCAAAATGGGTTAAGAACAGTGAAAGTTCTGCTACCTTATTTCCCACGGTATAACAAGGTAACTTTTCTTAAAAGAGGAATACGATTCCTCGGAGTATAAGATACTGGGCGTCATTATTAAAGTCGCATTTTTAAGTGCGCCGGCCGTCGGGCTGATTTCATTGCTGGCAAAGGCCTAATTAATGGAGATTTCTCTCCCTGTTATTGATTTCTTTATCAAGTCTATGCTCATTTTTTTTCTTTTACTTTTTTTTATTTTCTCTCTCTCTCTCTCTCTCTCTCTCTCTCTCGTGTTAGTGTTGAGATTGGGGGGGGGGGGGGTTAGGGGGGGTGGGTCTTAAGGAAGGTAAGTTGCACATAACAACTTCAGCACTTCTTAGTTTAGTCCCCCAAGTCTTGATGAAGGCAGGATATATATGAACTTAGCTATCCCGGATCTTACCATATTGATGAGCTGGTATTTTTACTTGAGTGGCTAGGTAAGTTAGTTAAATAAATTTTCCACTGCCTAATATTTGGTTGTAGGTTACTAATGTGAACTCATTGAAACATTTTTGCTTTTTTTTTTTTAAAAAAAAAAAATTACAAGTCAATTATGGAAACTTAATGGTCTAAGTGTATAATTTGTCATCATACCTAAGTATTGTTGGTCATGGTTTATAATTTGTCATTTTGTGAATTAAAATCTTGTATGTAGAATTCAAGGCGCTAGTAATTAATGTTATAGGATACGATATATGCTCGTGGTTTAACAAGTCTGACTCAGCAAACAGTGGCAATGCTTGCGGTCAAATTGGGTTTAAAAAAGCCATGGAATTCGTCTCTTTACACAGCATACCTAGCCTGACTGGGCTCAAAACCTCTATGTGGTTTCTCATTGCATACGTGCAATTAGTTTGGAAGATTCTCTTTCCATTTTATTCTACGGCAAATTATTCATGATGAATATAATTCTTTATCTAGAAGCAAGTCTAGAAAATCTTGGGGTATTACTTTTTACCGTATTGACCTTAAAAAATGAGTGTCATATAGGCTTACGCCATGACATTTAGGTCACAATTATTGATCAAAATTGTATAATTTGTTAGAAATCTCTACAATTAATGTAGTATTACATCAGCTCTAGATTTGTTCGTGCATGATGATCAGGCCTCACATAGGTATCTTTGGAACCAATAGACATTATCCCCTCCTTATCAATCGGCTTATTGAGTTTCATAGAAGAAGATTCTCTCTTATGGCTGCCGTGAATTTTACATGGGTATCCTAATGCATTAATGTTGCATGTTTAACTCAAAGTTTGATTAATTACAGCATCATTTCTTCTCTTGCTTTCTCTTCTGTGGAAGCGGCCTATAGATTGACTTGGAGAAATTGATACCAATAAGCTTTGCAAATTAATTTAGCGGAATAACTTATATTTCATATCTGTATTTTCTATAACGTGAAAGTCTTGCATGGCTGTCCTGAGGTTGACTTTAAAGGACCATAATTTTTTTATACTATATTGTAATACCTTAGAGAGATCTTATTCATATTATATTTTAAGAGAAAATTTTAAACGTTTTATAAGCAAGTCCATTCACAAAGCCACTTTGAAAAATAACAACCGTACTTTTTCTAATATGCATCACACGCACAAATGAAAAGCTAGTCATGCCACCACCTTCCATCAATTACGTGTTCTAGATTAATCTAACTACTTGTTGAGACGGTAGGCAAGGGTTGATAACCTCCTCTCCAAGCTACCATCAACATCCGATATGACTCCACCGCTTATAACTGAAAGAAAAACACAAAATGTTTCTTTTCCGTCTCCAGTGTCTCCATCTTCATGCTGTTTGTGTGGTGGCAGATAGATAAGCATGCATTAAAGTTTTAGAAATTTTAATTAAGAGACCAGAGGGAGAGAGGGAAGATTTGGGGCGGGGGTGGGAGGGGGCAAATGGATGACCAGCACGTAACAGAAGTCTCAAATTTTGGTGACCTGGTGCACTACATTTTGGCTTTGCCTTCGGTTTCTTTTTAAGAAAAAACCATGCAGCTGATGGCGATTTCCACATCCATGTGCCAGTTATTACCCAAATAATATCCCTGTACCAGTTTTGGTCCTCCTATCGACGCCTCTCCACCCTCCACTCATATCTATTACTGTGCAAGGCCCGGACCTGCGCCCTGGTGGACCACATGCACACCAGGAACCAGCCATAACCCATCACATCTAGTCTTGTGGTGCCGCCCTAATAAATGGTCTCAATTGTTCTGTTAGTCTAGGAATAGGAAACAGATCTCTCTCTCTCTCTCTCTCTCTCTCTCTCTCACACACACACACACACACACACACACATACACAAACGCAAACGCACAAAGAGGCTTGTAGGATAGCACATGTTATGGATTCACACAATATTTGAGGTTGATGAGCTGCGCTTTCCTTGGTGGTGATATCTCTTTGGTTAGGAGGATTCGATTTAAGATGGTGCATCTCAAATTAATAATCGGTTCTGGGTAATTATAATTTGAATGGATCTCCCCTCTTTCTCTTTAAAAAGAGGAAAAAGGAATAGTAATTGAGGTTTGATTGCCATATAACTTCCAAATTTGTGATAGGTCATACAGAGTCATATAACATTGCAAGATTTTGGGCTTATAAACTGATCATTTGTTTTAAAGCAAGTATTTTCAAGTGTTATATACATATATATATCATAAATAAAAAATCTCTATTCGACATATTATATGAATTCTTCACCGTTCATCCCTTCATTCATTGGCGCTCTAAATTTGTTCAAATTATTTTTCTTGAATCTTTAGTGCAGTATTCTATTTCATATTCACAAGTTTCTCTTTCTTTTCCACCATGGCCGCTTGACTTGACGTCACCTTTCAATCTCATCTAAATTAGATGTCAAACTAACTTCATCAAAATCTAATATTAAACCAAACGTTTCTTGACAACTTCACTGAACTAGTCAATCTTTGATGATAATGGTTGTCCAATTCGGAACTGAGATGACATTGAAGCTGAGTTTCCATGATAACTACCAACTCTATTTTAACCATACATGATGATGTACTGAGCTATAATTGAATAAAATTGCCTCCAGACACCTCAGTTACAAACATATAAAAACATACATAAATAAAAAAGAATATGATATCCTAATCAGCTTTGATCAAACACCAACATGGAAAAGCCTTCGGCTTTCCGTTCCTTTTGTCTTCTGGCTTGGAGGTCCTGGAATCGAGATGCTGTTTCTAATGAAGCAGATGACAAGTCTTCTAACTCATGCCAGTGAGTTGGTGCGGTCAGGCTCAGAGCCCACCCCTTGGTTTCACCAGCCGTAATTATGGCAAGACTTCGGAGGTAAACCCCTAAGCAAAGCCATTCCCTCTAAATCCCAAGGGCACCAGAGTAAACTTCCACATCTGCCGTACAGTATTAGCTGGAAATAGAATTGTTTTTTTGGACGGGGAGGATAAGACGACACAAAGGTAGCAGCAACGTGGGCTCGAATGTGGCCAAATGGGGCATTAGTCATACTCATATGCTAACTGCCAGGAAGAGTCATATCCTCCCACCGAAGTTTGTGTAAAATATTCACATGGCCCTCACAAGCCACGGTATACTCTCTTCTTTTTTTTTTTATGGTCTTTCTCCTCCCACTTTTGATGGAACCACTGAGAGGGGCTTTTCTTCGAGGATTTATATTTATTTGAGCAGCTAGAATTGTTCACGTGTTTTCGCATATGATGCTTTGATCTTGGTGTACAAATGGTTTTGAACTAGATTGATGAAATTAGAAGGAAAAAAAAAAAAAGTTCAGTGCATAACCATTATAACTTCCTATATATATTCATAAACTTTAAAGAGAGAGTGGCTGTGATTGGCATGAGTTGTTGTATATTAATTGCTTCACTAATCATGACTCTAGTTAGCAAATAAAGGTTTTGGATTTGAATCTTGAATGATGCATTCCGATTTATTGGATCTAGAATTATAATGTGAATGAATCTTTCTCTCTTCCTTCCTCTCTCTCCTAATTTTTTTTAAATAAAAAAGGAGGCAAAAAAAGAATAATGCACATACTAATGTAATATCATTAGTGGAGTCTAGTCCAAGTGCAGTGCCGGTTTCTTTGAGTTGAAGTGGAAACATATAGGCCAGACTCATAGATTGATCCCGGTAGTAAGATTTGCTCGAGCTAGCTCAATAGATATCAATTAAGAGAGAGAGCATCTTTCAGCGCCAACTGAGATATGAAAACTAATTTAAAATTAGAAAGGAAAATAATAGGCATGAAGCTCCAAGAGCTGGACGAGATTTTGAGTAAAGAAGGATAGAACAAATGCAAATAGAGCGTTAGTTAGAACCATCAACCAGAGGTTCTCACGTCTGATGCAAGTTACCAACATTTTATTGTGTGATGAGTGATCAAAATAACTTAGTAGATGCATTACAACACAAAACCCATGATCTGTTGATTAAACTAATCTTACTTCGGTAGTTGGATGCAACTAACCCTTATTTCATGATAATTGTTGCACTCCTTTCAATCCAACTCTTAAAGATGGCAAGGGGACCAGCTCTTGGAAAAGAAAAAACACACACTAAAAACATTCTGTCGTACCAAAAAAAAAAAAAAGGGATTATTTGCTCCAATTGAGATGCTACGGTCTGTAAGAAGCCTTTCTAATGCAGGAATCACAGCATTAATATTCGAATACATCTTTCCAGTCTACAACCATGACTTTGTACAAGCTGGCGCCATCATGAAATAATTCTCTGATATCAAAACTATGCCACTGTTGAGTGTTGGCTAATTCAACAGTTGCTATTGGATTGTAGCTTACCTTTGACTACTGGAGGAAGGCCATAGCTCTGGCCCAGGAAACTGCCTATATATGTCTAATTCTTTTATCTAAAAGCCTACTTTGATGCCTTATCTTTAGTGAATTACTACTTGTCACATCTACTACAATAACGGACCTTGCGCCCATTAATTTCTCCGGAAAAGAATCAGCATCAAGAAAATTGATTGAAAGGTATCAACACAATAAAAGCCACCTGTATACTTGTTATCATAAGCAATATTGCCTTATTTTAAGGAGATTGAGGGATATTTTTCTTAAAAGAATATGAAAAAGAAAAAAAAAAATTATAATTTGAGGTCCAGTGAATCTTCATGTTCAACACTTTCTCCTTAATTAGGGAGATGTCACATTTCAGCTGTGCTTTCACATATAGTTTGTTACTGCATGGTTAAATCTTTTGCATCAATTGGGATTATTTTCTTCGCTAGACTAACATGTGAAGGTTGGGATCCATCTGTTTTGTGATTTAGAACGTAATTGCATGAGAGTGCGAACAAAAAAATGAATCAAGTGTTGAGTGCTAGAAAGAATACAAAGGATTTATGCAAAAGAATATCACTTTCTATTGAAAGGGAGAAAAAAGATATAATAGGAAGGGCTCCAACTCTTTCTTCATATTTATCAGAGGCTTTATCGTCTTCTATTTATAGTTACAAAATATGACTCTAGAATCTAACCACCATGAATGCAAAAGTGAATTTTAGAGTTCCAATATGATTTTTAGTTTTCTAGGACCTAATAAATGTCTCTTGGCTTTCCCAAGATGACTTTTGGATTTCACAAAAATATTAATTAAATACTAGATTCTAGAATTATAAATTAATATCTTTAACACCCCTTTAATTTGTGATTCCCAAAATATCTCTAGTTTATTGAAACTTTTCAATGGTGATTGCCTTGGTGAAGACATCTGCAAGTTGTTTGTTGGTGTTGATGAACTCCAATTGAATATCTCTTTTCTCAACTAAGTCCCTAATGAAATAAAAATAAATCTCGAAATGCTTGGTCCTGTTATGAAACACAAGATTTTTTGTCATAGCTATTGCAGAAATATTGTTACACCAAATAATTGTTGGGCTTTTTTTTCATAAAAAATATCTGAAATTTTTTTTAAGCCATACAGCCTTACAAGCTGCATCAATGGTTGAAATATATTCTACCTCAGCAGATGAAAGTGCCACTACCTTTGCTTCTTGGAAGACCAACATATTGCTTTTATTCCGAGGCAAAATATGTAACCTAGTGTACTTTTCTGATCATCAAGAGAACCAGCCTAATCACTATCAGAATATCCAATTAACCTATTATCCTCCTCTTTTTCATATTTTAAGCACAAGCTTTTAGTGCCTTATAGATAACGAAGTATCCTCTTTGTAGCTACATAATGAAGTTTGCTTGGTTGGCTCATAAATCTGGATAAGAAACTAACCGAAAAAACAATGTTCGATCTTGCATATGTTACATAAATGAGTGAGCCAACTAAACTTCTATAAGTTATGACATCAACTTTTTGAGTACTATTATGCAGTTGAAATTTTTCATTTTTAGCCAAAAGACTAGCCACTGGCTTGCAATTTATTGTATGAAACTTCTTAAGCAAATCTTTGATATACTTTTGCTGCGATATGCAAATTTTATCTTTTGACTGAATAACATGGATACCAAGAAAATAATACATAAGTCCAAGATCAGTCATCTCAAATTTCTTCATCATTTCTCTTTTGAATTCTTCCATCATGATGGATCGAATTTAGATGTAGATCAAATCATCAACATATAAGAATTAAGAAATCCTTATCTTACATTTTTGTTGGGGGTAAACCTCGCTCCCATCGATATTCGGTTTGGTGCTCGATCAGGTATAACTCATGATCGTAGGAGAGCTTCAATCGCGAACTCTTTCCAAACTCCTCCAACAGTCGAACTCCTTCTGGACTCCTCCAGCAGCCAAATTTCTTCCAGAATCCTCCAATAGCCAAATTTCTTCCAGACTCCTCCAGCAGTCGAACTCTTTCTGGACTCTTTCTGAACTCCTTCAGTAGCCGAACTCCTCCTGGCCGAACTTTTCACAGTCGCCCAAGAAGATCTTCACATGAATCTAGCTCCACACGACACGAATCAACTCACTCATAGACCACTTAAGAGGAGTCCGATCTTCCTTGGTATTGATATAACTCAAAGATTTATCGTCAATTGATGTCTACTTCTCCGAACTTCAACTATTAAATCTCAACAGACTAGCACGTCACGATAATAGATACTACCCTCCGTAACAAACTCCACATGACCCCGAGCGGCTCACTACCGGATGGTTATGGCTGTCACTATCAATTTGTTATAGGCTTTATCTATAAAAGGAATCCTCCATATACGTTTTTCCTAGGCTCTCTTCTCCTTTTCGATATTCTGCAACTTTCTCTACTAAGCACTTAATTTCTGTTAGCTGAATTAGAGCTAATTTGATCATCGGAGGGTCTTGTCGGAGCCACCCCCCAGGCTCTGGACGAGACTTGTTCTATAGGTCACTAACGGTGACCTCATCTTCTCCAACTCCAGCGCTCCTCCGGCGACGATCAGATTTTGCACAAACAATTTTTATGTATAATGAAGCCTCATTGGGGCTCCTTTGAAAATCATTTTGGCAAAAGTAGCCATTAATTCTAATGTTCCATGAACACAGAGCTTGCTTTAGGCCATATAAAGCCTTCTAAAGTCGATACATCTTATTTTCTTTTCCTTATATGATATAGCCTTCAAACTGCTCCATATAAACTTCTTCTTCAAGTTCTCCATTCAAAAAAGTTGATTTTGCATCAAGCTGGTAAACTAAAATTTTCATTTGAGCTGCAACAGCAAGAACCATTCTCACTATTTCCATACGAACCATAGGTGCAAATATTTTCGTAAAGTCTATGCCAGGTTGCTGAGTATATTTTTTTGCAACTAGACGAGCTTTGTGCTTTTTGATAGAGCCATCATCTTTGTACTTTGTCTTGTAGATCCATATAAGCTTGATAACATCTTTGCCTTCTAGGAGATCAACAAGCTTCTATGTGAAATTTCTTTCGATAATTCATCTATAGTTTTTAGCCAAACCTCATCTTTTCTTGCTTTTTTAAAATTTTATAGTTCACATGAAAAGAAGGCAACATCACAAAATTCATAGATCTCTTGTAGGCTGCATACCTTCCTTGAGGGTGAATCAAAATCTGTGATATCTTGGCTTGAAATGTCTTCTCTTCATGCTTTTATTAGGCTTGGTTGATGCTGAATTTCTTCTTGATTTGCTTTTGTATCCATAAGCTTATACTTCTTGCACTTTCAGGAGGATTGGCTTTCCATTATCATGTTGCAAGTTCATCAAAGAACACATCTCAAGAAATAATAAGTTGATTTTTTGTAGGATTAAAGAGGCGATAGCCTTTAATTAGACTCATCACTATATCCAATAAAGGTATGCTTTTCTCCTTTTTAATTAAATTTATCTCTATTTTGAGATGGAATAAGAGAATAAGCTATGCAACCAAAGAGTTTAAGATGATTTACCTAAGGCTTTTTCTTATACTAAGCTTCATTAGGAGTTTTGTTCAGCACTGTTTATCTCTTCCATTCCCATCGAAGTTCAGTCTGATGCTTAGCCTAATGCAATTGATAATCATGAAAGAGCTTCGATCAAAAATTCTTTCTCCAGCGGTCGAACCCCAGTCAAACTCCTCCAGCGGCCGAACCCCTTTCGAACTCCTACAGCGGTCGAACTCCATCCGGACTTCTCCATCAATCGAATTTCTTTAGGAGCCGAATTTCTTCCAAACTTCTCTTTCAGTCGGATTTCTCTAGGAGTCAAACTCCTTCTGAATATCTCTTTCAGTCGAATTTTTTCAAGAGCTGAATTCCTTTCGGACTTCTCCTTCAGTCGGATTCCTTCAGGAGCCAAATTTCTTTCGAACTTCTCCTTTAGTCAAATTTCTTCAGGAGCCAAACTTCTTTCAGACTTCTCCTTCAGTTGGATTCTCCTTCCGAACTTTTCTTTCAATCAAATTCCTTCAGGAGCCAAATTTCTTTCAGACTTCTCCTTCAGTCGGATTCCTCCAAAAGCCAAACTCCTTTCGGACTTCTCCTTCAATCGGATTCCTCCAAGAGTCGAACTTCTTTCGGACTTCTCATTTAGTCAGATTCCTTCAAGAGCCAAATTTCTTTTAGACTTTTCCTTCAATCAAATTTCTTCAGGAGTCAAACTCCTATCGGACTTCTCCTTTAGTCGGATTTTTCTAATAGATTACTTCCAGATTTCAGCTAGCATTCCTTCTAGATAACCTCCTCTAGCCGTATTTTCTTTAGAAGTCCGAACTCCTCTGAAATTAATATATGTCAAAGTTCTTCATCAACCAACACCTACTTCCTTCGAACTTCGACTATTGAATCTTGACGAACGGATACATCATAATAGACGACACCACTCTCTCTCCGTAGCAAACCCCATGCGGTCCCGAGCAACCTACTATCGGATGGTTATGACTGTCACAATCAATCTGCTATAGACGACACCTCTCTCTCCATAGCAAATCCCATACGGCCCTGAGCGATCTACTATCAGATGGTTATGGCTGTTACTATCAGTCTGCTACAGGCGACACTTCTCTCTCCGTAATAAATTTCATACGGCCTCAAACGACCCACTACCAGATGATTATGGCTGTCACTATCAATCTGCTATAAGCTTTATCTATAAAAAGGGATCCTCCAGATACGTTTTCTCTAAGCTCTCTTCTTCTTTTCGAAACTCTACTGAACTCTTTCTTGAGCACTCCATTTTTGTTGGCCAAAAGAGCTGACTTGATTGTTAGAGGATCCTGCCGGAGCCATCACCATCGACTCCGAATGAGACTTTTTTTTGTAGGTCACCAATGACGACCTCGCCTTCCTCGACTTTAGCTCGATCCGACGTTGACCAAATTTTGCACCAATAGGATTGATGCTAGAAGAAGGACCTCTATTTTTGAGGTATCATTATTCTTAAAGGAGTGCTCAGTCGATCCTATGGATCTTCTTCTTCAAGGTTCATCTCCATCCTCTCTCTTAATCTTAAGAAATACCTCCAAAGAAGGCAGCTACCCAGAGATCTACCATTTTTGTCATCAGATCCGAGCTAGATCTATCTGTTCCTACTCCATCACCGATGCTTCAATCTCCACCTTCATCGACGGCCATAATAGATCTGAAGTAGTTTAACCTACTGATGTAGTAGATTTAGGACCTCACCGAAATGATGCAGGCCATGCGGCAGCCTTCGATGGTGGTTCCATTAGGAAACCCACCATCAGAATGTCAGAAATCGATCCCAAGAAGGAGTACTTGGGCTAGCATATCCGTCGCTCCTAGAAAAAAATAGAGAGCAGAGAATCCTCGTTCGAATCATGATTCTTCTTTGGAAGAGATCTTCTTCATCTATAGTTAAAAGTCTTCCAAGATCTACGATCGAGATGACACCCTTGATCAGAAACTATGGAAGATGGACCACCGGATTGAGAAACTCCGCCACATCGCTCCGACTCACCATGACGACGTCTGCACCGATCTCCCTTTCTCTCCCCAAATTATACAAGAGTCCATTCTGCCGAGCTTCAAGCTCTCTCAATTTGAAAGCTACGATGGAACCTCTGATCTGGTTGATCATCTAGAGGCCTTTCAGATCATGATGCTGCTCCATAGCGCACCAGATGCCATCTTATGTCGAGCTTTTTCACCTACCTTAAAGGAAGCAGTAAGAAACTAGTACTCAGCATTGAGGCTAGGTACGATTTTCTTTTTTGACCAGCTGAGCATCGATTTGTGGCTTATTTCGTCAGCAACCGACGTCTGCACCGAGGTTCGAATTTTTTGATGAATATCAAGCAGAAGAAAGAAGAATCTATCCAAACTTATGTCATCCGATTTAATGCTGCTGCATTAAAGGTCTGAAATTTGGATCAGTCTGTTGCAATGGCCGCACTCAAAGGCGACCTTCAAAAGAATGATTTGCTATTCTTTCTGGAGAAGAAGTATCCCAAAAATTTTGCCAATCTACTAGCTCGGACTGAGGGATATGCTCAAGCGAAAGAAGCCTTCAAATTGAAAGATAAGAAAGCCGCAGGAGAGTGGCGGCAAGCGAGTCTAATAAATCCATAGCTGATGGAGGATTGAATGAAGTTCGGTCATGCTCACAGATTCCCTCCAAGCACAAGCGAGCCCGAACTCCTCCACAAGCTCGTCGTTAAAGAAGCTTTGATAGAAAGGCACAACAAAGTTCTCCCCCTAGAAGATTTCATAACTATGCCTCCCTCAATGCTCCATAGAAATCGATCTGAAGCAAGAAAAGATTGATTGAGGGCACTGCCATAGCCAGAACCACCAAAAAGGAAGGAACAACAAGGAGATCGATCACCTCTCAACATCATCAACGCTATTTCTGAGGGATTTAGTGCTTCGACGAGCCGCCATCTCTCGACCTCAGAGTTAGAGAAAGCTTGCCTCAAATTGAGAAGATCCGTATGAAATAAAGAAGGTCGTCTAATTCGGAGCTTATTGCCTGAAGGAGCTCGGAGGAACAATGCTCTCACGATCTTAAAATTCAAAAAATCTGAGAATATGCTACCAATAATTTTCCTCCAATAAAACTTCTCTATTTCAATATTATTGTTTCTTGGTGCAAAAACTATACAATGATAGAAAAAAGCAATCGAAAGTGGCCATGTTAGGAATAGGAGGAGAACCTCGTCCTAACATGAGCAAGTTGAAGATCTTCGATTATTTAAGACAGAAGGAGGAAAGAGACCCATTCAATAATCCATCCGTGCTTCTATTACCATGTTAGGAATAGGAAGAAATTCTCATCCTAATATGAGCAAGTCGAAGACCTTTAATTATTTAAGATAGGAGGAGGGAAGAGGTCCATTCAATGGTCCATCTATGTCCCTAGTGCCATATTAGGAACAGGAGGAGAACCTCATCATAACATGAGCAAGTCAAAGACCTCTGATTATTTAAGATAGAAGAAGGAGAGAGGCCCATTCAACGATCCATCTGTGCTCCTAGTGCTATGTTAAGAACAGGAGGAGAACCTCATTGTAACATGAGCAAGCCAAAGATCTTTGGTTATTTAAGACAGGAGGAGGAGAGAGATCCGTTCAACGGCCTATCTGTGTCCCTAGTGTCATATTAGAAACAAGAGAAAAACCTTATCCTAATATGAGCAAGTCGAAGACCTCCAATTATTTAAGATAGGAGGAGGGGAGAGGTCCGTTCAATGGCCCATTTGTGCTCCTAATGCCATGTTAGGAATAGGAGGAGAACCTCGTCCTAACATGAGCAAGTCGAAGACCTCTAGTTATTTAAGATAGAAGAGAAGAGGCCCCGACAATGGTCCCTATGTGCCCCTATAGTCCGTTAGGAACAGGAGGAGAACCTCATTCTAACATGAGAAAAGTCGAAGGCCCTATTCATTTTAGATAAGATGAGAAGGAAGGCCCCGACAACGGTCCTTATATGCCTTTATAGTCTGTTAGGAACAGGAGAAGAACCTTGTCCTAACGTGAGCAAAGTCGAAGGCCCCATTCATTTTAGACGAAGTGAGAAGAGAGACCCCAATAACGGCTCCTATGTGCCCCTACAACCTGTTAGGAATAGGAGAAGAACCTTGTATTAACGTGAGCAAAGTCAAAGGCCCCATTCATTTTAGACGAGGTGAGAAGAGAGACCCCAACTCGATTGGAGATAAATCTCCCCCGAGCTTCAACTTCAATAGGAGATAAGATCTCCTTCAATCTCGGTTGGAGATAAGATCTCCCTCGAGCCTCAATCTCAATAGGAGATAAGATCTCCTTCAACCTCGATCGGAGATAAGATCTCCTCCAAGCTTCAACTTCAACAGAAGATAAGATCTCCTTCAACCTCGGTTGAAGATAAGATTTTCCTCAAGCTTCAATTGCAACAGAAGATAAGATCTCCTTCAACCTCGATCGGAGATAAGATCTCCTCCGAGCTTCAACTTTAATAGGAGATAAGATCTCCTTCAACCTCAGCTAGAGATAAGATCTCCTCCGAGCCTCAATCTCAATAGGAGATAAGATCTTCTTCAACCTCGGTCTGAGATAAGATCTCTCTCGAGCTTCAACTTCAACAGAAGATAGGGTCTCTTTCAATCTCGGTCAGAGATAAGATCTCATCCGAGCTTCAACTTCAATAGGAGAAAAGATCTTCTTCAACCGCAGCGGAAGATAAGATCTACCCCGAGCCTCAACCTCAACAGGAGATAAGATCTTCTTCAATCTTAGTCGGAGTTAAAATCTCCTCCAAGCTTCAACTGCAATAGGAGATAAGATCTTCTTTAACCTCGGCTGGAGATAAGATCTCTCCCGAGCTTCAACTTTAACAGAAGATAGGATCTCTTTCAACCTCGACTGAAGATAAGATTTTCTTCGAGCCTCAACTTCAACAGGAGATAAGATCTCCTTTAACCTCGACTGAAGATAAGATCTCCTCCGAGCTTCAACGTCAACTCAACAGAAGATAAGATCTTTTTCAACCTCGATTGGAGATAAGATCTCTCCCGAGCTTTAACGTCAACCTCAACAAGAGATAAGATCTTCTTCAACCCTGGTAGAAGATAAGATCTCCTCCGAACTTTAACCTCAATAGGTGTAGAGCCCGAAAAAGAACTTCGACGATCATCTTTTTATACTCCCTTCTTTTGAATTTCAAACTCGAGAGTGGAGGAACTATTGTTGAGGATAAATTCTGCTCCCGTCGAAATCCAATTTAATGCTTAGCGTAATGTAACTGATAATCACGGAAGAGCTTCGATCGAAAATTTTTTTTCAACCGATCGAACCCTAGCCAAACTCCTTTAGTAGTCGAACTCCTCTAGTGGCCGAACCTCTTTCAAACTCCTATAGTGGTCGAACTCCATCAGGACTTCTCCATCAATCAGATTCCTCTAGGAGTCGAATTTCTTTCGGACTTCTCCTTCAGTCGGATTCCTCCAAGAGCCAAACTCCTTTCGAACTTCTTCTTCAGTCGGATTTCTTCAGGAGTCGAACTGCTTTCGGACTTCTCCTTTAGTCGAATTCTCCTTCTAGACTTCTTCTTCAATCAAATTCCTTCAGGAGCCGAACTCCTTCTGGACTTCTCCTTCAATCAAATTCCTTCAGGAGCTGACCTCCTTTCGGACTTCTTCTTCAGTCAGATTTCTTCAGAAGTCGAACTTCTTTTAGACTTCTTCTTCAATCGAATTCCTTCAGGAGCCAAACTCCTTTTAGACTTCTTCTTCAGTCGAATTTTTCTAGTAGATTACTTTCAAATTTCAGCTAGCATTCCTTCTAGATGACCCCCTCTAGCCGTATTCCTTTTAGGAGTTCAAACTCCTCTAGAATTGATATATGTCAAAGTTCTTCATCAACCAATGCATGCTTCCTCCGAACTTCGACTATTAAATCTCGACGAATGGGTCCATTACGATAGATGACACTTCTCTCTCCGTAGCAAATTCCACGTAGCTCCAAATGGTCCACTATCGAATGGTTATGGTTGTCACTATCAGTCTACTACAGACGACACCTCTCTCTCCATAGCAAATCCCACGCGGCTCCGAGCGGCCTACTACCGGATGATTATGGCTGTCACTATCAGTCTGCTATAGACAACACCTCTCTCTCTCTCCGTAATAAATCTCATGCGGCTCCGAGCGATCCACTATCGGATGGTTATGGCTGTCACTATTAGTCTGCTACAGGCTCCATCTATAAAAAAGAATCCTTCAGATACATTTTCTTTAAGCTCTCTTCTTTTTTTCGAAACTCTACTGAACTCTTTTCTGAGCACTTCATTTTTATTGGCCAGAAGAACTAACTTGATCGTTGGAGGATCCTGCCAGAGCCATCACCACCGACTCCGAACGAGACTTCATTTTACAGATCACCGACGGCGATCTCTTCTTTCTCGACTCCAGCTCGATTCAGCATCGACCAGATTCTGCACCAACAGATATAAATAGCTATATTAACAACTTCAGCCTAAAAATTATTTGGTAGCTCAAAAATTATTTGGCAAGCCTTTGCCTTTCATCATGCTTTTAGCTATCTCCACTATTGTACGATTCTTGCACTCAATAACTCTATTTTGTTCTAGTGTGTAGCGGACAGTGAGTTGTCTTTTGATGCCATTCTCCTTATGGTAGTTCATGAAAGGTCCAGATGTAAATTCTTCTCCATGATCTATTCTTAAAGTCTTGATTTGATGATTGCTTTACCACTCTATAAAAGCTTTAAACTAGAGGAAAAAGAAAATGACTCTAACTTTTGCTCAAGAAAGAATACCCATATCTTCCTGGTATAATCATCAATAAAGAGAAGAAAATATTTTTTTTGATTAACAAAAGAGGTTCTAATAGGGCCACCAAGATCAGCGTGCACTAGCTTTAGCGGACCTTGTGCCCTCCAAGCCTTCTTTGAAAATAAAAGCCGATGAAGTTTTCCATAAACACATCCTTCATATAAGTAACATTCTTTGTTTATTGATAGAAGCCTAATTACCATATTCTTACCTGTCAACAACTTCAAGCCCTTATAGTTGAGGTGACCATATCTCAAATGCCATAAATAGGAATCATCAAGATTTTCTCCTTTTAAGGCAATATTTTAGTTAGTTGACATGAATAGGGGAAAAAATTTGTTTGAAGTTATTTTGATCTTGGCAATGATGATATTTTTCTTCTTACCAGGAATTGTGCATTCACTATTCTCAAAAGAAACCAAGTAACCATTTTGCAATAATTATCCAATACTAAGGAGATTTTTAGCAATACCAAGAACATATAAAACATCATGAATAAATTTTTTTATACTTCCTTTGGTGTAAACTGCCACCACACCTTTGCCTTCAATTTGTTGTAGCTTGCCATCTTCAAGCTTGATTTGAGAAAAAGTTGGCTTTAGTTGGACAAAGAGTTTTTATCTTTTTGTTATGTGATTGCTACATCTACTATCTAGATATCAAGTATTTTGTAATTCTTATTGTATACTCATACAAAAGTAAAACAACCGGTTGCTATAATTTTCTTTAGAAAAATTTGCTTCATTAGGTTGCTTTTCTTCTTTATATCAACAAGCCCTCTTAGAATAATTTCGAAGTTTGCATCTTGTATATTTAAAATGATAATTTCTAGATTTATGCCCAAACTTCTTGCAAATAAAACATTGAGATGAGGAACTACCATTTTTTGGGCTACTATTTCTGCCTTTCTTTTTGCCTTGAGCTTTCGAAGTATTTGGCTTTCATTTTTCTTTTTGTTGATCTTTCCTTTGAGAGAACTCCTTGTTGCTGTCTTGCTCACACTTCTTTGCATCAATTGTGAGCTTGGCTTGAAAAGCTTGCTCTAAAGGCTAAGATGTGTATATGTTCATTCTTTTCTCATGTGTTTCAAGAGAGCCCATTAGTTCATGCAAGGATAAAATAGATAAATTCTTTAATTCTTTAATTGCTGCAACTACATGGTCAAATTTAGCTGGCAGAACTCTTAAAACTTTTTTAACAATTTTGCAATCTAAAATAATATCTCGATAGCTTCTAATCGGCAATTCTAGAAAGAAATATTGTAACAGTTTCATTTTGCTTTATTTCAAGATTATCAAACTCCCTCCACAAAAATTAGAGCTTGATATAATTTATTCTAACGGAGCCTTGAATTTTTTTTTTTAAGATTTTCCATGCATCTTTTGCTTTAGTTGTGCCTATAATTTTAGGAAAGATGGACTTGCTTACCCTTTGTTGGATGAAAGTGTAAGGCCTTTGCATCATTCTTTTTGCACTCTCTATACTTCTTTTGCTTTGCTCGAGTCCATGCCTCAAAAGCTTCTGGAGTTGCCGGTTCTTCATAGCCTCTTTTCACCAAGTCTCAGAGATCTTGCAACATGAAGAGCATTTTCATTTGGATGCTGCAATAGTTATAGTTTTTTCCTTCAAAGATAGGAGCTAAAATTTGGGTATAATTAAAGATGGTATTGGTACTTACTGGGGCTTATAGAACTTATTTTTGGATTTAAAATTTGTTGAGTGCTAGAAAGAATACAATAAATTTATACAAAAGAATATTACTTTCTATTGAAAGAAAGAAGATAAATATGATAGGAAGGGCTCCATCTTTTTCTTCATATTTATGAGAAGCTCTATGGCCTCCTATTTATAGTTATAATAAATGACACTAAAATCTGACTACTATGAATACAAAAAGTAACTTTTAGAGTTCCAATATGATTCTTAGGTTTTTTAGGACCTAATAAATATCTTTTGGCTTTTCCAAAATAACTTTTAGATTTTACAAAAATATTAATTAAATATTAGATTTTAAAATTATAAATTAATATTTTTAACCACAAGCATCCAATGGAGGCCTCATCAGGATGGTTAATTCGCATCGATCCTGATTTATTTGTTTACTAATTTGTGAGAGCTAATAAGCTAATGGTACCGGAGAACAGGTAGCATGTATAGTTTCCGGGGCTCGAGCAAGTGATTTCAAATCCTTTCAAATACAAAATCTAATGATGTTTTGTTTTTTTTAACTTGAAATATGGTGATTAGTGGCCAGCATTCAAGCTTCAACTGAAACCTCTCACTTGACAAGGTGGATGTCGACCAGTTTAGCTACCAATTGTTGGCAGTGGTGTTTGACTGAGCGGACATGATTGAAAAAGAACTGGAGAGGATCCAAATACTTCGAGTAAATTTATCCTTTTGTGACATGAGTAATGTCCCAAATGATGTGACAACTGATATAAGATGCTTCCGAATAGATCACAGTCAATTTGAGTAATTTACTTGCTTAAGCGCATCCAATGCATCCAATATATATATAGACCGCGGATTGAATCTTCGATATGTATCTTGGAACACGCATCTAAAAAAAAAAGCATTGGCTGAAAAAAAATACAGACATACGTGTGTCTAAAAAATTTTTAAAAAAATACTTGTTATCCAAAAAAAATCAAAAAAAAAATCTAAAAAAAATCTTAAAAAAAAATTTTAAAAAAAATCTAAAAAAAATTAGAAGGAAAAAATCTGCCCTGAAGGCGTCTACATTTAAAATGTAAGCACCTTTAAGGCGCCTATATTTAATGTAGGTGATTTCAGGATTTTTTTTTCCATATTTTTTATATTTTTTTAATTAAAAAAATCTAAAAAGAAAGAAAAATAAAAAAAGAAAGAGAGATGGGGGAAGGCGCCTACATACCTACATTCATTATGTAGGCACCTTTTTTCTTTCTTTTTTTTCTTCTAAGACTTTTTTTAATTAAAAATATAAAAATAGAAAAAATAAAAAAAAAATAAAAAAAAATAAAAGGTCCTATGTTAAATGTAGGTGCCTTCAAGCACCCGAAGGTGCCTACATTTTAAATGGAGACACCTTCAAGGCACCTCTTTTTTTTTAATATTTTTTAGATTTTTTTTTGAATTTTTTTTAGATAGTAGCAGACTTATTTTTTTGATTTTTTCAGGAGCACGTGCACCTATATTTTTTCAACCGACGTGTTTTTTCAAGCGCGCATTTCAAGATGTATGCAGATCAAACGATAAGAAATTCGATCGAATATAGATTATATTTTCATCGTTCGAAATCTAATATATATATATATATATATTCGGTGCTCTAAAACTCGGTCTAGAAACGGTTTGAGGTTGATTAGTTCTTTAAAATAAGTAGAAGCTCTGTCCTAACTCAAGAATTGGCAGATTGAAGTGGTTCACAAGCCAAGGTTCAGGAGTCAACTGCAATACGATGAGCTGGGGCCCGTCCCAGTTGCCATAATCCACTCCTTAGCGACCAACCAAATTTGTGGGTTCAAACCCGGGAATCCAGGCAAATTAGAGTTCAGATGGATACAAAAGAAAAAGGAGGAGAGAGTGAGTGAAGTGCAAAAGCATAAAATTCTCGGTTTTGCTTACATATGTCATTTAAAAAAAAGGACGCATGTGACGCTAGACATCATAAGTAGTTGAAGGCTCCTCGAGAACGTGCATGTAAAAGTGACCTATGATTTAGCTAATAGGTCCACCTTAGTACCTTTTTGCTTCATACATCATGTAGCAGCCTCTGTGCAATATTCTGTAGTCAACTTAAGAGATGGAAGGATGAAAAATTCTTATACTCCAAATTGTGAAAACCAAATTACAAGTGATAATTATACTCCATTCTGGGAGGATAAATGATACTCTTTCAAGTCATTAGCAGGAAAATGGTAATAAATCTTCTATACGAAACTTTTAGTACCTGCAATGACTGATTTCAACAGTTCACCATCCTTCATCTTCCCTTAGACTACTGTTCATAAAGGAGGTATTTTTGGACCACTGGAAGGAGCCCAGTTGTGTCACGCAGAGAAAAAATATGCTCTTTTGCTCCACTTGGTATCCACTAATATTTTAGTCGGTCATCATCGAATACAACGATGTTTCTATAAGCCCATCTCAACTCGTTTTGCCAACTAGAATATGAGTAGCTCTTTGACATATTCATACGAGCACATGATGTTGTAGCCAAAAGCAAGTCAGAAAGGCATCCTAGTTTCCTTGAACCTGAGGCACTGCCAGTCTTTGATTGAGAAAACTCTTAACGGCAAAAAATTCCGATACATATACAAAACAACATCTCAGAATATATCATACGACCTGTAATGGGAACTGGATTTGCCCCCTGAATCTAATTGGCAAACTGGAGATTGTGGATGGTATTTGCTGCACATTTAATTGATAGACTTGGACGGCTTTTCACGGCAACCACCCTTCAATAATAAAGTCAAGCCATAACGAGGTGAAACCCTCTAGCACTATTCAAGTGAGTCGAGTCCCTATTTCAGATGCTCCCTGACCATGGAACGCAGAGAAGGAAGAGCAGTACTGATCCGGTGCATAGTTTGTATTTCCAAATGTCGTACAACGTTCAATGCTTGCTGTCCATGGAAAGATGAATGGCTATCAAACAAAACAATCTTTAATGCTATATATGGTTGCATCATTGTTAATCATCTGCGAGATGGCATGTACGGTACTCTGTGGTGCAATCCCTGCCATGTAGTTTGACGGTCAAGGTAAAAATGCATAATTATTGTACCAACCCCGCCTAATCCCAGCTTCTTTCTATATACGCATCAAATGGTTGCCACCCTTGTGGGACCAACCTAGCGGGCTCATGATGAACAACCTCTCCGGTCCCCTCCCCTCCCTTGCCGGCCTCGGCGCCCTCTGCACCCTCTTCCCGGCCAACAATAGCTTCTCCTTTCTTCTCCGGTCTCAACTCCCTCACCAACGTCTACCTCGACAACAACCCCTTCTCCGCCCGGACCATTCTCTCCGCGACGCCTCCGGCCTCGTCGCCTTGCACGCCAACGGCGTCAATCTCACCGGTACCATCCCGGACTTCCACGGGGTCGTCTTCCCCAATTTTTTCCCACCCGGAACTCTCCGGCAGCAACTTCACAGGCCCGATCCCCTCGAGCTTCGCCGTCTCCCCACTTAACTCTCTCTGGCTTAACCACCAGAAGGGAAGCGGCCTCTCGGGCCGCATCGATGTCATCCAGAACATGACCAATCTCAAGCAGCTACTGCTTGGAAGAAAATAAGAGGTTTTTGCTCTATGAGCACGAGGTGTAGAGCATGTACAGTCTGGCAAGCCTTCGTACACCGGGATATAAACCCTTTAACATTTCCCGCTTGGAGATAATATGAGAGCTCAATTTGCTGATTTTGGATTAATTAGACTTGCACCGGAAGGAAACCGCTCTATTGCACCAGTATGCAGGTACATTTCCATTGTATTACTTGTTTTTATCGTACTTTGTTTGGTAGCTAGTTCTGTGCAAAGTGATTGAATAGAAGTATCCTAAAATCTAATTGTTTAGACCCTTCATTCAGCTCTTGGAATATTTACTATTTTCTCGGCACCATATTACGCACGTGCAAAGGAACATTTTTATGTGCCTTCATCTGTGATGGATGATTTGATGTGGTGAAATACTTACTAAAATTGAGAGTTTATTTATTTGATGGTATTGACAATACATCATCAACTCAGGATGTTGTTGTAATCCATCTTAAGTGCATCAACGGGAGACTATGCATTGTTTTGAGTTCAGTTTAAATAACAGCGATCTGTTCAGGATGTTCCTTAGGGTGGAAACACAGGACAGCACAATTTTAAGGAAAAAAATCTTCTTACGGTAATAGCATCTTCGATTGTGATATTCTGATAATAAATTACTAATTGATGAACATCTTTGCAAAGTAAACAAAAAAATGGAAAAAATATGGAAATTTGATAGATTGTTGCATATATGAATCTGGTTCCCATAAAAGATATCTGTTCTTTTTTCGTTGTATTTGGTGCAGAGTTTGCAGTTCCATCAAATTATACGCCATACTTGCTGCGAAAAAGAGTTGTGAGAGTTTTTCTAATTATGAACTATTATTAATTAATTATTTTATTTATTTTATTAAAATAAATTGATTATGTGATCTGGATTGATAGAAATATATGTAAGTCCAATATTGTTTATGATCCTTTTATTTTGGATTAGATGCATCTTATTTTGAGTTGGTATGGTTATGACAGCACAGTATAGGCTTTAATTCGATATGAGCCTATGATGGATAGGCCTGTTAAGATTTTGTTTTATATGACTAGGTCTTCTTTTCACTTCCTATAAATACCATGAGATTAGTTCTCTGACTTGTCCCATCGAATAGCCATCTATTGAGAGGAAGCTGGTAGAGAAGGATCCGATCTGTGGTGTTCGTCTAAGCGTCCGCTGCTACTATTCTTGATAAATTAATAGCAAATATAGGTATATATTTATTTTTTATATTTTAATCTTCTGCATAGATTCACGAAAATTATTTACATATGGTATCAGAGCTGGAATTGTAGAGGATTAGAATCAATTAAAAAAAAACCTAGATAAGAAGGCATGGATGTTCCCGTGCCCTTCTCTATATCTTCTTGTCGGCCGAACTTCTCTCTGGTCGGATCAAGGTCCGACGGCGATCATGCGGACATGCTGGATGTCAATCTTGAATCTAAGGACCTGATAAACAAAAAAAAAGGAGGCGGTGGAACCGCCACCGTGCCTCCTTCTACCTCCTCTCGGGCAGCGACCGGCAGCCGCCATTAGACCGCCGGCGGCATCAAGGGGGTCTGACGGCGATCTCGATGGGCGACGGCGCCGGTCACCAAGCTTTTCTTCCCTGTTTTTGACTAAAAAGAAAGAAAAAAAAGGGAGGAAAAAGGGAGAGGGAGAGATGGATCCTGTCCCTCTTCTCTCCTTCTTGCCACTGGCGTGGTGGAACCAAGGCCGACATCGCCGGTGTGGTGGGACCATGGGTGGTCGGTTGGCGACGACGGGGGCCGTCCTCCTATTAATAAAAAAAAAGGGAGGTTGAAGGGAAGGAGGAGGAGATTGCTGGCTCCTCCCTTGCCATGCGCTTCTCCTCCCATTGGCGGTAGATCAGCATCGACAACCGACCAGCTTGATCGATGAGAGGATGGCAATCACCTTCCCACCAACCACCGGCCCAAACAAAGTAAAATAAAAAAAGGAACTATTGGGGTGGCGGCTCAAGCCACCGCACCCGTCTTCCTCCTCTCACATGTGGTGGCCGACGACAAGCCTCTCACCGACGGCTGGCGATGGCCACCGGGCCGAATTTGAGGTGGAGAGGAGGCGCCGGTGAGCCCTCCTCTCCGCTGCCCAAAACCCAAAATATTAATTTTTTTTTTTGAGAACATGAGGGAGAAGAAGGCCAAACAGGTTTCAGATTTTGGGTTTCAATCCAAAATCTTGAAGAAAAATATGATTTTCCACTGCAGGTTCGTCCAGATATGATCAAATTTGAGATGGATTTTTCTACAAAAATTCTTATGATCCGATCAGATCTAAAAGTTCTTAGATCTAATTATG
Organism: Cocos nucifera; assembly: GCA_006176705.1. Classification (NCBI taxonomy): domain Eukaryota; kingdom Viridiplantae; phylum Streptophyta; class Magnoliopsida; order Arecales; family Arecaceae; genus Cocos; species Cocos nucifera. The sequence continues at coordinate 196,287 of QRFJ01003198.1, forward strand.
ATGATTTGATATTAAAAAATTAAAAATTAAATTAAATTAAATTAAATTTTAAGTACTTTGTTGGATAATCTAATTATTCTGTGATAATCCTGATCATTCCTGTGGTTCTAGAAGGAGCCATACACATGCCTGGCCTCTATCAGTATCCACTCAGATAGGATCTAAATATCTTCTTCTCACGAATCTCTCCTCCAGAGATCATATCTAAATCTAATTTATAGATCCTTCAAACTATTTCTGAAGACAGCCCATCCGTCTCACGAACATCATCGCGTAGAACCTAAATCTTGGGCCAAAAATCTTAGACCTTCTTCTTAAATTTATGCCTAACTTTTTAGGCATGTAGAAGAGAGGGAGAGAGAGGATAGAGGGGGTGTGGAATATTAGAGGGCTAGCTCCTTTGGGCGTGGAAAATATTTTGTAAAATCTCTCTACAATGGCGTGACAAAGGTTTCTCAAACCCAACACCATTTAGAGTCCTTCTTTGACCAAATAACCAACTTATTTGATCATTGGGACTCTAGGGATTATTCTCCATGTGAAAACCCAGATCTCATGTGATTTTGATGCCAAAAATCAATTAGAAAGGTGACGGCATGAGTATGTTGCCCAGATGAATAATCCAAGAGGGGGGATGAATTGGATTTTCAAAAATTTAAACAGATATGTGCGGTGATAAAAGATTAAATCCAAAGTGAATCAAATATGAAAGCAAAAAGAAGACACAAGCTAGAGCATACACACAAGCAAGAGGATTTTATAATGGTTCGGCGTACTTCCAGCATCTACGTCCACTCCCCAAGCAAATTCTTGAAAATTTTACTATAATCCCTCAAGATTACTGTCGGATAATTTTTTTGGGCTCACTATCCAATAATCCAGTTGGTTTTTTTCTAGGTTCACTAACCACAACCCTTACAAGAATCAGATAAACCAATTTGAATAAACAAATGGTAAGAAAAACCCCAAAATCCAAGTTTTAGCCATTGCTAAAACCAAATACACGGAAAGGGGAAAGAAAATATTTCAACTCAAAAGGCCCCTTTGAATGAGTAGTAGAGTTGTCCTTGCAATTTGTTGAAAACCTCTTTGAATCCATGGAGTTAATGCACTTGAGGATTCTTCAATGCTTAAAAGAACAGATTGATTGAAGATGGGAATTTTTGTTCAAGAACGGAGCGTGTTTTTCTTTTCTCTCATTTTTCTTCTATCTAATCATGGATAAGCCTTCTTCCTTTTATATCTGTAGCATTCCTCTCTTTTGTTGATGATTGGAGCTCAAAAAAAGCAAAATTTAAATGTTGGAGAGCAGCAACTAATTGTTGGAGTCAAAAAAAATCTGATCTGGAATGTCCCATCAAAAAGTTGTCGTCGAATCTCAAGACCTCTCGATTTGTCTCGAGACGTCTCGCCAAGTTACGGAGCCTCCCGATTTGAACAAAAGAGCTCTCGCCTTTAGTCTCACAAAAAATCATCTTTCTAAAAAAATGGCTTGCTTGAGATCGAGACCTCTCGGTTCTGAATGAGACATCTCACGAAAACCGCGAGATCTATCGAGAATCTTGTAAGACCTCTCGCTCTCAGGGCACAGAAATTAGATTTCTATCGTCTAAGATTGAGAGCTCTCGAGACCTCTCAAAATCAAGCCAGAACAATGCTTGGGACATGCCAGTCCACTTAAGAGCTCTCGAAAGAAATCCGAGACATCTCGAAGATTGCTCCAAGATAATTTTGAGAATTTTGCTCCAAACAAGAAAATTTGAATTTTGATTGATTTCCACATAATGTCTTTCTTGTTTGGTCAAAGAGCTCTCTTTCTTCTGACATTAAAATACTTAAAATAAAATATATTAATAATTATTTACTTTAATATTTGGTCATCATCAAAATCACTTAGGGGGTTCAACAATCTCTTCCTTTTTAATGGTGACAAAACATTAAGCAATCTATAAAATGATTATAAGAAATATGAATGCCATGAACTAATGAATGCAAAGTTTGTGTGCTGAAGCTCCCCCTAATATATGCTCTCATGAAATGAATAAGATTTGAATAATCATTCTCCCCCTTAATGTATGCTCTTATGAAATGAATAATATGAAATGAATAAGATTTGCATTTGATCAATTCAAATAATTTATTTTTTAAAAAGTCTCCTTTTTGTATTTTAGTTTGAATTGATTATACATTTGCATATTTTTTCTTAATATTTCTCTTCCTTTTTGTCATCATCAAAATCATAACAATGAAAAGGTCATAAAAAAAGATAAAAAAGGCAAGAATATAAAAAGAATTGATTCTATTTCAAGATTTAATACTACATAGTTAGAGGTGTATGTTGGTTTACAAAAAATGAATCTCATACCAACATACTTAAATCAAAAGTTAAAATAAAAGAGAAACTAGACCTAGTCCTCATCAGAGAGGAACTCAATGATGGGTTCAGATGAAGATTTGGGTCTAGTTAAGGATAAGTGAGGAGCAGGTCTAGGAGATGGTGATGGTCTAGAAGAAGATAATGGTCCAGAAGAAAAAAAAGTTTGACTCAAAATCTACTGCAGAGTGAAAATGAGGACTTCAGCTGTGGTGCACTGAATAGTGATATTCTCTTCAAGTCTCTATGCAATCTTGGCATTGTCGGATAGGAGTAGTTCAATTTGAGTTGATATTTTATGCTGCCTTCTCTCCAAAATTTCTAACGTTTGAGATAGTCCACTGATTTGTTGACTAAGTATTTTTGTTTGACCTTCAGTGAATATTCTTTGCTCTTCAATACTTACTAAAAGTTGATGCCTCACACTGAATAATATATCCATAAATCTTTCAGATACTTTCTGAACCACTTCTTCTACCATCCTTTCAACTAACAGATCTTGATCAAAAGCTGGGAGAGTAGCTGGAGCAGGACAAGGAGGCACCTGAGGAGAGTGTGGAGACCCTGGTGTAGTAAAGGAGGGTCCAACAGATGGTGATGGTGGAGGGGGTGGAGATCTATGTTCTTCAGACTCGATTGCAGTACGTTCATCTGCCCTCACCCATTTATCTTTCTTCTTTATAAATTTCATCCGATTCAATGTTCCCTCATTGATGTAGTCTGTGTGAGCCAATATTTTAAAATCTTCACCTTCTAGATTAACTTGAAAGTCCTTGAAGATTAAGATGAAGATCATTCCATAGGATAAACATGCCTTACTCTTGCTGGCTGTATCCTTTAGTTGTTGTAGCATGAGAGAGGGAAAGCTGATGGGAGTTTCAGTCACCATAAAGAATATGACTTCAAGTTCTCTTTTTCCAACCCAGTCATATCTTCCAACTTTTGAAAAAAATAATATGACTAACAAAAGACAGCAATAATCTCATTTCGATCGAAAGAAGATGTGAAATAAGTTGAAAATTTTCATCAACCTCGTCCCTTTCTAAGACACACTTAAGGGCTTTAGTTTTATCAAATAAGTTTAGATTACTGATCCTAGTCTTAGGCACTTCAAAGAGTTTTCCTATTTTTCTCTCATCCAAAGAAATATGCACTTCTTTTACAATAGATTCCACCTTCGACCTATGCTCAAAACTAATGTGATAAAAAATACTCTTATTAAGTCTAGATAAACGTTCATCTCTAGGGTACAGAGTTTTTTTCAATCTTACTGTCGGATCCAGGACCCAATATGGAAGTGCTCCCGATCAAGGTAAGCGATGTCCACATAGCAGCCCATTGGAACTGTCCTAGTAGCAACGAAAAGTCAAGCATGAGATGATGAAGCAGATGGAGATGATTGAGCCATGTCGTGCTATCGTTTAGCCCTAGCTTCAATCGATGGCGTGATGGAGGGTCTTTGAGCGGCAAGCGATCTCTTCTTTGGAGCCATTAGGAATCAAGATTTGGAGGGAATAGACAAGAGAGGATGATTTGAAGGATTTTTAAGGAAAGGAGGAGAGGTCTCGGACTAGTGGAATGAAAGAATGGACAGGGAACCTCTCGTAGATCGATTTTAAAAAGAGAGCCCACACAAATTGAGAGCTCTCATCTTAATGATGAGATGTCTCGAAAACTTTGAGAGCTCTCGCATTTAGTGCGAGAGGTCTTGAAATCCAGTCAAGAGATCTCGTGAAAAATCCAAGACTTCTCGAGCATAGAAAAAAAAAATTAGAATATAGAAGGAATTTCAAGCTGATTTTTCTTGAATTTTTAGGATGAAAAAAGAATGTTAGGAATGATGGAAGGAGGTCAAAAATGATCCAATAAATTTAAGATTAAGCATTTTTAAAGAGGATCATAAATACCAAGTTCACCCCAGATTTTTGAAAATTTATCTTTATTTAGAGGTTTTATAAAAATGTTAGCTAGTTGATTTTCAGTTGTGACAAATTCAAGTACAATGTTATTATTTTGTACATGATCTCTAATAAAGTGATGTCTAATTTCAATATGTTTAGTTCTTAAATGTTGAATGAGATTTTTTGTTAGGATTATGGCACTAGTGTTGTCACATCTAATAGAAATTTTGTTTTGCTTAATTCCAAAGTCTTCGAGTTATTGCTTGATCCAAAGTATTTAAGCACAGCAACTCTCCGTAGCAATATATTCAGCCTCAGCCATTGATAGTGCTACAGAGTTTTATTTTTTGCTATACCCAGAGATCAAGTTCAATCTTAGAAATTGGCAAGTGCCACTGGTACTCTTTCTATCAATTCTACATCCTCCATAGTCTGCATCAGTGTATCCAATCAATTCAATGAAGGATTATTTTGAGTACCAAAGTCCTAAGTTATGTGTGTAAATTAAATATCTAAATTTTTTTTTAACAGCTAGTAAGTATGATTCTTTAGGGTTAGATTGAAATCTTGCACACATACATATACTAAACAGTATATCAGGTCTACTTGTAGTTAAATAAAGTAGGAATCCTATCATACCTCTATAGAGCTTTTTATTCACATTCCTACAATTCTCATCTTTGTCAAGTTTGCATGAGGGGCTCATGAGAGTGCCAATTTTTTTTTTATTTTTCATGCCAAACTTTTTAGCATCTCCTTGATGTACTTTATTTGGCTGATGAAGATGCCTTCCTTTGATTATTTGATTTATAGTTCAAGAAAGAAGTTCAACTTTCCCATCATGCTCATTTCAAATTCGCCCTCCACTCCTTGGGTAGATCCCTATGATCATCGGTTGCTTCATTCTCACCATCATGGCTTTGTTCCAAGATTGTTGTAGATTTATGTTTGTCTTGAATGTTATTATCCTTTAAGTTTAGGTCCTTCATTCCATCTTTCAGAATTTCTGTATTATCATTAAAATCATCTTCCTCTCTCGAAGATTGATTGTTAGCTTCATAAAAAATGATATGAATAGATTCTTCAACAACCAAAGAGTGTTTGTTGAAAACTCTATATGCTTTGCTGGATGTAGAATATCTAAGGAATATATCCTCATCTGCCTTAGCATCGAATTTACCTAGATTATCTTTATCATTATTATGAATAAAATATTTACAACCAAAAATATGAAAATAATTAATGTTAGGTCTTTTTTTCTTTCCAAAGCTCATAGGGAGTTTTCTTTAAAATCAGGTGAATAGAAACTCTATGTAGGATGTAACATGCTGTGTTAATGGCTTCAGCCCAAAAATATTTGGATAGTTTTCCTTCACACAACATGGTACGGGCGATATCAACTAAGGTTCTATTCTTTCTTTCAACAGCTCCATTTTGTTGAAAAATTCTAGGTGCAAAAAAATTATGTTCAATGCCATGTTCATTACAAAATTCTTTAAAGTATTTATTTTTAAATTCTGTGCCATGATCACTATGGATATATACCACAGTAGAGTTCTTTTCATTTATAATTTTCTTATCAAATTTTGAAAATATTAAAAATGCTTCATCTTTGTAAGCCAAAAATAAAATCCAAGTGAAATGAGAATAATCATCAATAATTATTAGACCATATTTCTTTCCTCCTAGGCTTGTGGTCCTAGTAGGTCCAAGCAAGTCCATATAAATTAATTCAAGGGGCCTAGAAGTTGAAATTACATTTTTAGATTTAAAACTCCTCCTAGTTTATTTTCCAAATTGGCAAGTGTCACAAACATGATGAATTTTGAAATCTAGTTTTGGTAGCCCCTGAACTAAGTCCTTATTATGCAATTTATAAAGAGTATGCATGCTAGCATGACCTAACCTATGGTGTCAAAGCCAACTAGTTTCCTTTATATTAGTATTTATTGCAACTAGGCATTGACCACTCTTCATGGCAATTTTATCAAGGTTTACCATGTAGATGTTGCCATGTCTAAATTCAATGAATTTTAAACTATCATCCAAGGAACTAGATACTTTGCACAAAGAAGATTCGAAAGAAACTTTAAAATCTTTATCACAAAGTTGGCTAATACTAAGCAAGTTATATTTTAAGTTATCAGCTAATAATACATTATCTATAAAAGTGGTAGGAGTAATCTAAATTTTACCATAGCCAATAATTTTATCTTTGTCGTTATCTCCAAAGGTGACTACTCCCCCATTCTTTCTTTCAAGGATGATGAATTATTGCTTATCATCCGACATATGCCTTAAGCAGCCGCTATCTAAGTACCACTCCTTTTTTGATCCTTGGGCTGCAAAGCATTCTTGCATAAACAATCAAGTGATGATCTTAGGTACCCAAGTCTTTTTGGATCCTTTAGGGTTAGTAGACATGGTTCCTTTTGAAATCCAAATCTTTTTAACAGTTTTTCCATTGAACCTAGAAGTATTACATTCAAATGCTTTATGTCCTACTTTTTTACATCTAAAGCAAGTGATGTGAGAGGTGCCAATTGAAGTGTGTGCAGTGAAGAAATTCTTTAAAAACTTAGTTTTATCTTTACATTTATATCCTAGTTCGACTTTATCATAGACTCTTCTTTGATTATTTAAGATCATTTGCAGTTTTTTTGAACTACAAGTGAATTTATCAACTAAAGGCCTTAATTTATCCAATTCATCCTTTAGAATTTTGTTCTCTTCTTTTAATTTATTATTGCCACTAATTACCTCTTTCTTTTCCTTCAAAAGTGTTTGAGTCATTTCCTTAAGACTTTTATTTTTTATGCTAATCTTTTTGAAATCTTTTATTAAGTCATAAAAAGCATCTTAAAGTTCATCAAAGGTAAAATTTGAATCAAGAGTGGAGGATACCTCATCATCTTGCATCATAAAATACAAATTTGCTTTGTTTTGGTCTTCTTTCTTCGAGACTCATCACTGTCGCTCCAAGTTGCTATCATGGCTTTCTTTTTTATTCTTTTTGGCTCTTTCTTCAACTGAGGACATTTAGTCCTAAAATATATTAGCTTTTTGCATTCGTAGCAAGTAGGCTGATACTTCTCTTTTTTTTCTTTCTTTCTCCATACTGGCTTCTCCTCTAATGAAGCTCCTCTTCTCATTTTCTTTCCATAATTTTTTTGAATTTTTTGATCACTAGTGCCATGTCTTCATCATTTTCTTCACTGGTGGACAGATCAACTTCTTCTTCAGCAGCCATAGATTTCAATGCTATTATTTTCTTCTTCTTGTTGTCTTCCTCATTATGCCAACTCAAGGCTAGCTCATGTGTCATCAAGGATCCAATAAGCTCCTCTAAAGGTAACGTGTTCAGATTTTTTGCCTCCTGGATGGTTGTTATCTTAGCTTTCCATGTCCTAGGCAAAGACCTGAGAATCTTTCTCACCAGTTCACTATTAGTGTTAACTTTACCTAACTTTTTAAACCATTTACGATATCAGTGAATCTTGTATACATGCTAATGATAGATTCAATGGAATCCATTTTAAACAACTCATATTCATGAACTAGCATGTTAATTTTAGTTTCTTTTACTTGATTTGTCCCTTCATGTATGACCTCAAGCCTATTCCAAATTTTCTTTGTTGAATTGCAAGTGAAGATTAAGTTAAACTCGTTAGCATCAAAGGCATAATAGAGTATATTCACTGCCTTGGCATTTAATTGGACAAGTTTCTTATCCATTTCATCCCAATCCTTCTTCGGTTTAGGAGCAGATGTGCCATTGACAATGATTGTGGGAATGTGTGGACCATTGACAATGATACTCCATATGTCATAGTCAAGGGTTTGAACGAAAATACGCATGCGAGCTTTTTAATAGGTATAGTTAGATCCATTAAAAAGAGGTCGCCTATTTGTGGATTACCCTTCGGCAAATGAACCTCCTAGTTGGGTTGACATGATCTTTATCTCTAGTTGATAAAATCAACAATTAGTAGAGAACCAAGGCTCTGATATCAATTATTGCCTAGATGAACAACCCAAGAGGGGGGAGAGGGGGTTGAATTGGGTTTTCAAAAATTCAAACAGATATGTGCGGTGATAAAAGATTAAATCCTGAGTGAATCAAATGTGAAAGTAAAAAGAAGACACAAGCTAGAGTACACACACAAGTAAAAAAATTTTATAGTGGTTCGGTGTAGTTTCAGTACCTACGTCCACTCTCCAAGCAAATTCTTGAGAATTTCACTATAATCCCTCAAGATTATAGTTGGATAGTTTTTCTGGACTCATTATCCAATAACCCAATTGGTTTTTTCCTAAGTTCACCAACCACAACCCTTACAAGAATTAGATAAACCAATTTGAATAAACAAATGGTAAGAAAAACTCCAAAACCCAAGTTTTAGTCCCTACTGAAATCAAATACATGGAAAGGAAAAAGAAAATGTTTTAACTCAAAAGTGAAGGAAATCGAGCAAGGTTTAGGACATGCTTTTTCAAAACTTTTTTTGAATAAAATACAGCAGAAGCTAAAATTAATATAATATTAATTCTATAGCATGCATTAATCTAATCAATTATCCTACTCAGGATCTAGATATGGTAATATGTAATAGAAAAATAAAATACAATTGATCAGCAAATCAAATTTGCTGACCGATACGAGTTCAAAACTCGATACCTATGTGTGGATAGCTGATCTCCATAATCTAAATCCATCAGAATAGGCTTTGGCATCACACTATAATCGTACACTTATCTGGCCTCTATGGTTGATCCACACAGAGCTCCTGATCTCGATCAGCTCCACTGGAGTGCTAGCTCCTCGCTGGGGCCTTCGACGACTGATCATAATCGATCTGATCGATTATCTACTTTCTAATTTCTTGGATACTCCAAAAAATTAGAACACAAATACTAAATGATGATGAAGAGGTGTACAAAGTTTGGTGGTGATCTGATGCTCATAGCACTCGATCTCTCCATCCGAATCTAGATACCCAAATCTAGGATTTTACTCGTCCCAAAAACCTTGACACACTGAAAACCCTATCACGCCCTCTCTGTGTGGAGTTTTTCCATGAAACAAATTTTTATGGAAAGATAACTTTTATATTTATAAATCCTATTTAGATCACATCTAAAAATTGGATATCCTTAGAGGTGAAAATCAGAAGAGAAGAGAGGCATGAGGGAAAAATAAAGTGCTATAGGACCCTGCTCAACTTCACTCTAAGATTTTTCTTGCCCAAAACTAATGGCCAATCACATTGAAATTTTTCCACAGAATGCAGACCCCTTCTTTTGCACGCACAAAAATTCTTATAATTTATTGACATAAAATACCATGGGAAAGATGCATGGAAAGAGATAAGGGTCGGAGGTTGAACTTGTTTCAACCTCCCAACCAACATCAAATTAAAAAACCTTCTTATCCCTATCCAACGCCCATCCCTAGATGTTTGATGCACAGAAGGACTCTCCTTCTGCATGGCCATCTTCAAAAAATGCACAAGCAAAATCACGTAACATTTCTCAAGGGGCGTGATGAATGGATAAGCATGAGAGGGAGTTGGGAAGTTTCAACCAAACCAACCAACTCAAGTTGAATTCAAAATTCAACTTAAATCCAATCTGATTCAACACTTGGACCAGGTCAAAGGCAGAAAGAGGAGGGGGTGCAAATACCTTCTATGTGTGAGAATTCTCATGCAAAACCAAAGTGTGCATGAGATAGGGTGTGGAAAAGTCAAAGTAGGGTGGTGCAGGGAGAAGGAAGGTTCAAATTCAAACTTATTTGACTTAGTCTTAATTGGTTTCAACCAAACCAATTAATCCAGACCCAATTGAACCAGGTTAAATCCAACCAAATTAGACTTAACCCAATCCAATAAAATTTTAATCAAATTAGAAATTAATTAGGTACAGGTCCTGATCAAATCATGAATGAATCTCCCAAAGTGATTAGATCATCTGATGACTTGATCGGATCAAACCCAATCAAATCAAATTCAATCAGACTTGATCGAATCCTCATCGCTCAATCAAATTGAGCTAATCAGCAATCAAATTACTAATTAATCCTCCAATAAATATAGAGGCTATTGCCATCCACAACGTCCCAGGCATCATCTAACTCTAATACCAAATTATAGACCCATGATATCACTTGAACGCTAATCATCCTTGACATCACAAGCACCGATACCATGTTGCAGAAGCCTCTGATCTTTAGCATGGACCTAAAGGAACCTGTGACATTCTTATGAGCAGCAAACCATAGATCCTCCACCTGGATTTGTGATGGGGCACCTCCCTCCTTGGGCTTAAGGGAGATGCCCTTTTCTCTAAGGCTTCTTCAAGAACCATGGGCGGCAACTCTAGAGAGAAGAGAAAAAGAGAAAATTAAGGAAGAAAAGATTTGTATTGATTCCAACTTTTAAAATCCTAATACAACCTATGTATTTATACATAGTCATTAGGTTCAACCAAAAACTCTCCTGGCTAACCTAATAAATGAAAGCATTCACTGAGCCCATGTATACCCATGTCTCCCATGCTCTCATCCTCCGGATCTAGACCCGATCCATACATGAGTAAGCTCCTTTAAGACCTCTTGAACCAGGTCTTAAGATCCTAGGATCAAATCAGACCTTAGCCCAAAATAGACCCTCGCATAACTCTGCCCGCGCACTGAGCCGACTCAGTCTTAGCACTGAGTCGGCTAAGTTCCACTGGACTGGCTTAGTCTGAAACTAAGCCAGCCCAGTCATGTGCCATGCCAGCAGTCTCGAATGTTCAGCTTTTTATTTTGCCTATGCTCTGAGACTTAGCCGATCCAGTTTTGGATCAAACTGGCTAACCTACAGAAAATCTTTCTTCTGCAGTCTTGAATTTTTGGCATTGATTCCTTGCTTCACCTTATGTCCCAGGTCTCTAAAGCACCAACCAAGCCCTTGAAATCCTCGGAGCCATCACCATGACTCCTTCTGTGGCCTTCTAAGGCTTGGAAGTACCATAAATCCTCACAATCTTCATCTTGGTGTCCCAAGCCTTAGCAAATCCCTCGAAAATGTCCTCCTACACGATCCCACTATCCCTGCGCACTCAACAATACCTGTGCAAACATCACCTCCATCAATCCTCTTCAACTGTTATACACCTTTGAGACCTTTGGAATGATCGCCTCTATCGCTGAAGACGTGTGCTTGCTTCTTGGCACGACCTTAGAATTGTAGGATCCCTTCTGCTTAGCAGCTGCATCATTTTTTCTAGACTTTTTGGAGAACCTATAGCATTTCTGCACTAGCACATACTATACCGCCTAACATGATCTCCTCAAAGTTACGTCTGTCCACCTGCACACGTCACTCCACCTGGAACTGTGCATTACCGGCGCTCTGAACTCATGTCAAATTTTCTCTCCACTTGTGAAGCCACCACTACGGAGCTCTACCTAAATCCGAAGTGCATCTGATGGCGCAGAAGTCGACTCTATCATCGAGTTCTTCGAGGCCAACCACTCAATGCTGCACTACTGAGCCTGCCACTGCACCTTGAACACCGTCACTGCCCCTTCGAAACGTTCGCACCCTACGGCCCTCTTTGAAGCTATCTCGGATACCTCTACAATCTGTGGGCACCTTCGAAACCTAAGAGCTCATCCAACTCTTCTGAATCCAATGACTGAATCCTAGAAAATTCCATCCTAGTCCTTCTCTTCTGCCCTTACACCAGCCATCACTTCAGTTGCACTCGGAGAACCATCCTCCATCGAAACTGCTACTTTTCCTGGTGCCCCTATAGAAGAAACCTGATCCATGATACTTCTGACTGCTTGATACCCTTAACACTCCCTGAGACCTCTTGGCTCTCCCTAAGACTTGCATCCGATCTTTTTGAGATGCCCCTGACACCCTTTATTAAGATACACTCCTTGACTGCTGCACTACCGAGCCTCTCTCAACCCCTGGGCCTCTAGGATAGCGCTCCTGCAGCACTCCAGTGCTCCCTGACTCATCTCTATGCCGCTCTACAGCCATCCAGCCATAACTTGCTGGATCTTCGTGAATCATCTATCTCCATCACTCCCATGGCTTCATAAATCCATGCTCTGATTGAACCACTGAATATATCTCTGACTACTTTTCCGCCTTCCTAACATCGAAGAATGTATAGTTGCTTCTTCAACCTTCCTTTAATCATTATCCCTTAAAAAATCTCTCTTCAATAGCCCTATACTATCCATCTTCCTAGAAAATCTTGATGCTCTCTACTGAGATACCTTCCTCGGCTGCTGCATCATCAAGCCTCTCTTAGCCTTGCATCTTCAGGAAAATGCTACTGCAGCACTCCAACGCTTCCTGTTTATCATATAATCATCATACACTCTGACCTTTCCACCAAGATCGATCAGAAAATCATGCATCTAATTCTTCCACCTCAAAAAAATTTCTTTCCATTAATCCTCTCAACCTCCACCTTCAACTCGCTGCTCCCGGTTGGCCAAACCACAGCAACAATAAGATAGATTTGAGACATACCATGGAATCTTCGTGCAGATTTTTGTTTTCATCTTGTACGACTTCACCTTCGCTTCCATGCACCATCAGACTTTGAAATCTAGCTCTGATACCATATTGCCGTCCACAACCCAAGCATCACCTAGCTCTGATACCAAATTGTTGACCCATGATATCGCTCGAACGCCAATCATCTTTGACATCACAAGCATCGATACCATGTTGCGAAAGCCCTTGATATTTGGCACTGACCTGAAGGAACCTATGATATTCTCTATGGGTAGCAAACCATAGATCCTCCACCTGGATCTATGATGGGGCGCCTCCCTCCTTGGGCTTGAGGGAGACACTCCCTTCTCTAGGGCTTCTTCAAGAATCCTGGGGTGGCAACTCTAGAGAGAAGAGAAGAACAGAGAATTGAGGAAGAAAAGATCTGTATTGATTCCAACCTTTAAAATCCTAATACAACATATGTATTTATACATAGTCATTAGGTCCGACCAAAAACTCTCCTAGCTAACCCAATACATGAAAACACTCACCGAGCCCATGTACACCCATATCTTCCATGCTCTCATTCTCTAGATCTAGACCCATTCCATACATGAGTTAGTTTCCTTAAGACCTCTTAAACTAGGCCTTAAGATCCTAGGATCAACCCAAACCCTAGTCCAAAATAGATCCTCGCGTAACTCTACATGCGCACTGAGCCGGCTCAGTCTCAGCACTGAGCCGGCTAAGTTCCACTAGGTCAGCTAAGTTTGAAACTGAGCCGATCAAGTTTTGTGCCGTGCCAGCAGTCCCGAATGCTCAGCTTTCTGTTTTATCTATGCTCTGAGACTTAGCCAATCTAGTTTTGAACTGAGCCGACTAACCTATAGAAAATCTTCCTTCTGTAGTCTTAATTCTTCAGCTTTGGTTCCTTACTTCACCTTATTTTTTAGATCTCCAAAGCACCAACCAAGCCTCTGAAATCTTCTGAGCCATCACCGTGACTCCTCTCGTGGCCTTCTAAGGCTTGGAAGCACCATAAATTCTCATAGAGTCCCAATCAGGTGGGTGTCTGGGCAACAAAGTCCCATCAATATGAAACTCTTGAAGAATCCTAAACCAATGGGACTCTTGAACCCAGCATCCCAAACAAATCGAACTCATGATCATAGAGTTCCAAATTAGTGGGACTCTTGATCTGAGAGTTCTAGATGAGTAGAACTCAGAGTTTTAATTCATTAGGACTCTTGGTCATAGAGTTTCAGTCTAATGGGACTCTTGACCATAGAATCCTAGGTCATCAGAACTCTCGATCAAAGAGTCTCAGACAAGTAGAACTTAGAGTCTCAGTCCAATCGGACTTTTCGTCATAGAGTCCCAGTCCAATGGAACTCTTGACCATAGAGTCCTAAGTCATCGGAACTCAATATCAGCCATAAGATCAGGTAAGAACTCTAATTATATGTGACCCCATAGGTTCGAATCCTAAGCCGATAGCATAGAAATCAATTTTCTATACCAATCGGTGTGACCATCTAGCAATGGTACCTGACATTCAGATAGGTCGAATAGTCGTAATGCAACATTGATGAACTTGTGGCATATGGTTACCGTATAATTCATCCCATTGACCTCGATGCTCATAGAATGATCTAGGGTTAACTACCAACCCTAAAAATTCATCCATATTATATTTCAAAATTCAGCATCCATCGTATGGACTATCCCGACCGAGGATTTGCTAAATTAAATATAGCGATGCACTTGCTCCAATACTTAGAGGTGTCAATCCCATCTTGACTCACGCATCGACAAGCCAAGTACTTGACTGCACCCAGTAGCCTTCCATCACTGAATTAAAAATTTAGATAGTCGGATACCTAAGTATAATGAGTTGCTTATAAGTCACCGTGATGATCTCAGATCTAAGGGACACATATACCCATATCCTTCACGAGCAACTCTTGGCAGAAGAGAGCTATGCAGTTGGATCATGTTTAGTGAAATATACCCCTACACTTCATCTACATACCATAATAGTATCTTCATACTTCTTGGTTAAGAGGATAACCAACACTTATAGCACACAATGACCTACGGTCGATACGTTGTCATCCTAGATAACAATGAATCATTTGATCGCAAATTAATTTAACGACTAAATAACAAATCCTCCTTTGTTAAGTCTAAATAGTCATAAGAATTTCATCACAGAAGAACTCATTACAGAAAGATGCACAAAATGATGAAAATAATAAAATCATAATTTTATTTATTAATAATTTAAGTATAATTATATTTAGCTCAACCATCTACAATCTAGATGATTGACTTTAGGATATAATTTCCAACAACTCTCACTTAGACTAAAGCCACTCAGAACAATATTGAATATCCATCTTCCAATTGTGATTGTCGAACTCTTTGATTCTAAGAGCCTTAGTAAATGGGTCGGCCACATTCTTCTTTCCGTCAATCTTTTGAAGGTTGACGTCACCTCGTTCTACGATCTCTCATATAAAGTGGTAGCGACACAGAATATGCTTGGTGCGCTGATATGCCTTCGACTTCTTCGCTTGAGCTATGGCTTCAGCACTGTCATAGTAAAGCAGAATCAGACTATCCAAGGAGGGTGCCACTCCTAGCTCGCTGATGAAATTTCATAGCCACACAGCTTTCTTCACAGCATTAGATGCCATGACATACTCTGCCTCTCACACAAAATCGACCATAGTGTGCTACTTAGAACTCTTCTAGCAGATCACTCCACCATTCAAGGTAAATACATATTCTGACATACTCTTGCTGTCATCATGATCTAACTAGAAACTTGAATCAATATATCCCATAAGTTTCAAGTCAGTATCTCCAAAGATGAGCCACTAATTTTTTGTACTTCTTAAATACTTCAGGATTGTCTTTACAACCTTTCAGTGATGCTCACTCGGATCATACTGGTATCTACTCACTACCCCTAATGAGTATGCCGTGTCTAGTCTCATACACATCATGGCATACATAATAGAACTCATTATCGAAGCATATGGTATTCTACTCATACGCTCTCTCTCTTGAGGAGTTATCGGATAATTCCTCTTTGAGAGAGTAATTCCATGGCCTATCAAAAGATAGTCCTTTTTAAAATTTTTCATGCTGAACCTTTTCAGCACGGTATCGATGTACGTGGACTGGGATAAACCAAGCAACCTTTTAGATCTATCCCTATAGATCTTCATTCCTACGATGTAGGAAGCTTCTCCCAAGTCCTTCATGAAGAACTGAGATGATAGCCAAACCTTTATTCCCTGTAGTGCTGGGATGTCATTCCTGATTAAGAGAATACCATCCATGTACAATATAAGAAATACAACTACAGAACTGTTGGTCCATTTATAAACGTAGGATTCTTTTCCATTCTTAACGAAGCCATATGTTCTGATCACTTTATCAAAATGTATGTTCCAACTCCAAGATGCCTGCTTCAATCCATAGATGGATCTTTAAAGCTTGCACACCTTGGACTCGTCTGTGGATGTGAAACCCTCAGGCTGTATCATATACACCTCTTCGTCCAGCTCTCCATTTAGGAAAGCTGTCTTCACATCTATTTGTCAGATCTCATAGTCTAGGTATGTTGCTATCACAAGTATAATCCGAATGGACTTGAGCATTGCCATCGGAGAAAATATCTCATCATAGTCAATACCATAACGTTGACGATATCCCTTGGCAACCAGACGGACTTTATAGATCTCTACCTTCTCATCTGCGCCCCTTTTTTTTTGAAAATTTATTTACACCCAATGAATTTTATCCCTTTAGGTAGATCAACCAATGTCCATACACTGTTGACTTTCATGGACTCCATTTTGGACTTCATGGCTTTCAGCCACTTATCAGAGTCGAACCTTTGCATAGTATCCATGTAGGTGATTGGATTCTTGTTGTTCTCATCGAGTTCAACAAGATCACCATCTCGGATCAAGAAATCATAGTATCTATCTGATTGATGTAGTACTCTATCGGATCTTCTTAAAGGTATCTCTTCAATGGGCTCTAGGTTTGATCTTATCAAATCTAGTTTTATAGGTTTACTAGAATGTGTCGGTTCTTCTACCTGTCGAACTTCACCAAGCTCAATATTAGAGATAAATATTCCTTCCATAAGAAACTTCTTTTCCAAAAAGACTGTCCTATTGCTGATGAACACCTTTTGTTCTTCAGTAAGGTAGAAGTAATAATCCATAGTTTCTTTAGGGTACCCTATGAACAAGCATTTATCAGATCTAGGTCCAACCTTTTCTGACTGCAAATGTTTGACATAAGCCGAACATCCCCAAACCCTAAAATAATAGAGTGTCGGCTTATGGCTAGTCCACATCTCATATGGAGTCTTTGCAACAGACTTGCTCAGAATAGTGTTCAAAACATAACAAGCAGTCTCTAATGCATAATCCTAGAATAAAATCGGCAGACTCGCAAATCCCATCATGGACCAAACCATGTCCAACAGGATTCAATTTCTTTTTTCTGATACACCATTATGCTGTGGTATTTCAGGAGGGGTCCATTGTGAGAGAATCCCATTCTCTCCTTGATAGGTCAAAAATTCATTGAAAAGATATTCACCTCCTCGGTCTGACTGAAGAGTTTTAATACTTTTTTTAAGTTATTTTTTTACCTCATTTCGATATCGTTTGAACATTTCAAATGAATCAAATGTATTCTTTATAAGATAGGCATACCCATACCTAGATAGGTCATTAGTAAATGTAATGAAATAGTAGAATCCACCTCTAGCACATATGTTCATGGGTCCACATACATCAGTATGCACTACACTCAAAAGCTCAGTGGCCCATTCATCTTTTTCAATAAAAGATGATTTGGTCATCTTACCAAGTAGACAAGACTCACAGATATTTAATGATTTGCAATCATCAATGTCAAGGATATTCTTCTTGACTAACCTATTTATCCTATTCTTATTTATATGACCGAGCCTACAGTGCCAAAGATAGGCATCGAAGATATGATCTGGCTTTGGGCATTTGTTTGACGTGTACATTATACTAATAGACTGTGATAAAACATAAATGCCATTTCTTAATTATCCTCACATTACTGTAGCATTATTCATAATAATATCATAATAACTTTTTTTATTGATAAACAATAATCATCCTGGATCAAAAGTCTAATAGATATTATGTTCGTCACAAAAGATGGATAATAGTGACAATCACTTAAAATAATATTTTTATCTTTGAAAAATAGCTCAAGAGTTTTCAATGCTAGGACTAAAACTTTACTTCCATCCCCAACATTCAGTAATCTATCATCATTCTCAAACTTTTTATCAATTTAAAGTCCATGCAATAAATTGTATATATAAATTGGACTCCCAATATCTAATACCCAGGTAGATGTATCATAAATGGAGAAATTATAAGATGTTATCATATAACAGCCTTGATCAGCAACTACTTGCTGATTTTCTCTATTTAGTCTATTCAGATCAAAAGGATAATTCCTCTTCAGGTCTGCCTGATTAGGGTTGATACTAGACTCCTCGTAATAAGGTCCTAAAAGCTTGCCACTGTCCAATAGTGAATGGAGCGGATTAACACTAGCTATTCTATTTATCTAAAAGAAAAATATGAAATCTTATCAGTACTTGAATTAATTAATCCTAAAGTTTAGTCTAAAGATCCTTCCACTATTTTTAGCAAATTGATATCCTCTACCTTCAATTCAAAAAATTACACTAACTCCTTAGTGGATACTAAAACTCGTATAAACTACAAACGGGCCCGAGGTAGGCTCTGGCTAACCCGTGTGTATCTACAAGAAGGTTCATAACCAATTATTTTTTAAATAATTTTTAGTAATTAGATTTTACCCCAAAAGTCAATTCAGTAGTCTTGGGCCTTCACTAAAAAGATCTGGTTAGGTCCAACCATCAACATGATTAAGTTCGGTACATCAAACTAATGATGACCAGGCCCGAGGTAGGCTCTAGCTAACTTGATCACCATTAAGAGAGTGTAACCTAATCATCATATGATGGATAGTAATTTCAATATCCAGATGAACACCAGGTGTTAGGCACCTCCAATGTCCATCCAGAAAATTGGAGTTATTACTATTCACCTTAATGAGAGGCTATGACTCGGTTATCCCCATAACTTAATCACTTTAAGAATCTTATAATTTAGAAAATTTAGGTTACTTGTGATTTAAGAAGAGAAAGGACATGAATTAATTTCTCCCACTGACTTTACCAACTCAAATCCTTCCACTGACTTCACCAAGTCAATAGGTTAGGACTAAGATCAATTTAGGTCCATGGACACCTAATTCAGTCTTACAGATTGAAATCAGTTAAACTGATTTCTAATGATATGGGTCAGTTCGAATCATCAAGTGATCTAATCAAACTCTAATCGACCATATCGATCAGGTAAGTGAGATTAGTGGAAGGAATATGCCATTAACTCATCAAAGATCGAATCAGTGCAAGTAGCTCTCAATTAAAAACCACTAGTCTAGACTGCCAAACTTATCTTAGACACCAATCAATTAATTAGGTTTAATCTGATCAACCTAGTAATTTTGGACTAGACCGCTTAGCCACGAATCAAGTCCATCTTGGTCTAGTTAAAGACATGGACTCATTCAATTACAACTATTGAAGTTAAGTCTAAAGTATTCTTGACCTAATCTAATTCAACACTTGGTTAGATTTGATCAATTACTCTAGATTAATCCATTCTTTAACTAACCTTAGGTCTTACCCAATTAATGGACCTAATTCGTCTAACCCTTTAAACCATAGCTTATGCTTATGTCTTAGAATCTTTAATTCATAATTCTAGATTTTATGAGATACTTAATTCTTTTAATTAAGTTTTTGGACTGATGGATTGGGGTTCAGCATTTCAAAAATAATTTTTAAATTTTAAAAAATTTTATTTTTTGTTCACCAAATGGGTTGACTCATTTCACAAATGGGTCAGCTCATTTCATAAACAACAATCCTATTGCTAATTTCATAATAGAAAATAAGGCATAATAAAAATTAAATCATGAATTATCTTTTAGAACTAATCTAAACATATTCATATTTAACTTTCTAATTAAAATAATTTTAATAAAATTTTTTCAATGTTCATCTTAATGAATGAGTTCGTGGTGGCACCCTTACCGCCATAAGGGATCCCTACTGAATGGAAGGAGATGGCCTTTAAACCATACTTATCCTTTATGATCGGATGGCTTGGTGGCTCATTCATCCTCAATTACTAAGTTATTTAGATTAAATACATATCAAATATATAAGTATTTAATCTTTCTAATTAACATATTAACATGTCAAGCAACTCTTGCTCTGATATCATTTGAAGAAAATCGAGCAGGGTTTAGGGCATGCTTTTCGAAAACTTTTTTCAAATAAAATATAATAGAAGCTAAAATTAATCTAATATTAATTCTATAGCATGCATTGATCTAATCAATTATCCTACTTAGGATCTAGACATGGTAATATGTAATAGAAAACTAAAATGCAATTGATCAGCAAATCATATTTGCTGATCGATACGAGTTCATAACTCGATACCTATGCGTGGATAGCTGATCTCCATGATCTGAATCTACCAAAATAGGCTCTGGTATCATGCTATAGCCTCACACTTGTTTGACCTCTATGGTTGATCCATACAGAGCTCCTGATCCCGATCAGCTCTACTGGAGTGCTAGCTCCTCATCGGGGCCTTCGATGGCTGATCACGATAGATCTAATCGATTATCTACTTTATAATTTTTTGGATATTTTAAAAAACTAGAACACAAATACTGGAGGATGATGAAGAGGTGTACAAAGTTTGGTGATGATCCGATGCTCACAGCACTTGATCTCTCCACCCAAACCTAGATACCTAAATCTAGGGTTTCACTTTGTCCAAAAATCCTGACACACTGAAAATCCTATCATGCCCTCTCTGTATGGAGTTTTTCTATAAAATAAGTTTTTATAGAAAGATGAATTTTAGATTTATAAACCCTATTTAGATCATATCTAAAAATTGGGTATCCTTAGAGGTGAAAATCAGAAGAGAAGAGATGTATGAGGAAAAAATAAAGTGCTGCAAGACCCTACTCACCTTCACTCCGAGATTTTTCTCACCCAAAACTAATGCCCAATTACATTAAAATTTTTACCACAAAATTTAGACCCCTTCTTATGCATGCACAAAAATTCTCATAATTTATTGACATGAAATACCATGGGATAAGTGCATGGAAAGAGATAAGGGTCGAAGGTTGAACTTGTTTCAACCTCCCAACCAACATCAAATTCAAAAACCTTCATATCGCTATCCAACGCCCACCCCTAGATGTTTGACGCATAGAAGGACTCTCCTTCTACATGCCCACCTTTAGAAAATGCACAAAAAAAATCATGTAACATTTCTCAAGGGGTGTGGTGAATGGATAAGCATGAGAGGGAGTTGGAAAGTTTCAACCAAACCAACCAACTCAAGTTGAATTCAAAATTCAACTTAAATCCAACACTTAGACCAGGTAAAAGACAAAAAGAGGAGGGGGCACAGATACCTTCTGTGTGTGAGAATTCTCATGCAAAACCAAAGTGTGTGTGAGATAGGGTGTGGAAAAGTCAAAGCAGGGTGGCGCAGGGAGAAGGAAGGTCCAAATTCAAACTTATTTGACTTAGTCTTAATTGGTTTCAACCAAACCAATTAATCTAGACCCAATTGGATCAAGTTAAATCCAACCAAATTAGGCTTAATCTAATCTAATAAAATTTTAATCAAATTAAAAATTAATTAGGTTCAAGTCCTGATCAAATCAGGATTGAATCTTCCAAAGCAATTAGGTCATCTCATGACCTGATTGTGTCAAATGCAATCGAATCAAATTCAATCAAACTTGGTCGAATCCTCATCGCTTAATCAAATTAAGTTAATCAATAATCAAATTATTAATTAATCCTTCAATAAATATAGAGTTTCAATCAAGTGGGTGTTTGGGCAATAGAGTCCCATCAATATGAAACTCCTGAAGAGTCCTAAACCAGTGAGACTCTTGAACCCAATATCCCAAATGAATTGAACTCACGATCATAGAGTTTCAGACCAGTGAGACTCTTGATCATAGAGTCTCAGACAAGTAGGACTCAAAGTTTTAGTTCATTAGGACTCTTAGTCATAGAGTCCCAATCCAGTGGGACTCTTGACTATGGAGTCTCAGGTCATCAGGACTCTCGATCACAGAGTCCCAGATAAGTAGAACTCAGAGTTTTAGTCCAGTAGAACTCTTGGTCATAGAGTCCCAATCTTTTGGGACTTTTAACCATAGAGTCCTAGGTCATCTAGACTCAATATCAGCCATAAGATCAGGTAGGAACTCCTATTTTGTGTGACCCCATAGGTTGAATAGTTGCAATGCAACATTGACGAACCTATGGCATATGGTTATCGTATAATTCATCCCCTTGACCTCGATGCTCATAGGATGATCTAGGATTAACTGCCAACCCTAAAAATTTATCCACATTATATTTTAAAATTTAGTGTCTATCATATGGACTACCCCAATCGAGGATTTGCTAAATTAAAATACAGCAATGTACTTGCTCCAACACTTGGAGGGGTTAATCCCATCTTGATGCACACATCAACAAATTAAGTACTTGACTGCACCCAGTAGCCTTTCATCACTAAATTAAAAATTCAGGTAGTCCATTACCTAAGTACAGTGAGTTGCTTGCAAGTCATCGTAGTGATCTCAGATCTAAGGGATACATATATCCATATCCTTCGCGAGCAACTCTTGGTAGAAGAGAGCTTCATAGTGGGGTCACGTTTAGTAAAATGTACCCCTACATTTCACTTTCATACCATAATAGTATCTCCATACTTCTTGGTTAAGAGAATAACCAATACTTATGGCACACAATAACCTACACTCGATATATTGTCATCCTGGATAACAATAAATCATTTGGTTGCGAACTGATTTAAGAGCTAAATGATAAATCCTCCTTTGTCGAGTCTAAATAGTCCTAAGAACTTCATCACAAAAGAGCTCATTATAAAAAGATGCACAAAGTGATGACAATAATAAAATAATAATTTTATTTATTAATAATTTAAGTATAATTATATTTACTCAACCATCTACAATCTAAATAATTGACTTTAGGATACAATTTCCAATAAAAAGACCCCTTTGAACGAGCAATAGAGTTATCCTTGCAGTTCATTGAAAGCCTCTTTGAATCCATGGAGTTAATGCACTTGAGGATTCTTCAATGCTTGAGAGAACAGATTGATCGAAGATGGAGATTTTTGTTTAAGAATAGAGCATATTTTTCTTTTCTCTCATTTTTCTTTTATCTGATCATGGATAAGCCTTCTTTCTTTTATATCTGTAGCATTTCTCTCTTCTAATGATGATTGAAGCTTAAAAAAAGCAAAATTTGAATGTTGGAGAGCAGCAACTAGTCGTTGGAGTCAAAAAAAATCTGATCTGGAATGCTCCATCAAAAAATTATCGCCGAGTCTTGAGACCTCTCGATTTGTCTCGAGACATCTCACCATGTTACGGAGCCTCTCACTTTGACCAGGAGAGCTCTTGCCTTTAGTCTTACAAAAAATCATCTTTCTAGAAAAATGGATTGCCTAAGATCGAGACCTCTCGGTTCTGAATTAGATGTCTCGCGGGGATCGCAAGACCTCACACTCTCAGGGCACAAAAATTGGGTTTCTGTCACCTAAGACTAAGAGCTCTTTAGATTTTCTCGAGACCTCTCGAAACCAAGCTAGAATAGTGCTTGGGGTGTGCCAGTCCACTCGAGAGCTCTCGAAAAAAATTTGAGACATCTCGAAGATTGCTCTATGATGATTTTGAGAGAATTTTTGCTCTGAACAAGGAGATTTAAATTTTGATTAATTTTTACATAATGTCTTATTTTGTTTAAAGAGCTCTCTTTCTTTTAATATTGAAATACTTAAAATAAAATATATTAGTAATCATTTGTTTTAATATTTGATCATCATCAAAATCACTTAGGGGATTCAACAGAGTAGATAAGGAAGAGTCCATTATGCCTAGGACTCTTCCCTTAAGAGTTTGATTCAAATCAAACTCTACCAAAATCTAGTCAAAACTTCATCATAATTCATGAAATTTGGCACACCCATAGCATGACTCGAGCCTTATCACATAGCTAAAAATCAGATCAAAAGAATTTTTAGAGAATTTTCTAGAAGCATCTGATCAGGTGATCCTTAATTCTCTTAATTGGGTCAACTTTTGACCCTAGACCAATTTCACTAGGAATGGATTTAATGTTTATAATTAATCTAATCTAGACTAGTTTTAGTTAGATAAAAATAAATTCATTCAAGATATAGAAATGAGTCAAATCAAATTTGACTCAATTGCGATGAATTAAAAAGATTACAGAAAGAGAAAGCCAAACTCAATCGTATGCTAGCACGATTACCTTGAACCTGATTGGACTAATTCAAATCAATCAAACTGAGTTAGCTCAATTGATGACATCTAAATCTAAATTCTTATTTATATGGTCTAGTTAGGTTCAGTTCTATATAGTAATGAGATATCTCGCGATCTCTATCATCGACATCATTGAAATACCTTTCGATGAATCAAAACTCTTTTGATTCATACAATTAGAATGATCGATTATCAAAATCATTCTAATTGCTCCCAAAATCAATCAGTGATACCTAGTAGTATATGGTGGCAACCTATCAGAATTGAAAGAGAACCTCTCGGTGTAGCTACTTGTATGATTGGGTTCTTCTATTTTGAGCTCTGATAGGATTAGGGTTAAGATGAACTCGTCAAGCCCAACATTTGTCATATAAATTAATCATTTGATTCGAATTCAATATAAAATCCTAATAAAAACTCTTTCTATCATCTTCACTCTACCATGATCATGGGCTTAAAGACTCAATCTCATGATTATCATAGGGCTACTCATCATCTACCAAGATAGATAGATCCCCTATTGATGCAATCCAATTCTTACAATGAACATGCTATAGCTAACATACACCTCAAAATTCTGAATGGCTAAAAGATCGAGTTATAGTGTAGTCAAATTATAATACCCTCAAGATGAACTATCGATACACCTCAAGTCCAAGAACCAGATACACCACTACAGCATCGAGCCAGTCATCGACTAGATGGTAGACTTTCTTATGACTGCTCAAGGTGGTCACGCTCAGTGCCCTCATTCTCTAACGAGTACCTGTACTTCTCGCTCGAAGTGTCTCCACACCATAGACTTCAAGACTCATCTATCCTAAGAAAGTGATCGTATACCAACCTTCTGGATCAATCACCATCCTCGTGATGATCCTACGATCGGGAGCAAGTTTATGAGTTAATTATGAAAATTCATGTCTTAAATTTTCAACTCTTGAAAATATGAATTATCATTACCATTAACTCAAAGGATGTATCACAGACACTTTAAATACACACTATGATAGAAAAAATAATTATTTTATTAATTTATAGTTAAAATTATAAAATTATTTTTAGAAGTGTATTACAAGTGTTTAGCCAATCTGACTTCTAGGGCACACATATAACAAACTTTCACTTGACCTAAAGTCAATTGGCTATAAATCTAAGTTCCATCTTCTCAAGATGGACTTCGATCTTCTGCTGGCTCAATGGTTTTGTCAATGGGTCAGCCGCATTGTCTGCAGTGTCGACTCTCTTGATCTCGACATATTCCTTCTTGAGGTAATCATGGATGAGGTGGTATCGCTGCTCGATGTGCTTAGATTTCTGATGAGACCTCGACTCTTTAGCTAGAGCTATGGCACCATTGTTATCACAGTACAAAAAAATAGTATCTGATGGCATTACTCCGAGCTCTGTGGCAAATTTTTTATACTAGAATGCCTTCTTTGTAGCCTCCGATGTAGCGATGTACTTTGCTTCTATGGTGGAGTTTGCTATCACCATCTGCTTGAAACTCTTCCAACTGATAGCTCCACCATTATAAATAAACAAACTTTTAGATGTCGACTTTTGATCATTTATGTTGGACATAAAATCCGAATCTGTATACCCCTGAACCTGAAGTTCTCCATTACAAAAACTAGAAATATATCCTTAGTCCTTCTCAAGTACTTAAGGATATATTTCACGAAAGTTCAGTGCTCTTCGTCTGGATTCGACTGATATCTGCTCGTGACACTCACAGCATGGGCAATATCAGGTCGTGTACATAGCATGGCATACATGAGGCTTTCTATTAGCGAAGCATAAGAAATCTTGCTCACACGTTCAATCTCTTCAGGTGTGCTAGGGCACATCTTCTTAGAGAGATGAATGCCATATCTAAAAGGTACTAAACCCGTCTTTGAGTTTTTCATGTTGAACCTCTTTAGCACCTCCTCTATGTACATCTTTTATAAGAGATCTAGCATCCTATTTGGTCTATCTCTATAGATCTTAATTTCTAGAATAAAGGATGCCTCTCCTAGATCTTTCATAGAGAACTTCTTAGACAATCATATTTTGACTGTAGTCAACATGAGAATATCCTTTTTAATTAAGAAGATGTCATCTACGTACAGTATGAGAAAGACAACAATACTCCCACTGATCTTTTTGAAAATACAAGACTCCTTATTTTTGATGAATCCAAATGATTTGATTACATCATTGAAATGAGCATTCCAACTCCGAGATGCTTGCTTAAGTCCATATATCGACTTTTACAGCTTTAATACCTTATGATCATCATCACTGGATGTGAAACCTAGCAGCTATTCCATATAGATATCTTCTTCAAGATATTTATTTAAGAATGCCATTTTTACGTCAATCTGCCATATTTCATAATCGAAATAGGCTGCAACAGCAAGCAATGTGCGGATGGATTTGAGCATGGCTACTAGTAAAAAAGTATCTTAATAGTCAATACCTTTGTGCTGACTATACCCTTTCACTATGAGCCTTGCTTTGAATGTCTCTACATTTCCATCGGTACCTATCTTTCTCTTGAAAATCCATTTACATCCAATAGGTACTATACCTTCAAGTGGATCTACCAAGGTTCAAACTTGGTTCGAACGCATTGAGTCAATCTCTGACTTCATTGCTTCTAACCATTTTTTAGAGTCGATATCTGATATTGCCTCGTCATAGATTTTGGGATAATCATCATGAACCTCATTTTCTATGAGGAATATTTTTTCTACATCCTCTAAGATAGTACCTAAGTACCTTTCAGGAGAATAAAAAATTCTACTTGATCTACGAGGTGGAGGAGGTAGTGTCTGGGTTGGCTCAATCTGATTGGGTTCCATCAGGTATCTTAGCTCTTTGCTCTTTGAAGAGATTTTCTTCTCGAGCCTAATCTGCCTTCCAATGCCATCATCTTGAATAAACTATTTTTCAAGAAAGATGGTGTGTCAACTCACAATCATATTATAATCTTTCGAAAGATAGAAATAATATCCTAATGACTCTTTAGGATATCCAATAAATCAAGCTCTAAAAGATGTATACTCTAATTTGTTCATATGTTGTCTCTTAACTTGGGCCGGACAATCCCAAATTTTGAGATTACTCAGACTTGATTTTTTATCATGCCATATCTCATATAGTATGATAGGAACGGTTTTAAAGAAAACCCTATTCAGTAAATATATAACGGTCATCAGACTATGTCTTCAAAGAAACTCAGAAAAATTCATGAAACTCATCATGGATCGAACCATATCTAATAGAGTCTGATTTCTCCATTCTAAAACTCCATTGAGTTGAGGTATTCCAGGTGGAGTCCATTGTGAGACTATGCTATTATCCTTAAGATAGTCTAAAAATTTTTGACTAAGGTATTTACCTCCTCGATTTGATCGAAGAATCTTAATAAATTTTTTTATTTATTTTTCTACTTCAAGTCTAAATTTTTTGAATCTTTTAAAAACTTTAAACTTATGTCGCATCAAATACGCATACCCATATCGAGATAGATCATAGGTAAAGGTGATGAAATAGATATAATTACCCCTAGTTAGCAAATTAAATGGGCCACATACATCTGTGTGTACCAAGGTGAGTAAGTCTGTGGCCCTTTTTTCATGTCCTACAAAAGAAAGCTTGGTCATTTTGTCATGAAAGCATAATTCACAAATCGAATATGATTCGAAAGTTAATGGACTTAATAGCCCAGATTTCTCCAATTTGTTAATCATTTCTTCAGCTATATAACCTAGCCTAAATTGCCAAAGATACCTATCAATTAGACTATCCATAGGTCGCTTTGATCCTGTGGCATTTACATTTTGCTCGATATTAAAAATAGAAACATTAATATGTAACTGATAGAGATCATTCATAAGAAAATCACTTGCAATTTTATTTCTTTCATAAAGAATATTACAATGGTCCTTAAGAAAATTAATTACATAGCCTTCTTGTACTAAACATGAAATAAAAATTAAATTTTTACTTACTGCAGGCATAAAAATAATCTCTAAGAACTAGATCTAATTCTGACGGTAATTGAAGAGGGTAGGTTTCCATGGCCACAGCAGCAATTCTTACTCCATTCCCAATGTGTAGGATCATCTCACCATCCCTCAACCTCCTGCTATCCTCAAGATCCTGCATAGAAGTGCACAAGTGAGCATTAGAAATAGAGTCAAGCATCCAACTATCCAACTAGATGCAAAAAAAATCATAAGATTAGATTCTATAACGAGCATACCTCCAGAAGGACTTGTCTCCTTGTTCTTTAGACTCACCAGGTAGAGAGGACAGTTCTACTTTCAGTGGCTGTCTGTGTTGCAATAAAAATATTTTTCTTATGAGTGGCCTTCTTCTTCGGCTCTACCTTCTTCTTCTTCCTACCATCCACCTTCTGCTTCTTCATGGACTTTTTTTTTCTAAAAGACTTTCTCTTAAAAAAAGTTTGCTCCACAGTAAGTACTGAACCCTTTGAACCTTTCATAGAGAGCTCAATAGTAACCAGTATATTCATAAGTTCAGCCAGGGTATTTTAAAGTTTATGCATATGATAATTCATAATGAACTATCCATATGCATCAGTCAAGGAATGCAGAATTATATCAATCTGCAGATCCTGATCTAACTTGATATCAAGCTTCTTAAGCTCTTCTAAGTCCTTGATCATCATCAAATAATGATCTTGGACTGACTGTTCATCATGCATCTGAGCCTTAAAAAGTCTATTAGTGACTTGATATTTGACTGCGCAACTCTGTTCACCAAACAACTCTCGCAGGTAAGCCAACATTTGGTGACTAGTCTTAATATTTTCATGTTGGTGCTGTAGCTTATCAAACATCGAGCCCAATATGTAATACCTGGCTTTGTTATCTTCATCCATCCATTTTTTTAGAGATACTCTTTGATCAGCGGACGAACGTGCTGGTAAAGTGAAAGGATCCTGTTCCAACACATGAGTCAAATTCTTGAAATCCAAAATAATTTTGAAGTTTCAGTGCCAATCCTTATAGTTGGATCTGGTCGGTCTATGGATGTTCAGAATACGAGCTAGTAGGTTGGATGCAGACATTTTTCTGTAGAGAGTAAAAATTTTTAGTTAGATTTTATAATTAGACTTAATCAATTTATTTAAAAATTTTATTTAAATAAATTAGGCTTCCACTATTTACTTGGATTCCTATACTTTCTTGGCAGAGATGTAAAAATCTTTGCGATTATTGATTTCTAGTAGGTGCTGCGGTCCAACCAATTGGCTTACCACCTCACCTAATAGTTATTGGTGATGGATCAACTGATGAGTGGATAACTCTTGTTCAATGATTCTCTAATCATGGTGCATCCAAACCTAATCTCTAATTCATGAAGCTCACCATGCCTGGAATATTACTCCACTTCTTAGTTAAGTCAGACCCATCATTTGCACGAATTGAATTTCTAATTGGATATCTCACCATATCCAAAATATTAAGTCCAACCCATCCTCCAACCCATAGTATTCAATGCCTAATAGACATGGTTGCATCTTTTTGATGCAGCTGAACCATTGTATCTAGTCAAGAACAATCAACCGTGGAAAGAGTCTGCACATATATAATGGTGGAAGATCTTAAAATTAATATTTTCTTAGAAAGATTTAATTTAAGTCTTTTTAAAATTGATTTAACTTAGTCATAATAATTATGAGTAATCTAGTGGCATGGATTGGCTTGAATTGTTAGCCACCTCAAATCAAAATTAGGTCGACACAAATGGTCAGATAAGTGAGATCGGCGGAAGGGATATGCCATAAACTCGATAAGAACATATTTAGGTCGAGTAGCTCCCAATTAAAAATCAGTCGATCATATCTGCCAGACTTATCTTAGACACCAAATTATTAAATCAGAATCAATCAGATTAGCCTACAATTTAGGCTCGAACCGTGGAGCCAAATTAGGTCTTGACTTGATCGAGTCACATCTCAATGTGATTCAATCTTGACCTAAACTTAATCCTATTAGGCTGATCAATTCTAAGCTTTCTTTGATTCCATCTAACCAACTTTTGATTCGATTTGACCAACTGCTAGACCTAATTGAGCTATGCAAGCCCGAACTCAACTTTATGAAGATATCTTAGATATGAAAATTCATAATTTTTAGATCTAATTAATTATATAATATTAATGCTTAATTAAGTTTTGGATTCATGAATAAAATATGTAATAAAATTTTAGGATTTCAAGATCTAGGATTTTATAAAAAATAAGTTCTGATTTCTAATTAAGGTCGAATGTGCAGCACCCTTACACATCATAAGAACACCCCATCGAATGAAAGGAGAGGATCTTTAAATCCTACTTTGTTCTTATAATCGAATAGCCAAGGAGAATGCTTTGATTAGAAATATATTTTTTAAAACAAAACTAGTTAGATCTAAATTATATATCACATATACAAAAGATCTAACCTATACATATCTTGCGTACATCTCATGTATCATAACTTAATCAACCATGCATGCTTTCAGATTTAAAATATCATATATTAAATTTAAAAAATAAAATTTTAAATTTGATCACATCAAAAATAAAATTATTTTAGATATTTTATAGAACTATTCTACAACTAGTCTAAGCATGCATGTTTCATATCTTATGTTGGTGCAGAATTTGGTTGACGCCGGATCGAGCTGGAGTCAAGAAAGACGAGGTCACCGTCAGTGACCTACAAAATAGTCCCATTCGAAGTTGGTGGTGGTGGTTCTGGTAGGACCCTCCGATGGTCAAGTTAGCTCTTGTGGCCAACAGAAATGAAGTGCTCAGAGAGGAGTTCGATCGCTGGAAAAGTTTGATTGAGTTCGAAGTCCAGTTGAAGAAGTTCGACTATTGAATGAGTTTGACCATTGGAGAAGTTCGGCTGCTGGGGAGAGAATTTTTGATCGAAGCTTTTCTATGATTATCAGCTGCATTAGGCTAAGTACCAGACTAGACTTCGACGGGAGTGGAGTTTATCCCCAATAATAGTCCCCCTACTTTCGAGTTCGAAACTTGAAGGAAGGGAGTACAAAAAGGGTGACTGTCGAAGTCCTCTTCAAGGCTCTGCATCAGTTCAGATTGAAGTTCAGAGGAGATCTTATCTCCAACCAAGGTTGACGTCGAAGTTGAGGCTCGAGCATAATAGGGCTATTATTGGGGCCTCTCTCACCTCGTTTAAACTGAATGAGGCCTTCGACTTTGCTCACATTAGGACGAGATTCTCCTGCTATTCTTAATGGGCTGTGGGGGCATATAAGGGCCGCTGTCAAGGCTTCTTCCCCCATCTCATCTAAAATAAATGAGATCTTCGACTTTGCTCACGTTAGGATGAGGTTTTTCTCCTTTTTCTAACGGACTATGGGGGCACATAAGAGTCGTTGTTAGGGCCTCTCCCTCCATCTTATCTAAAATGAATGAGATCTTCGACTTTGCTTACATTAGGACGAGATCCTCCTCTTATTTCTAACGGGCTGTGGGGCCACATAAGGATCATTATCAAGATCTCTCCCTTCATCTCATTTAAAATGAACGAGGCCTTCGATTTTGCTCATGTTAGGACGAGGTCCTCCTATTCCTAACGGACTGTGGGGGCATATAAGGATCGTTGTCAGGACCTCTCCCCTCATCTCGTCTAAAATGAATGAGGTCTTCGACTTTGCTCACATTAGGACGAGGTCCTCCTCCTATTCCTAACATGGCCATTTTTAATTGCTTCTTTCCTGTCATCACATAATTTTTGCACCAAAAAATAATAATATTGAAATGAAGAAGTTTTATTATAGAAAAATTACTGGTAGTACATCCTCAGATTTTCTGAGTTCCAAAATCGTAGGAGCATTGTTCCTCCGAGCTTCTTCAGATGATAAATTTTGGGCCGGACGACCTCCATCACCTCATATGGATCTTCCCAATTTGGGACAAGCTTTTTCTAGCTCTGAGGCTGAGAGATGGTAACTCGCCAAAGTACTAAGTCTTCCACTCTGAATGTTTTACTTCTAACTCTGAAGTTATAGTATCGAGCCATCTTTCGTCTATAGGCCGCCATCCGAACCTAGACTTTCTCTCTTTTTTCTTCCAGCAGGTCGAGGTTGACTTTGAGATCCTATGGGTTGTGCTGCTCATTGAAGGCCACGACCCATGTTGATGGAAGCTTAAGTTCAACTGAGATGACTGTCTCTGTTCCAAAGGCCAAGGCGAATGGTATTTTTCTAGTTGGCAGCTTTTGAGTTGTTCGGTATGCCCAGAGGATGTGGTAGAGTTCATCCACCCAGGCTCCCTTTGCTTTGTTGAGCCTTATCTTGATGCCTTGTAGCAGAGTCCGATTGGTCACTTCAGCTTCCTCATTTGCTTGTGGATGAGCTACCGATGTGAAGTGGTGGGAGATGTTTAGGTCTTCGTAGAATTCAGTGAACCTCATCTCGGTGAATTATAGTCCGTTATCGGTTATGAGGATTCGGGGCAGATCGAATCGACAGACTATTGACTTCTAGATGAAGTCTTGTACCTTGGCTTTGATAATTTTGACTAGAGGTTCGGCTTTGATCCATTTGGTGAAGTAGTCGATCATGATCAGAAGAAACTTTCGTTGCTCGGATGCCATCGAAAAAGGACCAAGTATGTCCATTCCCCACTGTGCAAATGGCTAGGGTACACTTAGCGAAGTAAACTCAGAGGTCGGCTATCTTTGTATGCTCGCATTCTTCTGACAGCGGTCACATTTTCTGACGTATTCCATAGAATCATGGTATAAGGTTGGCCAATAGTATCCTTGCCGAAGTAGCTTTTGCGATAGGGACCTGGCTCCTACATGACTTCCATAGATTTTCTCGTGCACTTTCCATAATGCGAAGTCGGCTTCTGAAGGTTCGAGACATCTCAACAGTGGCAGCGAATACGACCTCTTATATAATCTGCCCTCGTACAAAACGTACCGAAAGGCTTGATTCTTGAGTTTTTGAGCTTCTTTCGGATCATAAGGAAGAACTTCCTCCTTGAGGTAGGCAACCAATGGATCGATCCAGCTCGGCTCAAGTTCTGTCTGCAAAATGACCTACGATTTTTCTAAGCTTGGACACTTCAGGATCTTAAAAAATACATCTTTGGGCAGTTCGACTGGAGCTGAAGTGGCCAACTTAGAGAGGAGGTCGGCTCTTATATTTTCTGCTCTCGAAATCTATCGAATGCCGAAATAGCTGAAGACTGAAGTCAAGTCCTTTACTTTCTCAAGGTATTTCATCATACTTTCCTCTCGCACTTCATAGCTGGCAGTAACTTGGCCGATCATTAATTAAGAATTGCTGTAGATTTGAAGTTGATTTACTCTTAATTCTCTTACAATTTTTAATCCGATGATCAATACTTCATACTCAGCCCTATTATTAGTCACAGGAAATTCAAAGCACAGTGCATAGTCAGCGACGACTCCCTCGGAGCTGACTAAGACCAACCCCGCACCTGCTCCAGCAGAGTTGAATGAATCATCCACATATAGAGCCCAAAAACCTTCGAAAAGATCAACTGTCTCTTTAGAGAGGTTCGATTGCGACAGCAGAGTGCCGATCTCGTTCTACTCAAGCTCGAAATCATCAAGAATAGTACACTCCATTATAAAATTTGCTAATATCTCAACTTTGATCGATGGTCGGGGTCGATAATTGATATCGAATTCCATGAGCTTGATTGTCTATTTTGTGATTCTTCCAGAAGCGTTCATTCGCTAAAGGACTGTCTTTATTGGTTGATCCATGAGGACCATTATGGTATGCCCCTAAAAGTAAGGTCGGAGCCTCCTGATAGCAATCAAAAGAAAGTAAGTTGATTTCTCTAGCTTAGAATATCTGGTCTCTACATTCCTTAGGACCTGGCTTATATAGTAGATCGATCACTGTATCTTCACTTTCTTCTTGACTAGGACTGCTGCCAAGGCCGTTGGGAAGACTGCTAGGTACAAGAATAATTCTTCTTTAGATTCGGACTTTGTTAGCAATGGAGGTGAGTCGAGGTAGTTTTTGAGCTCCATAAATGCCCGTTGGCACTTCATCGTCCAGCAGAAATTCTTTGGTTGCTTGAGAATTTGGAAGAAGGGCATGCATCACTCGACCAATCTTGAGATGAAATGATTTAGGGATGCTACTTTTTTAGTCAAGTGCTGAACTTCTTTGATTGTCTTTGGAGCGGTCATCTCTTGAATGGCTCAAATTTTTCCTGAATTTGCTTCAATCCTGCGCATCGACACCATAAACCTTAGAAACTTTTTAGAGGTCACACCAAAGGTGTATTTGATCGGATTCAGCTTCATCTTGTGCTTTCTGAGTTTACTGAAGGTCTCTTCAAGGTCGGCAAAATGGTTTATAAAAGCTCGACTTTTGACGAGCATGTCATCCACATACACCTTCATATTACTATTGATCTACTCTTTGAAGATTTTGTTGATCAGGTGCTGGTATGTTTCTCCTGCATTCTTGAGTCCAAAGGGCATAATCCTGTAATAGTAAAGACCAAGATCAGTAATAAAAATAATTTTCTCCTCATCCTCTGGCACCATTCATATCTCGTTATAGCTGGAGAAGGCATCCATGAAGGTGAGGAGCTCATGGCCTGAGGTTGCGTCTACCAGTTGATCAATCCTGAAAAGAGGGTAGCTATCCTTTGGGCAGGCTTTGTTAAGCTTTTTGAAGTCTATACACATCCTTCACTTATTGTTTGCCTTTTTGATGAGACCACATTTGAGATCCAGATCGGATAGTTGACTTTTTGGATGAACCCAATTTTAAGGAACTTGCCTACTTCTTTCGTAATTGCTTTTTGCCTCTCCAGGGTGTGCCTACACAGTTTCTCTTTTATCGATCAATACTTCGAATCAATGGTCAGCCGATATTCCAAAACTTTGGCATCAATTTTTGGCATATTCGCTGGGGCCCAGGCGAGGACATCCTTATTCTTCCTGAGGAAGATGATGAGTTGCTCTCGAACCTCATCCCCCAAGTTGGAGCCGATCTGTACAGCATGCTCCATGTTTTCATCATTCAAGGACACAGATACGAGGTGCTCCATAGGCTCACCATGCTCCTCGGTAAGGTCATCGCAGACATCCAGCCTGTCAATAGGATAAGGATCAGATTGTTCTTCCTTATGTAGGGCGATTGAGTAGCAGTGCCTTGCCAGAGCTTGATCTTTCTTGACCTTTTCAATTCCGTAACTCGTTGGAAACTTTATTTTTAAATAATAAGTTGATACCACTATCCGAAGTGCATTTAGATCAGATCGACCAAGAATAGCATTATAGACGGAAGGAGTCTTTATGACTAAAAAGTTGACCTGTATCTTAGCCAGTTTTGGACATTGCCCTATAGTCATGGCCAAAGTTATTATGCCCTCAACTGGTATGGCATTGCCAGTGAAGCCTATCAATGAAGAGTTCATAGGCCCCAAGTGGTTATTGAGTAAGGACATTTTTGAGAAGGCATCATAAAATAATACGTTGACTGAGCTTCCATTATCTACTAAAATATGACGTACATCATAATCGGTAATGTTTAAAGAGATTACAACCACATCATTATGGAGAAATTGGATCCCCTGAGCATCTACCTCAGTGAAGGTTATGGATTCTTCAGTCCTCCATCTCTTCATCGATCCCTTAGATCCACTGGCCTCTCCTTACCGAAGTTCCTTTGAGATCGTGTTGATAATGCCGAGAGATGGCCGATCTCCTTATTGATCCTCCTTTCTTGGTGGCTCAGGCTGCGGTAATGCCCTCGGTCGATCTTCCCATCTTTCAAGCCATCATCGTAGGAATCGGCCTAATCTACCTCGCCTGATAAGCTCCTCGATCTCATTCTAAAGTTGGATACACTCCTCAATGTCATGACCGTGATCACGATGATAAAGGCAGAACTTATTAGGATTGCATTTGCTGGGATGAGACGCATCCTTTCTGACCTCGATAGTTGCTCCCTGATTTCCATCAACACTTAAGTTTTCGAAGCATTGAGTGGGGCGTAGTTGTGAAATCTTCGTTGGGGAGAACCTCACCGTACCCTTCCGTTCGAGCTTCCCTGCCTCCGAGCTCGGGGCGAGTTTGGACTTGCTTTTGCTCAGAGGGAGTTCGGGACCGTGGCCTAGCTTCGCTCGACTTTTCTTCCTCGGTGGGTCAGCCCGACTCGTCAATTCATTGCTTATCAAACGCTTCATCATCCTTGGCCTTGAAGGCCTCTTCAGCTCAGGCGTAACCTTCAACCCGAGCTACCAGATCGGCAAAGTCCCTAGGGTACTTCTTCTCTAAGGAGAATAGCAAATCATTCTTCTAGAGGCCGCTCTTGAGTACAGCCATTGCGACTGATTGGTCTAGATTCCGGACCTTCAATGCAGTAGCATTAAATTAGGTGGCATAAGTTCGAATGGATTTTTCCTCCTTCTACTTGATGTTCATCAAGAAATCTGAACCTCGATGCGGACGTCGACTATTGATGAAGTGAGCCACGAACTGATGGCTCATCTGATCAAAGAAAAAGATGGTACCCAGCTTAAGTATCGAGTACCAATTTTTAATGACTTCCTTGAGGATGGATGGAAAAGTCCGACACAAAATAGCGTCTGACACACCAAGGAGTAACATCATTGTTCGGAAGGCCTCTAGGTGATCGACCGGATTAGAGGTTCCATCGTAACTCTCGAACTATGGGAGCTTGAAGTTCGGCGGGATTGGTTTCTGCATGATCCTCTGAGAAAAAAGAGGGTCAGTGCGAATATCATTACCGTATGAGGAGGGAGTATGACGGAGCTCTTCGATTCATTGGCTCATTTCTAGGAGCCTTTGATCCAGGAGATCTTTAGGGTTTTCTGGTGGAACGAGTATGAAGCTTTCCCCTGGGTCGAGTCATGGTCCGAGCATGGATCTTCCATCCTCTACTTTCTCTTTTCGGAGATCAAAGGCCGGGTAGCCGAGGTCGGCCATTTCTAGATCAGACCATGGGGCTCCAGAGAAGCTTGCTCCGATCAAACTGGTATCAAGGCCTATTGATGTATGGCCTGCATCGCCTCTGCAAGGCCACGAATCTGCTAGACCAATAGGTTGAACTACTTCGCATCCACCATGGCTACAGGTGGAGCTTGAGTTATCGAAGCTAGAATGGATGTATCTGGACAGGATCTGGCTGCAGAGGCTGTTGATCGTCGGGTCGAAGCTTTCTTGGGAGACATTTTTTCTGGAAAGAACTCTAGAAAGAAAGAAGAGAGTTCGCTGCTGGGCACTCCTTTAAGATCAAGGGAACCTAAGGAACAGAGGCCCTCCTTCTAGTGCCAATTTTGTTGGTGCAGAATTTGGTTGACATCAGATCGAGCTAGAGTTGAGAAAGATGAGGTCACCATCGGTGACCTATAAAATAAAGTTCCATCTGGAGTTGGTGATGGTGGCTCCGGTAGGATCCTTCGATGATTAAGTTAGCTCTTCTAGCCAACAGAAATGGAGTGCTCAAAGAGGAGTTCGACCGTTGAAAAAGTTTGATTGGGT
Source organism: Cocos nucifera (assembly GCA_006176705.1). Classification (NCBI taxonomy): domain Eukaryota; kingdom Viridiplantae; phylum Streptophyta; class Magnoliopsida; order Arecales; family Arecaceae; genus Cocos; species Cocos nucifera. Next base: position 234,160 of record QRFJ01003198.1, read on the forward strand.
TCGGAGTCCAGCTGGAGGAGTTCGACCACTGAATGAGTTTGGCCACTGAAAAAGTTTGGCTGCTAGGAAAAGAATTTTCGATCAAAGCTTTTCCATGATTATCAGTTGCATTAGGCTAAGTACTAGATTGGACTTTAGCGGGAGCGGGGTTTATCCCCATTATCTTATATGAATAAATTAAAAATTAAAAATTTTATTTTTTATTTTTTAGATCTGGTTATAATTAAAAAAATAAAAATAAAATAGATCAAAAATTATATTTAATCAAATTAATAATATGATCATACTAGACTACACATGGAATAATTCTATTCCTAGTCTAGTCATGCATTTCATATATTATAGATCTAAATCATATAATTTTTAATTTTTTAATTTTTAATCTAATTACATCTGATGTGATATCTAAAATTATTTAATATTAAATCATAAATAAAAATTAAATTAAATCTAAAAAAGTCTGAAGAACTGTTAACGTAGCTCTGATATTAGTTGAAGGAAAATCTGATTTTCTACCGTAGGATCGTCCAGATCTGAGGTGGATTTTTCTATAAAAACTTCTATGATCCGATCAGATCTAAAAATTCTCAGATCTGATCATGGTGATCTAATATTAAAAAATTAAAAATTAAATTAGATTAGATTTAATTTTAAGTACCTTGTTGGGTAATCTAATTATCCTACGATGATCCTGATCGTTTCTGAGGTTCTAGAAGGAGCCACGCACGCACCTGGCCTCTACCGATATCCACTCAGATAGAATCTAAACGTCTTCTCCTCATGAATCTTTTTTCCAAAGATTAGATCTAAATCTGATCTGTAGATCCTTCAAAACTATTTCTAAAGGCAGCCTATTCGTCTCACGAACACCATCGCGTAGAACCTGAATCTTGCGCCAAAAATCTTGGACCTTCTTCTGAAATTTGTGCCTAACTTTTTTGGCATGTAGAGAGAGAGAGAGGATAGAAGGGGTGTGGGATATCAGAGGGCTGGCTTCTTTAGGCGTGTAAAATATTTTGTGTGATCTCTCCATAATGGCATGAGAAAGGTTTCTTAAATCCAATGCCACCTAGAGTTCCTCTTTGACCAAATAACCAACTTATTTGATTAGTGGGACTCCAGGGATTATTGTCCATGCAAAAACCCAGATCTCATCTAGTTTTGACACCAAAAATCAATTAGGAAGGTGGCGGCATGAGTAGATAAGGAAGAGCCCATTGTGCCTAGGACTCTTCCCTTAAGAGTTTGATCTAAATAAAACTCTATCAAAACCTAGACAAACCTCCACCATAAATCACAAAATTTGGCACACCTATAGCATGACTCAAGTCCTATCACATATCCAAAAATTAGATCAAAAGGATTCCTATAAAATTTTCTAGAAGCATCTAATCAGGTGACCCTTAATTCTCTCAAATGGGTCAACTTTTGACCCTAGTCTAATTGCACTAGGAATGGATTTAATTTCTACCATTAATCTGATCTGGACTAGTTCCAGTCAGATGAAAATAAATTCATTTAAGATATAGAAATGAACCAAATCAAATTTGACTCGATTGCGATGAATCAGAAAGATTATAGAAGGAGAAAGCCAAGCTCAATCGTATGCTAGCACGATTATCTTGAACCTGATTGGATTGAATCCAAATCAATCGAACTGGGTTAGCTCAATTTATGATATCTAGATCTAAATTCTTATTTGTGTGATCTAGTTAGATTTAGTTCTATATGATAATGATATATGTCACGATCTCTGTCATCGACATCATCAAAATATCTTTCGATAGATCAGAATTATTCTGATTCATACAATTAGAATGATCAATCATCAAAATCATTCTAATTGCTCTCAAAATTTATCAGTGACACCTAGCAGTATATGGTGGCAATCCATCAGAATTGAAAATGAACCTCTCGGTGCAGCTATCTATGTGATTGGGTTCTTCTATCTTGAGCCTCGATAGGATTAGGATTAAGGTAAACTCGTCAAACCCAACATCCATCATATGAATTAATTATTTGATTTGAGTCCAATGTGAAATCCTAATAGCAACTCTTTCTATCATCTTCACTCTGCCATGCCTATGGACTTAAGAACTCCATCTCATGATTATCGTAGGGCTACTCCTCATCTACTGAGGTAGATAGATTTTCTATTGATGCAATTCAATTTCTACAATGAACATGCTATAGCCAACATACACCTCGGGATTTCAAATGGCTAGAAGATCGAGTTATAGTGTAGTCAAACTATACACCCTCAAGGTGAACTGCCGATGCACCTCAGATCCAAGAATCAGACACACCACTGCAGCATCAAGCCAATCATCGATGAGAAGGTAGACTTTCTTATGACTGCTCGAGGTGGTTTCACTTAGTGCCCTCGTTCTCTAACGAGTAGCTGTACTCTCACTTCGATGTCTCTACACCATAGACTCAAGATATATCTATCCTAAGAAAGCGATCGTACACCAATCTTTCGGATCAATTACCATCATCGTGATGGTCCAATGACCGAGAGCAGTTTGAGTTAATTATGAAAATTCAACTCTTAAAAATATAAATTATTATTTTTATTAATTCAAAGAATGTATCATAGATACTTTAAATACATACTCTGATAGAAAACAACCCTTTTACTAATTTATAGTCAAAATTATAAAATTATCCTTAGAAGTATATTACAAGTGTTTAGCCAATCTGACTTCTAGGGCATACATCTAACAAATTCAAATCTAGTTTGATACATGTTTAAGCTATTATATTACAGTTTTGCATCTTAGTCCCTGTAAATATTTAAATTACATTTTAGTCCAAACAAAAATTATAGTTTAGTCCCTATAATTATAAAATTTTGATTTTAGTCCAATAAAAATTGCATTTTAGTCCCTATAATGTAATTTATTGTATAAAATCTTTATTTTGCAATTAAGCTCCTATTGAAGGTTATTATTTTATATTAATCCATCAAAATTTTAATTTGCTTCCTAAAAATTTATTTCTAAAAAATACTCTTCAAAAAAATTTATATTTGATGTTATTTTTGGCATAATATATCTTTTGAACTATACAAATATATTACTGCAGCTTGTAGAATTCAATATTTTGTTGTGTCATGATCAGTGGGATGCATATTGTTAAGTATCTCATACTGAACTTGATCATCTTGAGCATTTAATTTTCTATATGGATAATTTTATAGATTAGCATGAATATTTATCACTAAAATAGTTCATTTATGTTAGTTTATAAAATTTTTCATCATTAGAGGGATATTTTCTAGTTGTGACATATAATCACCTATCCAAAAAAAATTATTGTATGTTTTAACTAGGAATTGTATGGATCATTATGTTGCGAGGGTACTCTAACTTTTGAAGTCTGTCCCCCAAATGGGATAGATTTTTGAATGCTAGAATATTTTTTTTATGGCCACATGTAAAGAGCTCTTATGCATATTGCATGTTCTACCCAAAGAGAAATATATGATATAGTATTTGGGCTCTTGTTTATGATTTATATCATTATATGACTGTATTATTTATAAATGTCCATTATCTAATATTTTGCATTCCTATTGTTTGTTTGCACAGTTTCATTTGGTGTTAATAATAATAATGTTATCATTGAGGTCTTGGCTAGATCAAATTATAAAAGATGAAAACAAGATATAAAATTTGCTCTAGAGATTGCTGACATTGATCTGGCATTACGTGAGAATAAACCTAATGATCTTAATGATCAGAGTACACTAGAATAGAAAGATTATTTTGCTAAGTGAAAAAAATCTAACAGACTTAGCTTAATTGCTATTAAGAGATCAGTTTCTGAGCATCTTTTGAGTGGTCTACCAGAGATCAATAGTTCTAAAAAATTATTTGATGCTATAGAATAAAGATATCTTGTATTTGAAAATACCGAGTTTGGATGTCTGATGAAAGAATTGACGATCATGAGATATGATAATGTTGGGAGTATTAGAAAATATATTCTGAAAATGGTCATCTCCAAACCAAACTTAAGAGTCTAAAAATTGAATTGCCTAACTCCTTTCTAATGCCTCATGCTTTGAATTTCTTACCTGTTGAATTCTTTTAGATTAAAACTGTCTATAATACTCTAAATGAAACTTGGAATATTAATGAGTTGATTATTAAATGTGTTGCTGAGGAAGAAAAACTAAAGAAAGAAAAGAGTGAGATTGCCCTTCTTTCTTTCCAATCAAAATTTTATTTTGGCAAAAGTTTTATGAATAAGAAAAAGAATAAACCTGCTGCTCTTAAACAATCTCAGGATGTTAAAGAATATGATAACAATCCTAGTCAGAATTATTCTATAGGAGGTCCTAAAGCTACTATTAGAAAAGGTGTCAAATATTTTCACTGTAAAAAGAAAGGCCACATAAGAAGTCAATGCTACAAGTTCAAGTCTTAGTTAGAAAAAAAACAAAAATAAGAAGGTAAGCCCTTAGCTCTTGTTTGTTATGAGTCAAATATAGTTGATGTCCCTATTAATTCTTGGTGAATAGATAGTGGTGCCATAACTCATGTTGCCATTTTCTTGTACGAATTTATAAACAAGAAAAAATTAAGCTTGAAAGAGACCAAGCTAAAAGGAGAAAATGATCTTGAAGTTGAAGTAGAATACATAGAACTTGTCAAGTTGTCTTTAGAGTCTGATTTTGAAATTTTTTTAGAAAACACCTTTTATGTACCTTTTTTTAGAAGAAATTTGATTTCTATTTTCTCTTTGGATAAGATTGATTTTGATTTTAATTTTCATGATAAAAAAATTAATTTGATATTTAATTCTCAAATTATTGGTTATAGCATTTTGAGTGATGGATTATATAAATTATGCTTATTTTATGACAATCTATATGCTTCTTTGAATATTGAGAATGTGATTGCAAAATATTCTAGAATCAAAGAAAGATTCTCTATATTATGGCATAAATGCTTAGGATACATATCTAAGAAAAGAATTGATAAACTAATTAAAGATGATATCTTATCTACCTTAGATTTTGAGGACATGGAGACTTGCATTGATTGTATTAAGAGTAAATTAACTAAGACTAAAAAGAAAGGGGCAACTTGTAGTTCAGGCCTTCTAGAGATAATTTACACTAATATTATTAGACCTTATTCCTCTACAATCTATGGTAATAAATATTTTATCATATTTATTGATGATTTTTTTTGATATGGTTATCTTTATTTGATTAAAGAAAAGTCTGATGCTCTTAAAAAATTTAAAATCTTTAAAATAGAAGTAAAAAAATAATTAGAAAAGATCATCAAGATTATGAGATCTGATTGTAGGGGTGAGTATTATGGCAAACATGATGTAGCAGGACAGCATATGGGTCCGTTTGTCAAATACTTACAAGATTATGGGATTGTAGCTCAATATACTATGCTGGATAGTCTTGAGCAGAATGATGTAGCCGAAAGGTGTAATCGCATCCTTAAAGATACAATGAGGAGCATGATGAGTAGGTCAAGTTTGTCGAAATATATGGGATGAAACTATTAAAACTATCTTGTATATTCTTAGTAGTATTCCTAGTAAATCTATACCTAAAACACCTTCTGAATTTTGGACTGGTAGAAAACCTAGTTTAAACTATTTTCGGGTTTGAGATTGTCTTGCAAAAGTGAGAATATATAACCTTATAGAGAAAAAGACTGACCTCAAAACTAGTCGTTACTATTTCATTGAATATTCAGAACATGCTAAAGGATACATATTTTATAGTCCTAAAAGAGGTAATAGAATTATAGAATTATAGACTGCAAAATTTCTAGAACTTGATGTGGCTAATATAGAATCTTCTTGAGTTGTTGATGTTGATAATAATCAGATTGAGACTGTGTCCATTCCTATGACTGCACCATATGAAAATATAGTTTTTATACCCATTGAAATAATGGATGTTCAGGTTCCTAGTCCTCCTACTCCTATTTTGAATTCTCAACCTATTCAGCTTAATGATGAGGTGACATTAAGGAGACCTGCCCGATAGAGGAGGCATGCCATTCTTGATGATTTTTTTATCTAACTTAAAAAAGTAATTATAATATTGGACATGTGGTTGACCCAGTGACATATTATGATACTTTGACTTGTCCTCAATCTAATTTATGGATAAATACAATGAATAAAGAGTTACAGTCTATAGCTAATAATAATGTATGGAAGCTTATTAAGCCTATTGAGCATTGCAAACCTATTGGATAAAAGTGGGTATTTAAGACTAAAAAGGATTCTAAAGGAAGAATTGAGCATTTCAAGGCTAGATTGGTAGCTAAAGGATTTACTTAGAGAAAAGGAATTGATTACATTGAAACCTTCCACTACAAGAAAATAGGATTTTAGCAACCAAAAAATTGATCGTTGAAAATAAAAAATCAGTCGATAATAATTTAGCGACCGATTTTGTGATCGAAAATTTTTGATCGTAAAAAGGCTGGTTGAAAATATTTTTTGATCGTAAAATCTAGCAACCGATTTACTGACCAAAAAAAATATTAAAATTATTAAAATTTAAAAAAATTAAAAACTTACAATCGATTTTCTAACCAAAAAATTGATAACTAATTTTCAAAAAAAATTATAAAAAAATAAATAATGTAATTTCTAAAAATTAAAAATTTATAAAAAATAGTTTCTAATTTCTAGAAAGAAAAAATTATAAAAAAATTATAATTTTTTAATTTTTAAACCGATTAAAAATTTGGTAGTAATTTTTTTGAAAAATATTTTTTAAAAAAATTGATCGGATTAATAAAAAATATTAAACTAAAAATTTAAATAATAATCAACCAAAAATTTGATAGTAAATTTTTTTTAAAACATATTTTTAAAAAAATTGATTGCAAAATTGATCGTTATTTTTTAAAAATTTTTTTATTAATACAATCGATCGCAAAATCGATTGCTATTTATTTTTTATAATATTTAAATTTTCAAAATTGATTATAAAATCAATCTTTGATTTTTATTTAATATTTTAAATTTATATATATATATATATATATATATATATATATATATATATATATATATATATATATATATATATATATAATTTTTTATATATTTTATTTTTTTATAAAATAATAAATTATTAATTTTTTTAATTATTTTTTTATATTTTATTTATTTTTTCTTCATCCTCCCACATGCCTTCAACATTCCACCTCCATCGCCGTCCTCATCCGCCAATGCCGCCGCCCTCCGGTCCCCCGCACCCCACCCCCCGCGGTGCCTCTTGGCCACCCGTATCGCCCGTCGGCTGCTGGCCACTTGCGCTACCTCCGGGCCACCCACACCACCCCCGGCAGCCCGTCCTGCCCCCCAGCCACATGTGCTTCCTCCGGGCCACCCGCACCACCCCTCGCCCACATGCCCTATCCCCGGGCCATCTGCATAGCTTGCGCTAACCCCTAACTGCCCGCGCCGCCCCCGTTATCCTGATAGTGGAGATCGAAGGTAGGTGGTGGCAAGGAGAAGGGGAAGGGGAGCCGTCGCAGGCAGGCCGACGAGGGGAGGTCGAAGGGGGCATCGAGGCCGGGGGGGAGCATCGCGGTGGGTTCGAGGGAACAGGCGGTCGATGAGGGGAGGGGGGCCATCACGGTGAGCCGGCGAGCGGAGGCCGTGCGGGTGGTCTTTGGGGAGGGGAGGGGGGCCTATCGCTGATGGGCAAGGCCGTCACCGGGGAGGGGAGGGCGACGGTGGGCAGGAGAGGGGAAGAAGTGGGTCGGGGACGGCTGGGAAGGGGAACGGGGCTGGGGGTGGACGGGGCTTGGGTTGGGGCGACTAATAAATTTTTTTTTCCTTTTCTTTTTTAAAAGATAACTAGGTAAATCACCCAAAAAAAAAAAAGCACCAACTAAAATTTTTTAAATTTAAATTTACGATCAATTTTTTGGTTGTAAAAAATTTAAAAAATTATATGATCAAAAAATTAGTCAAAAAATACCAAAATTATTTTTTTTAATTTAAAATAATTTAAAATTTTTTTGATTGATTTTTTAATCAAAAAAATTAATTTTTTTGATCAAATTTTTGGTCACAAATTTTTCAATCAAAAAATTGACTAAAAAATGCCAAAATTATTCTTTTAAATTTAAAATAATTCAAAAAAAATTTTGATCAATTTTTTGATTGAAAAATTAATTTTTTCCAACCATATTTTTGATTATAAATTTTTTCATCAAAAAATTCCAAATTATTTTTTAATTTAAAATAATTTAAAAAAATTGAATTATTTAAATTAAAAAATAATTTTTGCATTTTTTGATCAATTTTTTTGTCAAAAAATTTGACTAAAAATTCAATCAAAAAAAGTTAATTTTTGGATCAAAAAATTGATTAAAATAATTTTAAATTAAAAAAATAATTTTGACATTCATCAATCAATTTTTTAGTTGGAAAATTTGCAACCAAAAATTTAATCAAAAAAATTTAATTTTTCAACCAAAAAATTGATTGAAAATTTTTTTAAATTATTTTAAATTTAAAAAATAATTTTGGCATTTTTTGATCTATTTTTTGATTGAAAAATTTATGATAAAAAATTTGGTTGAAAAAAATTAATTTTTTAATTAAAAAATTGATCAAATATTTTTTTGAATTATTTTAAATTAAATAAATAATTTTAATATATTTTTATCAAAAAATGTATGATAAAAAATTCAATAAAAAAGTTAGTTTTTTAATTAAAAAATTAATCAAATTTTTTTTAACTATTTTAAATTAAAAAAATAATTTTGGCATTTTTAAATAATTTTTTGATTAAATTTTTTTTGAATTATTTTAAATATAATAAAATAAATTTGGCATTTTTTGATCAATTTTTTAGTTAAAAAATTTATGGTCAAAAATTTGATCAAAACAAGTTAATTTTTTGATCAAAATTTTTTAAATTATTTTAAATTAAAAAAATAATTTTTGCATGTTTTAATTGATTTTTAGATCAAAAAATTTGTGATAAAAAATTCAACCAAAAAAATTAAATTTTTGACCAAAAAGTTGATTAAAATTTTTTAAAATTATTTTAAATTTTAAAAAATATTTTTTTATTTTTTGACCAATTTTTTTGTTGGAAAATTTATGATCAAAAATTTGATTAGAAAAAATTAATTTTTCAACCAAAATATCAATCAAAATTTTTTTTAAATTATTTTAAATTAAAAAATAATTTTGGCATTTTTTGACTGATTCTTCGATCTAAAAATTTTGGCATTTTTTGACTGATTCTTCGATTGCAAAATTTTATAAAATTAATATTTTATAAACTTACTTTTATATTCAAATTTTTGATTGCAAAATCAATCGCAAAATTAAAATTTTTTGATCGATTATGCAACCGATATTTTTTGATCTCTATATTAGTATTTTTAATAATAGATCACAAAATCAATCACAAAAATTTTCATCGCAAAATCGATCGTATAGCTCAATTGAAAAAATTGGTTGTAAAATTGGTCGCAAAATCACTATTTTTTTATTGTATTCTTGTCAGTATCCATAAAAGATTTCTTCAGAATCATTATATCTTTAGTGGCTCATTATAACTTAGAGTTTCATCAGATAGACGTAAAGATTGCTTTTCTAATTGATAATCTCAGTGAGAAAGTATATATGAAATAGCCTTAGAATTTTTAAGAAAGTGAGAGAGAACATTTAGTCTGCAGATTAAAGAAGTCCATTTATAGCTTGAAACAAGCATCTAGATAATGGTATTTGAAATTTGTTGAGGTGGTAACCTCTTTTAGCTTTGAAGAAAATAAGATTGATCAGTGCATCTATCTCATGACCAGTAGGAGCAAGTTTATCTTTCTTGTCCTATATGTTGATGATATTTTGCTTACCAGTAGTAATTATGATTTGCCGAATAAGATTAAACAAATATTATCTAGGATCTTTGATATGAAAGATCTTGGAGAAGCAGCTTTTATCCTAGGTATTGAAATTCATAGGGATAGATCACATCATCTGTTATGTTTATCACAGAAGGCATATATTAATAGAGTTCTTAAAAGATTTAATATGCATAATTGCTAACCATGTGATACGCCTATTGCTAAAGATGATAAATTTAGTAAAAATCAGTGCCCTAAAAATGAGCTTGAGAAAGATCAGATGAAGAATATCTCTTATGCTAGTGCTATAGAGAATCTGATGTATGCTTAGGTTTGCACTAGACCTGACATTGCCTTCTGTATATTTATATATATATGTATATATGTATATATATATATATATATATGTATGTATACATATATACATATGTATGTATACATATGTATGTATGTATATATATATATATATATATATATATATATATATATATATATATATATATATATATATATATATATATATATATATATATATATATATATATATATATACATATGTATATATATATATATGTGTGTGTATATATATATATGTATATATGTATATGTATATAATGTATATATATGTATATGTATATATATGTATATATATGTACATATGTATTATATATATATGTACATATGTATATATGTACATATGTATAGTATATATATATATATACATATGTATAATATATGTATATATATACATATGTATATATATCTATATATATATATATATATACATATGTATATATATATATATACATATGTATATATATATATATATGTATATATATATATATACATATTATAATATATGTATACATATGTATATATATATTACATATGTTATATATATATATACATATGTATATATATATATATACATATGTATAATATATATATATATAGTATATATAGTATATATGTAATATATATATATACATATGTATATATATATATATAATATGTATATATATATGTATGTATATGTATATATATATCTATATGTATATATATATATGTATATGTATATATGTATATATATATATATATATATATATATATATATATATATATATATATATACATATGTATATATATATATGTATATTATGTATATGTATATGTATATATGTATATATATGTATGTATATATATATGTATGTATATATATATATATGTATATATGTATATATATATGTATATGTATATGTTATATATATATATATATTATATATATATATATGTATATGTGTGTGGTGTGTGTGTGTGTGTGTGTGTATATATATATGTGTGTGTGTGTGTGTGTGTGTGTGTGTGTATGTATGTATGTATGTATGTTGTTGTGTGTGTGTGTGTGTGTGTGTGTGTTATGTTGTATGTATGTATGTATGTATGTATAAAATTCATTGGATGAGATTACCTTCAAACCTTTTTTGTGTTTTTTTTGAAGGGAATTTTGATATATATATATATATATATATATATATATATATATATATATATATATATATATATATATAGAAAATTCATTGGATGAGATTACCTTCAACCTTTTGTGTGTTTTTTTTTTTTTTTTGAAGGGAAGCTTGATATATATATATATATATATATAATTCATTGGATGAGATTACCTTCAAACCTTTTGTGTGTTTTTTTTTTTTTTTGAAGGGAAGCTTGATATATATATATATATATATATATATATATATATATATATATATATATAGAAAATTCATTGGATGAGATTACCTTCAAACCTTTCGCATGTTTTTTTCTTTTTTTTGAAGGGAAGCTTGTTCCGAAGTTTCCACAGAGGCATAATTTATCATGTATCCAGCTCTGTGAAGTTTAGGATTCCATGGATAAAATTTCACAGGGTGAAGAGAAGACAAGAAGAAAATATGATGGTTTAATTGGCAATGGTGATTTAGTATGTTCACAGGAGTCAAAGCCAAATCCTATCTCCAATCACATACATATCTAGGTTTCGTTCTGTCCAAAAACATGTCATCTGTATCTCCTATGTTATCTCCATAGGTTCGGTTCTTGCACAGATAGCCTCCAAATTCTCAGTCATGGAACCCATTCCTTTAAGATGCATAAGAAAGTCAAACAATACAGATAGGGACGATACTCGGAGCAAACCACCAAATTTTGTCCATAGGATGCAGGATCATTAAAGACCTATTTGGAAAACCCAAAAGGACCAGGCTGGATTTTTCATAGGATCATGGACTAGATATGGTTCGTATCACCCTAATCCTTCTCTAGCCCAAATCCTGTGGGAGGAAAAAATAAGTCTGTATATCTTTTACTTTTATCCTACAGTCTAATAGGCCCATGGATAGGATTTAGGCTGAGACCATAGAATGTGTCTTTAGTAAAGAGAAATTCTTTGCTCACCGCAGACGCTCGGTGATTGGCTCACATGGTGCCCAAAGAAAATTATTTTTTTGAAAAAAAACAAGCTGGCAGAATAACAGCCGGATTCATATAGAAAATCCAATTCACTCCTGCTGGATTTTCCAAGCATAGTCTAATCTGAAAATCAGGACCAATGAAGGGGCGATGTGAGGGCTGGGTGTCAAAGATGTGAGGCCCAACCCCTTGGACCAAGCCTAACACTTGAACCAAGGTAATGGACCCCTCATCTATTGCTCCATTTCTTTTCCCCACATCTTGAAGCCTTAAGGTCACCATTGATGATTGATTAGTACCTGATCATCACCGGATCGAGCCTCCCCTATTTCGATCCATCTTCTTGTTTCCCTACCTTCATCATTGCGAAGAGAGATTGAGGTCCTTACTGGAGCTTTGGTCGAGCTCTTGTTGACCCTGTGGAAATGGCAGATTTTTGGCTGCCATTAGCGAGCCCAATATTCTATTTTTCCTGTTGTTGGCTGATTTGTCATCAATTTTCTTCATATCTTCACCACCACCACCACCACCATCCACCATGACCGTTGCTGCCCACACCCACGAGCACCACCCTCATCCACCCCCAGTTCAAGCCTTTAAAGACACCATCCCTAATTTTTTTTTCTACCTTCTCTTCTTTATCTCTCTTTTCTTCATATCTCTGTCTCTCTACATAATTTAGCGGACCGTGGCACGAGGGTCCCAAATACCCTCTTTGTGGATCATAGCTTGACACTAATGAGGAGTCTTGGATCGGTGGCGCAAGCAACCAATCATCTTACTAGACTTTAACCCGACTATTATTGGCCATCTAGGAGCCCATTATTGACTACTCTCAACATGTTACCTTGCTTTGATCGGGAATCTATTCTTGATTAGGCAAATTGGGTTAATAGTTCTAATCGATTTGGGCAATTGAGTGCTGCTACCCATTTGATCTTTTCTCTCTTCTAGTTTTTTATATCTATGATTGTTGTCTTATTTTCTTTGTAAATCTCTTCCAATAGTCAATAGTGGTTTTGCATTGTGGTGCAATCATCCGGACTGGAAGAAGCTGAGCAAGGATTTTATATACTCTAGTTCTTTAATCAAGAACAAGTTGGATTTATAATAATTGATTGGTTATGCTAGCATGGACTACTAGACATTGTGACTGAGTTGTTGTCAATATAGGTAAGAATATTTGGACATAATCACCTATATATATGTTTATTTATGCATTACGTTATACGATTTTGGTTATACATGGCTGATTATTGCCAATTTATGATTGCCACTATGATAAGTTATGTTTTTTATATTATATGTATGTATAAAATATTAATGGTGTTGCTACAGGTTCCTAGCTCGGGTCGGCTTGGATGGAATTAGGCGGTGACTGCAGGACGACAATGGCTGGACCTGCAAAATAAGTTTTTGATCGGATTTGACTCCAATGGAGATCTTCTGATGCTCAAGTCAAAAATCTAGAATAGATAGGAAAGAGTAAGCATGAGGGAGATTGCGCTTACATTGGGGTCCCCTGTAGACCTTTATTTATAGGCAAAAGTTGAGGCACCATGAGGAGGAAAGAGAATCAGACCATTATTTCTTACCTCATTGGGTGTGATACACTTATAATCTCTACCTTAACTAGTGAGATATGTTCGTTATTTTCTTCCTTATTTGCTCATGATAGATTGTTACATGGATTTCAGGATTTTTCTAGCTAGCATAAATTGGATGACCATATTAGATACAAAGCCTTCCTGAAGCGCTAACTTAGGTTGATCTTAGAAATACCTCGGGTCAGCCAGCATCAAGATTAGATCGGGCCCAGCTTTTCTATGCGTCGGCTTTAATCGAGGAAATAATTTTCTACTCATATCATATGCCCCTCTACTCTCAAATCCGAACTAGAATTAGATTTGATGAAAGGAGTATATTATATATTAGCTTCAAGTGGTAGCCGACGCTAATCCTACCTTAGGCACCAAACGTGCATAGGTTGCAGATTACTTTAGGTAAATAGTATTCAAGTGTTTGAGCATTCCAGTGCTCATGACTGCAAGGGACCAAGGTCGGCTCATTTAGCTTTCAAGTTAGGTCAGGATCACATCAGGCTCCCATGGATCCTCTCCATGAGGTTACCCCTCACTTCATAATTGGTCAAGGCTTTCAGGTTAGCTTGTCTTGGGGTGAAGGGCCTCTCACTCTCCGTTGCTCGGGATGTTTGGTCCAATCCGATATTTTAAGACTTTGAGGGTCCTCTTATGGGGTTACTTCTAGTATCTCAGATGGTTAAGATTTTCTTCAATTCCGCTTGTGTTGGAGGTGAAAGGCCATCTAAGGGTCCTCTAGGTCATCCCTTGCTTCTTGGTCGCCCGAGGTCTTCAGCCTAAGATTTATTTGGGAGTTTCAAGGGTCCTCTAGAATTAACCCTCACTTCTCAAATGACCAAAATTTTCTTTGACTCAACTTACCTTAGAGGCGAGGGGCCGTCCAAGGGTCCTCTAAGTCATCCCTCGCTTCTTGGTCCCCTGAGATCTTTGGCCCAAGATTGATTCAGAGGCTTCGAGGGTCCTTTAAGATTAGCCCTCACTTCTTAAACAATCAAGATTTTCTGCAGCTCAGCTTACCTTAGGGGTAAGGGGTCATCCGAGGATCCTTTAGGTTATCCTTTGCTTCTTGATCGTCTGAGGTCTTCAGCCTAAGATTGGTTCAGAGGATTTGAGGGTCCTCCAAGGTTAGCCCTTATTTCTTAAACAACCAAGATTTTTTTCAATCTCAACTCACCTTAGAGATGAGGGGCCATCCGAGGGTCCTTTAGGTTATCCCTCATTTCTTGATCATCCGAGGTCTTTGGCCCAAGATTAGTTTGAGGGCTTCGAGGGTCATCTAAGGTTTGCCCTTACTTCTCGAACGGCTAAGAGTTTCTTTGGCTCGGCTCATCTTAGGGGCGAGGGGCTTCTTGGTCGCTCGAGGTCTTCAGTCCAAGATTGGTTTGGAGGCTTCAAAGGTCCTCTAGGGTTAGCCCTTGCTTCTCGAATGGTCAAGATTTTCTTCGGCCCAATTTACGTTAGGGATGAGGGGCCATCCAATGGTTATTTAGGTTATCTCTCACTTCTTGGTTGCTTGGGGTCTTTGACCTAAGATTGGTTCGGGGACTTCAAGGGTCCTCTAGGGTTAGCTTTTGTTTCTTGAATGGCCAAGATTTTCTTTGGCTCAACTCATCTTAAGGATGAGCGGCCATCTATGGGTCCCTTAAATTATTCTTCGCTTCTTGGTCATCTATGGACTTCAGCCCAAGATTGGTTCAGGGGCTTCGAGGGTCCTCTATGGTTAGCCCTCATTTTTTAAATGGCCAAAATATTCTTTGGCTTAACCCACCTTACGGGTGAGGATCCATTTGAGGGTCCTTTAGGTTATCCTTCGCTTCTTGGTCACCCAAAGTCTTTGGCCCATGACTGATTCGGAGGCTTCAAGGGTCCCATTAGCCCTTGCTTCTGAAATGATTAAGGTTTTATTCAGCTCAGCTCACCTTAGAGGGGAGGGGCCATTCAAGGGTCCTTTAGGTTATCCCCTACTTTTTGGTTATTCGAGGTCTTCGGCCCAAAATTGGCTCAAGGGCTTCAAGGGTTCTCTATGGTTTGCCCTTACTTCTCTAATGGCTAAGTGTTCCCCAAAGATAGCAACTCGGGAGGGGGGGGGGTGAATTGGATTTATAAAAATTTGGCCAAAATTAACTCTAAATAAGTATGTACCTTACTTAACTTAATTCAATTTAATAAAATTGAATAGTATATACAATAGAATCAAAATATGAATAAATTTAAGCAAGAGTAAAACCAAATCAACAAGTGATTAGTAATTTAAAGCATGCAAGATATATAAAGCAGTGGAGAAAGAAACACAACACAAATACATAAAGATTTTACAGTAGTTCAGAGCAACCTGCTCCTACGTCCACTCTCCAAGCTATCTTCTTGGGAGTTTCACTATAATTCTTAGATTATAATATATTTGTTTAGACTCAGGATCACAAACAAATCGAGTTGATTTTGTCGGGCTCACCAACCACAATCCTACACCAATAGTTTTCTGAATTTACTATCAACTCGGTTTTAATCTAGGAGCACCAACCATAATCTTTACACCATCCAATTACCGGCTTGGACTTGCCTATATCCCAAATTTTTTTTCTCAAAGAAACTCATAAAAAAATAAAAATACAAGCATAAGAATTTAGTAGAAAAATAAAAAAAAAGAATTCTTTTTGAAGTTTGATAGATAAGCTAAAAGATGGCTCTTGAAGCTTTGTATTCTCTCCTTTGAAAGCTGAGAGAAAGCTTGAATGACTAAGGATGATCATACTTGGATGCTCTCTGAATTTGATGCACAAAATTCTCTTTTTTCTTTCTTTTTCTTTAGATATTCAATAAACCTCATAATTTAAATGATTTCTACATTCAATTTACTTCCCTCCTTTTTCTTTTGATTCTCCATCTTTAAATAGTATTCACAATGGCTGGAGAGAGAGTTTGAACCGTTGGAGGGCTTGAACTAGCCATTTAGAATGAAAAAGATCCATTGAAAAAATACAGAAAACTAGCCATTACAGCCTATCCCGACATTAAGGTCGACACATTTTCTGCAGGGGTCGACACTTTTTTATCTGGAGTTGACATCTTGTGCTCAGGTGTCAGCACTTGACTGCATTCAAAAATTTAGCTTCTATTTTCTATTTTTATGAAATAGAGGTCGACCTAGGGATCGATCCTTTCACTAGGGGTCGACTCATGGATCGATCCTTTTATGAGGCCATACAAAAATAATGTGTCAAAGCATGCCAAGCTGCTCATTTCAAAAGAGGATGACCTAGAGGTCATCCTCAGGATTGATTCGTTTGCTAAAATTTAATTTTCTTCTTATCTCCAAAAGATCAAAATTTATCTTTAGTTACTCTTGAGGCTTTCAAAATATATTTTTTCTAACTTAATAAAATTATAATTTTATCCTTATTCAAGGATCTTTATTAATTTAATTTTTTTGAAGCTCTTGACTTGGTGATTTTTGGGTGAATCTTTTCTTGGATTAATTTCTTTAATATGAATACCTGAAAAGATCTATATCATTCTTAAAATACATGATTAGTATCATTTATATTCAATATTTTAGAATCATCAAAATTAATTAGTGGATCAACAATCTTCCTCTTTTTGATGATAATAAAACTTTGAGTATATGCACAAAAATAAAATTAATATGTTCCAACTAACTGGCTAGTATAAAATATGAAGTAAGAATATACACAAATATAAATATGTACTTCATAAAAGCTCCAAATAATATTTCATATAATTCATATCAATGAGCATTAAGGTTGCACTTTATGAAATTCATTGAGTTTCTTAAGTATTAATTCTTTAAGCATATACTCAATATACCTCTCCTCCTTTTTGACAACATCTAAAAGCTCATGAGAAGGATAAAAAATTATCATCAAAATCAATAAGATATAAGAATTATATCAATTTAGAGATGTACCCAATTGAGAAGATTAATTTAAATTAATCATCTCTCCTTTGAAGAAATATTTTTTTTTAAAAAAAATTAGCTTAAAGTCAAATACTAAAGGTTCTCCTACTTTTTGAATGAATATAGTATTTTAATCAGATTTTTAAATATGCACTTTTAAGCTTTAAGAAGAATAGAGCTTTTAAAAAAATTTGACCATGAAATCAAGCATAATATGCACTTTAATATTCAATCTTTTTTTTTCTTAAGATATTTTAGTCAATTAAGTTTAAAAAAAATATGTATAAAAAATATATCGAGAAAAATAAAATAAATAGTATCAAAGTAAATACTAGTCATATTTTTAAATTTATTACTTTCAATAAAAATTGCTTTAATCCAAATAATTCATAAAAATTTTGCAATGCATATAAAAAATATAATATCAAATTTAAAATTTAAAATTAGTTTTAAAATTAAGTTTAGAAATTAATGTCATGGAGTTAGAATATAATTTTAATTTAATTTGACCCCAATCAATTTTCAAGAATAATTATGCAAATCAAAATATAAAATCAGCATATTAATGATACCACTTTAAGTAATTTTTAATTATTAATAATAAGTTATTTATCTAAAAGCATAAATCAAATAAATTAAACTGAATAAACATATGCAAGTACAAATTGAGAAGACTATAAGGCATTTTGTTGCCCAGGTATGGCTACCTAAGAGGAAGGATAAATTGGATTTCTAAAAAATTTAGCCAATTTATACTCTAATGCAAATATGTGCTTCTAATTAAAAGAACTTGAATGCTTATGGTGAATAAGCAAGATGGAGTAGTAGAATTAAAAGCAACTAGATAATGCAAATATATAAAGCAAATAAAGAAAACAAGAAAAGCAAAACTACAATACAACCATACAGATTTTATAGTAGTTCGGTGTAACCTCATACTTATGTCCACTCTGCAAGCACCTTTTGAGAATTCCACTATAATCCTTAAATTATAGTGCATTTATTTTAACCCGGGATCACAAACAAATCCAGTTGATTTTGCAGGGCTCACTAACCACAATCCTACACCAATAATTTTCTTGAGTTCACTATCAATCCGTTGGTTTTAACCTAAGAGCACCAACTACAATCTTTACACTATCCAATTTTTGACTTGGACCAACCTACACCCCAAGTTTCTTTCTCCCAAAGAAACTTATAAAGAAACAAAAATACAAGTATAAAATTCAACACAAAAATAAAAAGAAAATGAACTCTTTTTGAAGTTTGATGGAGAAGCTAAAAGATGTCTCTTGAAGCTTTGTATTCTCTCCATTGAAGACTAGGAGAAAGCTTGAATGAATAAGGATGATCATACTTTGAAGCTCTCTGAATTTGATGCACAAAATCCTCTCTTTTCTTTCTTTTCTTTTAGATATTCAATGAACCTCACTATTTTAAAGATTTCTACTTTCAATCCACTTCATCTTCCTTTTCAAATGTTTCTCTAGCCTTTTATACTCTTTGTGATAGCTTGAGGATTAATTCTAGCCGTTGAAAGTCTTAAAATAATCGTTAGAGTAGACAAAATGATCATTTGAAAAAACTGCAGAAAACTAGCCATTACGATCATTGGGTTGGCTCAGTTTTTGTTTGGGTCAGCTCAATCCTAACTGGATCGGCTTAGTTTATAGCTAGGTCGGCTCAATCCTCTGAGTCTTAAAAAACTAGCTTTCTGTACTTTCTATCTTTTGCTTTCATTAAGACTAGGTTGGCTCAATCTCAGACTGGGTCAGCCCAATTTGCATGCCAAGCAGCCTATTTCGAAAGGGGATGACCTAGAGGTCGTCCCTTAGATTGATCCTTTTACTAAAACTTGATTTTCTTCTAATTTATGTATCCAAAAATTATGGAACTATCTCCAAAAGATCAAAAATCTTTTAAGCTTCTTCTTGAAGCTTCTAAAATAGATTTTTTTTAATTTTATAAAATTATGATTTTATCTTTTGTCACTTTTTCTTGATCTTGAACTTGATAAAATTATAATTTTAACTTTAAAATCTGAAAAGACCTACATCCATTCTTGAAATACATGGTTAAATATTTAAATACTCAAAGTTGGACAATCATCAAAATTAATTATGGGATCAACAATCTCCTCTTTTTTGATGATAGCAAAACTTTGAGTATATGCATAAAAATATAATTTAATATATTTCAATAAATTGACTAGTATAAGTCATGAAGTAAAAATATGCATAAACATAAATGCACACTTCATAAAAGCTCCAATTAATGTTTCACATAATTTATATACTTATATCAAAATAATATTTTAATTCAAAATAATGAGTATTAAGGTTCCAAGCATGAAATTTATTAAGTTTTTTAAGTATTAATTCTTTAAGCATATACTCAATATACCTCTCCTTCTTTTTGACAACATCAAAAAGCTCATAAAAAAGAATAAAAAAAAATCATCAAAATCAACATCAAGACATTAAATTAAGAAATGTATCAAATTCATAAAGTCAAATCAAAGAAATCATCTCTTCTTTTGAATGAATATTTTTTTCTTTTAAAAAATTAGCTTAAATTCAAATATTATAGACTCTTCCTCCTTTTAGATGAATATGATCTTTTAATCAAATTTTTAAATATATACTTTTAAGCTTTAAAAGGAATAGAGCTTTTCAAAATATTTAACCATGAAATCAAGTATAATATGTATTTTAATATTCAACCTTTTTTTCTTTAAAAATTTTAGTCAATTAAATTTGAAAAAGATATATATCAAAAATATATCGAGTAAAGTAAAATAAATAGTATCAAGATAAATAATAGTCATATTTTTAAATTTATTGCTTTGAGTAAAAATTGCTTCAATACAAATAATTCATAAGAATTTTGCAATGCACATCAAAAATTTAGTATCAAATTTAAATTTTCAATGAATTTCAAAATTAAGTTTAGAAATTTATTTCTTAGAGTAAGGATATATTTTTAATTTAATTTAACTCCAATCAATTATTAAGAATAATCAAATAAATCAAAATATGAAACCAGCATATCAATGATACCACTTTAAATAATTTTTAATATTGAAGAATAATTTATTTATCTGATAGTATTTTAAATCAAGTAAATTAAATTGAATAAATACATGAAAGTATAAATTCAAAAGATTATAAAGTATTTAATGAAAAGTTTAAAATCAATAAGGCTCAAAATAAGGTAATTGATAGAGAATTTAAGATCATAAATTCATCAATATTTTTAATCAAATCAAATCAATATTTTTTTTTATTTTTTTATATTAATAGCTAGATTAATTTACTTTTCAACTTTTTCTTCCTCTGTATTTCAAAATAAGTATATTTAATTAATTTAAATAAGTAATCATTTTTTCTCCTTTATTTTGCAAGCGAAGCACATATTGAGTCAAACAAATAATATTAAACATATTAAATTTTTACAAAAGTTAAAATTTTTTATTGATTAGCCAATGATGATTAAAAGATAAAATCATGAAAGCATGCAAAATATATGAGAGTTATATCCTATATAAATGCCAAAAATAGATTGAAAGGATCACTAAAGCTATGGAAAGGAATCCTAGCATCTTAAGCAAGTATATATCAGGATAATCTTAAGATGTAGGTCTAGACTAGGTAGAAGAAGAGTGTAGTCTAATATCTCCAAATGACTGGGTTCGATAGTGAACATCTTCCTCGCTGTAGTTAGTGCTTGAATCAATCTTCCTAACTCATCTCTAACCAATGATAATACCTCCATCTGATCTCATCTCATCTGGTATGCCTCTGATATGTACCTTTAAAGCTCTGTACAGATTAATGCTATAATTTTGATGGAGAGTCTCTCAACAATTGCATCCTCATCCAGTCTATCAGATAATCATGAGCTAGCATCTAGATGGTTGGCCTATGAAAGAGAAGCTATCTCTATTTATTCATGCTGTTCTACTGACTTCTTATCCTAATATTTACTACAGTAGACCCTGCTGTAGGAGTCTCATTATCATTATCTACTATAGTATGAGAGCTGATATCCTTAATATCCTCAACCATCATCTCGATTAAATACAAATCTTCAATGTGTAGCTGCTTGAGATAATCTAAGGTGCTTCTATTGGTCTGTATATGTATAGCGTGTGTTCAATGCTATCAACATTTATTTCAGTCTGCACATCTTTTACTTTGAAAACTAGACTTTCTTTTTCTTTGGGTAAAATACTTCTCAGGTACCATTGGAGAACAAGGACTACAAGATCAGAATAGAAATGGAGAGGAAAGGTCCAATTTTAGTAGGAGAGGGGTTTGAAAGAAATTATGGTTTGAGAAAATTGATAATGAAATGATAGAGCTTTGGGATATTTTTAAATAGGAGAACTAATTCCAAAAAAAGAAAATCAACTCCTGCTAAATCAAGAGTCGACTCCAATGACACTAGTAGTTGGCTCCTCAATGCAGAAAATAGTTCAAGTAGTTTTTGATTCCAGAAAATTTAATCAAGTTAAATAAGAATCAATAGGTAATTAAATCGATAATCAAGAAAGATATTTAAGTCAAATTGGAGGATCAAGAATTAATCAAACATGGGGGCAAGATTATCAAGTGAAGGGACTCATGTAAAAGAAAGTCTAGATATAGGCTCTATGAGTTTTGGTCGAACTATGAAATTCCAAATTCTTAGGGATAAGCTAATATGCAATGTTATTCAACACATCAAGTACGTAATTTTTGTATTTGAATGTCTTATCTTCAAGTACTTTATTTCATACAAATTTTTTATTAAAAGTTTAATAATTTAGCATTTTATGGGAGAATGTCAAGCATAGTTTTACTTATATGTTCAGCAACTTAAAAACATTCATATCCAATTAAGCATCTTTTAAATTAAGTTTACCAATTGCAAAATTGATATGGGTGAATTTTAAGATAATTTCAATTCATATCATAACATGATACTTAGAGGAGAGCATATTGAACTTTTAAAATCTAAATATTCATCTTATTTCAAACATTAAAATCAATCACACTAAAATTATTTCAAGCAAAATATTGAACTTTTAAAATCTAAATATTCATCTCATTTCAAACATCAAAGATCACACTAAAATTATTTTAAGCAAATAAGCAATAAAATCAACCAATCAAACAGGCATTGATGGTATGATATAAGAAAAGTTTAGATTATATCAAGCATCATTATCCATCTCCTTTCATTTCCAAAGCATTCATCCATAAAAATTTGCTCATTTCACTTTATTAGATGCTTGGAGTACCTGAAAAAATCACTTTCTAATTTTTGGTACCCAAGCCATCTTGGGTCCATTGAGGTTAGAGTACATAGTTTCTTTTGAAATTCAAATTTATTTAACTAAAGTATGACCAATTTTCTTAATATTATATTCAAAAATTTTAGACCTACTTTGTTACATTTAAGATATGTAAATAAATTATTTTCAAATAAAACTTTGCTAAACATGATTTTGACAAAATTCTATTTTCTTAAAGGATTATACCCAATTCCAGCTTTACTGAAAATAACTATTTAATTATTCAAAATTGCTTGAAGTTTTTGAGATCCAATAGAAAATTTTTCAAGCATGGACTTCAAGTTTTCAATCTCTTTTCTCAATTTTTTATTTTCTTCCATAAGAGATTTCTTTTCCTCTAAAAGATTTTCTTTTTCTTCTAAGGAGAATTTCAAAACCTCATATTCCTTTTTTAGTTCAATATTTTCTTTAACTAAAGAGCTTTTAGATTTTGAAAGGATTTCTTTTTCTTTAACTAAGATTTTTTTAGATTCAATAGTATTCTTCTTTTTCTTAGTTAGAATTTTAATTTGTTCTAAAAAATCTTTCTTTTCTTTAGCCATATTGTTTATGTCTTTCAAAAGATCTTCTTTTTCATTCAAAATTTTATTTTTCTCTTCAACTAAAGAAAGATTAGACTTTTTAAGTTCTATATTTTTTAGCTTTAATTTTTTATATTCATCCATTAAATCATTAAATGCTTCAAATAACTCATCAAAAGTAAAATTGAAAGAGTCATTAATGTTTATCTCATCATCATTGGCCATGAGGCAAGAATTTGTAGTTCTTTCTTCCTTATTTTTATTTTTCTTTTTCTTACTTTGCTCTCCCTTAGTTGATGCTTTCTTTTTTCTTTATTTCTTGTTCTTCTTCTTTCATTTTTCTTCTTTTCATTCTTATGAGCTATGAGGCCAAAATTAGGATGAGCTTCCTTCTCTTCATGGGAGCTTGATTCTTCTTTTTGATTTGCTCCCTCATAAGTTCTTTCCAATTTCTCCCATATATGTTTTGCCGAGATACATGGAGAAATTATATTAAATACATTTAGGTCTAAGGAGCAATAAAGTATATTCATGGCCTTAGCATTAAGTTAGGCCATTTCTTTATCATGCTTTTTCAATGCATTGGTCATGTGTGAGCCATCTATTATAATTTTTCATAACTTATAATCATGTGCTAGTATAAAGATTTTCATTCTAACTTTCTAATAGATATAATTAGAACCATTAAAAAGTGAAGGTCTATCTATAGAATAACCTACATTAAATAAATACTCCATTTGGATTGCCAAAATCTTTAACTCTAGACGATTAGGTCAATAATCAATAACAAAACACCTACTCTAATAACACTTGTTGCCCAGGTATGGCTATCCAAGAGGAAGGGTGAATTGGGTTTCTAAAAAATTTTGGTCAATTTATACTCTAATGCAAATATGTGCTTCTAACTAAAAAAACTTGAATGCTTGTGATGAATAAGCAAGGTGGAGCAGTAGAATTAAAAGCAACTAGATAATGCAAATATATAAAGCAAATAAACAAAGTAAGAAAAGTAAAATCATAATACAAATACACAGATTTTATAGTAGTTCGATGCAACTCCGCACCTACGTCCACTCCCTAAGCACTCCTTAAAAATTTTACTATAATCCCTAGATTATAGTGCATTTATTTTAATCCGAGATTACAAACAAACCCAGTTGATTTTGTCGGGCTCACCAACCATAATCCTACACCAATAGTTTTCTCGGAATCACTATCAATCTGGTTGGTTTTAACCTAGGAGCACCAACCACAACCTTTACACTATCCTATTTTTGGCTTGGACCAATCTACACCCCAAGTTTCTTTCTAACAAAGAAACTTATAAAGAAAAAAAAATATAAGTATAAAATTTAGCATAAAAATAAAAAAAAAATCTTTTTGAAGTTTGATAGAGAGACTGAAAGATGGCTTTTGAAGCTTTGTATTCTCTTCTTTGAAGGCTGAGAGGAAGCTTGAATGAATGAGAATGATCATATTTTGAAGCTCTCTAAATTTGATGCACAAGATCCTCTCTTTTCTCTCTTTTTCTTTAGATATTCAACGAACCTCAAGATTTTAAAGATTTTTACTTTCAATCCACTTCATCTTCCTTTTCAAATGTTTCTCTAGCCTTTTATACTCTTTATGATAGCTTGAGGATTAGTTCTAACCGTTGAAGTGGAGAAATGATCATTTGAAAAAGTTGTAGAAAACTAACCATTATGATCATTGGGTTGGCTCAGTTTTTGACTGGGTCAACTCAGTCCTAGCTGAGTCGGCTTAGTTTGTAGTTGGGTCAGCTCAGTCCCCTGGATCTTAAAAAATTAGCTTTCTACACTTTCTGTCTTTTGCTTCTATTAAGATTAGATCGGCTCAGTCTCAGACTGGGTCGACCCAGTTTGCGTGCCAAGCAGTCCATTTCAAAAGAGGATGACCTAGGGATCGTCTCTTGGATTGATCCTTTTACTAAAACTTAATTTTCTTCTAATTTATGTATCCAAAAATTATAGAACTACCTCCAAAAGATCAAAAATCTTCTAAGCTTGTTCTTGAGGTTTTCAAAATAGATTTTCTTCAACTTTATAAAATTATGATTTTATCCCTTATCACTTTTTCTTGATCTCCAACTTGATAAAATTATAATTTTAACTTAAAAATCTAAAAAGATCTACATCCATTCTTAAAATACATGATTAAATATTTAAACACTCAAAGTTTGACAATCATCAAAATCAATCATGGGGTCAACACATTTGATTGAAAGTTTAAAATCAATACAATAAAGCTCAAAATAAGATAATTGATTAAAAATTTAAGATCATAAATTTATTAATATTTTTAATTAAATTAAATTAAAAAATATATCTCTTCCTACTTTTTATAATAATAGCTGGATTAATTTATTTTCAACTTTCTTTCCTTCTTTATTTCAAAATAAGTATATTTTAAATTTAGATTATCAAATTGAAATATACATATTCATTCTTTAGCATTATCTTCTCTGTTTTTTTTCCAAAATTTGCATACTTAAGCTTTATAATTTTTTTTTCCAAAATTTGCATACTTAAGCTTTATAATTTTTTTTATACCTCTTTTTTTTTCAAGTTAAGCATCTTTAATTTGATACCATATTTAACTTTAATTAATACTAATTTAATAATCAATTTATCTTAAATAAATTTTTCTCTTTATGTCAAGATATTTTCAATCAAGTAGTCTTTTAAGAGTAAAAATTTTACTTTCTCTTCCTATCTTTTAAATTGAACATATTTAATATGGACTTAACTAATGCCAAATTTAAAAATTTAGATTATTTAACTTTTAAATTTAAATTTTTAAATTTAAGTATATTTTTAATAAAAGATTATATATTCTTTAATATTTTTATTCTTTTTATAAAAAATATATTATGGATTTTACTTTCAAATTTAGATCAAGAATTCTTTCATTTCTTAAAAATATAGATGTAAACATACTTTTTAATTTTAATTAAAAGAACTTTAGACTTCAAAAAATTTAAATAATATAGTCTTAAAAATACTTTTCTTCTTTTAATACTAAAGTAGATCATTCAAAAATATATCACAAGAATTTATCTCAAATAATATAATAGCAAGAATATGATCATGAAAATTCAAATTTGAGACATAGCATACTTTTCTTTTGCTAAAAGATAATACAATAGAATTCAAGGCAAAAATAGACTATTTGACACAAAATATAATAACAATTGTAATAAGTTTTTGAAAAATTATTTGTTCGTACCATTTGAAAGAAATTTTTTATTTATTTCTTTGAACTTTATAAATCTGAGATGTATAGATCCTTTCAAAATTAAGAATTTGGATATATCAAAAAAAAATTAAAAAAAATATCTCTTTCTTTTCTTAAGTAGTATCAATTAATTTGAAGCATAAAGATATCAATCTTATAATTTATTCAAGGTATAATGTCAAAAATATATTTATACAAATTAGATTATACTCAAGGATTTTTTTTCTTGTTAAAGATAAAGCACTAGAATACAAGACAATAATGATCTATTTGATATCAATCGTTGAAATTTTTGATTGAAAAAGATGAATCAATTAAAATTTAGATCAAATTATCTTGATCAGTTAATTTAAATTGATATCAATAAATCATACAAAATAAATCATAGAAAAATATTTTATTTAAACTTAGATCATTCTTTTCTTAAAAAATATAATTTAATCAAGTTTAGAAAAGATATGAAATTCTTGATTTTATCTTAAATGATATCATATAAACTATGCGATGGAATTCAAGGTAGAAATAGATTTTTTGATATAAATTCCAGTACCAATTGAACTAAAATTTAGATGAAATAATAATTTTGAATCAAAGATAATTTGCTTAGAAGTTTTCATGATATCAATAAAACTAAAATTTAGATCAATTAATAATTTTTTTAAAGTTTGATACCATTTAAAGATTGAAGAAAAACCAATTTGAATTGCTATTAGCAAATCATTCAAGTTAAGAGATTTTTAATTATCCTAAAATAAATTATTTCATCCTTTTTCTTAGAAAATAATAAATAATTTTTAAGTTTTGAAAATTGTTTATCTTTAATATTTCAATGATATTTTTTATGCCAAAAAATTTAATCTTTTTAATTTTCTCTCATCATTTTTTAAATTTAATTAATCATTAATATTTTTTCTTAGTTTTATAAAATGAGCACATATTTAATCAATTAAATAAGCATAGAAATTAAAGAAATAACATCATCAGACATACTCAATTTTTTTTCTTAAAGAATTAGATTAATAGTTTAAGAAGTTTTAATTTAAGAAAATTTGATCAATTTAGATAGAAATTAATATGCAAACAAGTAAGAAATAAAAGATAATATTTAAATTAAATTTTAGAATAAAAAATTTGATCAATTAGAGTAAGATAATTAAAAGTATGAAGAGAAAAAATCTAGATGTAGACTCTATATTTTTTATTTCAGCTAGAAAAATTTTGAATCCTTAAGATAAAACTAAGATGTAATACAACATTAAGTACTTGAGTTTTATGAATAGATGTTTTATTTTCAAATAATTAGATCATGTAATATTTTAAAAAATTTTAATATTTAAGCATCTCATGGGAGAATGCCAAAAATCAGTTTCATTTATGTATTTTACAATCAAATGGATTTATAGATAATTAAACTTTTTAATTTAAATTTCTCAGTAGCAAAATTGATATGGGAAAGCTTAAATATGATGTTGAATTTTAAAATACTTTCATTTTATTTATAATATGATATATGAAGGAGCATATATTAACCTTTAAAAATCAAAGCATTCAAATCATAGTATACATCAAAATTAATCAATCATACCAATATCTGAGAACATTGAAAAGTATCTTAAGCAAGAATATAGAACTATATTGATAGATCTTTAGAAATAATAAAATCAATCAAAATAACTTCAACAAATATTGATGGTATGATGTGAAGAAAGTTTAGATTTTACTAACATCATCACTATCCAAGTCCATTCCCAAGGCATCCAACTATAAGTATTTTCTCATTTCATTCCATTGGATCCTTGGTGTACCTACAAAATTATTTACTAATTTTTGGTATCCAAGTTATCTTGGATCCATGGAGGTTAGAACTCATGGTTTCTTTTAGAACTCCAATTTATTTGATAGAAGTTTGGCCATTTCTTTTAATGTTGCATTCAAAAATTTTATGGCTAATTTTATTACATTTAAAATACTTGATTGAAAAATTTTTAAATGAAGCTTTTATAGACATATTTTTGATAAATTTTTATTTTTTAATAAATTATAGCCAATTTTATTTTTATCAAAAGCAGTCTTTGATTGTTTAATATAGCTTGAAGCTTTTAAGATCCAATTATAAACTTTTCAATTATGGATTTCAAGCTTTCAATCTCTTTCTTTAGTTTGACATTTTCTTCTAAAAGAGATTTTTCAAATTTACTCATTTTTTTAATAGAAAATTTTAGTTTATTAAGTTATTCTTTCGACTTAAGATTTTCTTCAATCATAGATTTTTTATATTTTAAAAATCATTCTTTTTCTTTAACTAAGAAATTTTTAGATTTAACTATACTATCCTTTTCCTTAGTTAGAGTTTTAATTTATTCCAAGAAATTTTTTTTTGGACATATTTTTTATATTTTTAAAAAGATTATTTTTTCACTCAAAATCTTATCTTTTTGTTCAGCCAAAGAAAGATTAGATTTTTTAAGTTCTTTATTTTATAGCCTTACCTTCTTATGTTCATCTATTAACTCATTGAAAGCTTCATATAATTCATTAAAAATAAATTTAGAGGAGTGTTCATGATATATCCCATCATTTTGAGTCATAAGGCAATAATTTACTATACCTTCCTTCTCTTTCTCATTCTTCTTTTTTTTGCTTTACTTTCTCTTAATCAATGCTTTTTTTTTCTTTTGTTTCTTCTTTTTTCTTCTTTTTATCCTCATGAGCCATGAGGCATATACTTGGGTGAGCTTGATTATCCTCTTGGGAGCTTGGTTCTTCTTTTTGATCGGCTTCCTCAAAAGTTATTTTCAATTTCTCCCAAACTTATTTTGCTGAAATACAAAAAGAAATTAAATTGAACTCATTTATATCTAATGAACAATAAAACATATTTAAGGCTTTAGCATTTAATTATATTACTTCTTTGTCATGCTTTTTTAATACTTTAGAGGTGTGTGAGCCATCAACCATGATCCTCTATAGACTATAGTCATATACTTGTATAAAAATTTTCATCCTAATTTTTCAATAGGTATAATTTGAGCCATTAAAAAGTGAGGGTCTATCTATAAAATGATCTTCATTAATAAAAGATTCTATTTTGGGTTGTCAAAATCTTTAGCTCTTGATGGTTAGGTTAATAATTAATAACAGAGCACTGGCTCTGATACCACTTGTTCCCCAGAGATAGCAACTTAAGAGGAGGGTGAATTGGATTTATAAAAATTTAGCCAAAATTAACTCTAAATAAGTATGTGCCTTACTTAACTTAATTCAGTTTAATAAAATTGAATAGTATATGCAACGGAATCAAATGTGAATAAACTTAAGCAAGAGTAAAACCAAATCAGTAAGTGATTAGTAATTTAAAGCATGCAAGATATGTAAAGTAGTGGAGAAAGAAATACAATACAAACAAAGATTTTATAGTGGTTTGGAGTAACCTACTCCTACGTCCACTCTCCAAGCTATTTCCTTAGGAGTTTTACTATAATTTCTAGATTATAGTACATTTATTTTGATCCGGGATCATAAATAAATCTAGTTGATTTTGCCAGGCTCATCAACTATAATTCTACACTGATAGTTTTTTGGGTTCACTATCAACCCAGTTGATTTTAACCTAGGAGCACCAACCACAATCTTTACACCATCCAATTACTAGCTTGGACCTACCTATATACCAATTTTTTTTTTTCTAAAGAAACTTATAAAGAAATAAAAATACAAGTATAAAAATTTAGCACAAAAAAAAGAACTCTTTTTGAAGTTTGATGGAGAGGTTGAAAGATGGCTCTTGAAGCTTTGTATTCTCTCCTTTGAAGGCTGAGAGGAAGTTTGAATAACTGAGGATGATCACACTTGGAAGCTCTCTAAATTTGATGCACAAAGTCCTCTCTTTTATCTTTTTTTCTTTAAATATTTAATAAACCTCATAATTTGAATGATTTTTATTTTCAATCCACTTTTCTTCTTTTTCTTTTGATTCTCCATCTTTAAATAGTCTTCACGATGGCTGGAGAGAGAGTTTGGACCATTGGAGGGCTTGAACTAGCCATTTGAAATGGAAAGGGCTAGTTGAAAAAATGCAAAAAACTAGCCATTGCAGCCTATCCTGACATTAGGATCGATACTTTTTCTACAAGGGTCGATATTTTTTGATTTGGAGTTGACACCTTGTGCTCAGGTGTCAGCACTTGGATTATACTAAAAAATTCAGCTTCTATTTTCTATTTTTATGCAAGAGAGGTCCCGGAGGTCGACCCTTTCACCAGGAGTCGATCCTTTTGTGAGGCCATACAAAAACAACGTGCCAAAGTATGCCAAGCTGTCCATTTCAAAAGAGGATGACCTAGGAGTCGTTCCATAGGTTGATCCTTTTGCTAAAACTTGATTTTCTTTTAAATTTGACATCCCAAAAGTATGAAATTGCCTCCAAAATATCAGAATTTTTCTCTAGTTATCCTTGAGGCTTTCGAAATATATTTTCTTCTAACTTAGTAAAATTATGATTTGCCCTTCTTAAAAAATCTTTATCAATTCAATTTTCTTAAAGCTCTTGACTTGGTGATTTTTGTATGGATCTTTTCTTGGATTAATTTCTTCAATTTGAATATCTGAAAAGACCTACATACATTCTTGAAACACATGATTATTATTATTTATACTCAATATTTTGGAATCATCAAAATCAATCAGTGGGTCAACACCAAGATTTTCTTCGGCTTAGCTCACCTTAAAAGCAAGGGACCATTCAAGGATTCTTTAGATTATCCCTTGCTTCTTGGTTGCCCGAGGTTTTTGGCCCAAGATTTTTTTGGAGGCTTTGAGGGTCCTCTAGGGTTAGCCCTCATTTCTTGAATGGCCAAGGTTTTTTTTAGCTCAGCTCACCTTAGTGATGAGGGGTCATCTGAGGGCCTATTAGGTTATCCCTTGCTTCTTAGTCATCCAAGATATTCGATCCAAGATTGGTTTGGAGGCTTCAAGGGTTCTCTATGATTAGCCCTCATTTCTCAAATGGCTAAGATTTTCTTCGACTCAGCTCATTTTAGGGGCATGGGGCCATTTGAGGGTCCTCTAGGTTATTCCTCACTTCTTGGTTGCCTAAGGTCTTTAGTCCAAGATTGGTTCGGAGACTTTAAGGGTCCTCAAGGATTAGACATCACTTCTCAAATGGCCAAGATTTTCTTCGAATAAGCTTGTCTTAGGGTCGAGGGACCATCCGAGGGTCCTTTAGGTTATCCCTTGCTTTTTGGTCGCTTGAAATCTTTGGCCCAAAATTGGTTCGAGGGCTTCGAGGGTCCTCAAAGGTTATCCCTTGCTTCTGGAATGGCCAAGAATTTCTTTGGCTCAGCTTGTCTTAGAGACAAGAGGCCATCCGAGGGTCCTTTAGGTTATCCCTCGCTTCTTGGTTGCGTGAGGTCTTTTGCCTAATATTGGTTCAAGGGTCCTCTAGGATTAGCCCTCATTTCTTAAGCAGTCAAGGTTTTCTTCAGCTCAACTCACCTTTGGGGCGAGGGGCCATTTGAGAGTCCTTTAGGTTATCTCTTGCTTCTTGGTCGCCCAAGATCTTCAGCCCAATCCAATCTTGCCTTCAAACCCTATAAAAGAGTTTGGTTACTTTAGCCTCCTCTAGTCGACTTTGTACATCGGCCTTCTTAGATCGGCTTTCACTACTACAAAAATGGCCTATGGTATCACATACTATGGCAGTGTTTTTCGAAATCGCTGTCATAGCTCTTACGGCAACGATTTTCATTAATCGCTGCTATAGATTGGATCTATGGTAGTGACTTTTGTAACCACTACCATAGGTCCGACATATAGCAGCGATTACTAAAAACCGCTATCATAGGTTGGACCTATAGCAGTGGTTTCTAAAATTCACTGCCATAGATCGACCTATAGTAGTGGTTCATTATAACCGCTGCCATAAGTCGGACCTATAGTAGTGGTTTTTAGAAACCGCTGCTATAAGCTGATTTATGGCAGCGGTTAATTATAACCGCTACCATATATATATATTTTTAAATATTATATAATTTTAAAATTTAATGTCCATCTTAATCATTTATTATCTAAATAATTATCATTAGAGTGTCATCGTAAAAGATCACCTCAATCTGATGGTCCTAGCTTCGTCGATTAGAAAAATTTGATTTCGATGATTACGAACGATGATGTGATGATCTGATAGATGAAGACTTCTGATGGATCCAAAAATCTACAATGATGATCTTGGTGATATTTGTAGCGTACTATCAAAGTTTCACTTCAATCAGATATCGTTATCTTGGTCAATTTAGTAAAGATTAGTTTTGGCCGTTAAATGATAAATGAGTGATCAAAGGATCAAACGGTGTCTGATTGAGATAATTTTTTTTATAAATGATCTTGACTACTATTTTAATCATTTTTTATGATGGTGATTATAAAATTCAACTCATGAAATAAAGAATGATCTAAAATTATACGTCTCCTGACAATCATTCTGAAACTTCACTGATTGTTATGCTCGTGCTTTTATAATATCTGCTTAACATAAATAGTTTATACAAAAATAATTTAAATTTTACTATCATCACTATATAAAATATTTAAAATTATAATAAAGATTATTTAACTAAAAAATTATCTCATAATCAGATATCGTTTAATTCTTTGATCGTTTGTTTCTAATTTAATGATCGAAATCATTTCGTACTAAATTGACCATGATAACGATATCTGATTGAAGTGAAACTTTGATAGTATGCTACAAATATTATCGAGATCATCGTTGTAGATTTTCAGATCCATTAAAAGTCTTCATCTATCAGATCATCGCATCATCATTCATGATCATCGAAATCAAATTTTTTTTATCGATGAAGTTAGGGCCATCGGATCGAGACGATCTTTTGCGATGACACTTTAATAATAATTATTTAGATAATGAATAGTAAAGATAAAAATTAAATTTTAAAATTATATAATATTTAAAAAAAAAAATTATTTCCAATCTATGATAGCGATTATCAAAAATCGCTGCTATAAATCTACGACAGCAGTTATAGAACCACTATCGTAGTTCTATGACAGCGATTTTGGGTAACCGCTATCGTAGATTTATGACAGTGATTCGATAACCGCTATCATAGCTTAGGTTAAAATCCTTCAAATTTTTTCTTTCCTTCCGTGCGTGCTCTATCTCTCTCTATCTCTCCCCCTCCTCTTCGTAGCCGGTGAGGCTCCTTCCCCTCCGGCTGGCGTCGCCCCTCCTTCCTCCCTAGCCGATGTGGCTCCTCCATCCCCCCTCGATCAGCGTCGCCCCTTCTTACCCCTAGGCCGGCGCCGCCCCTCCTCCCCCCTCCCCCTTCAGCCCCCTATCCTCAGTCGCCCCTCCCAGCCATCCACCACCCCCCACCCGACCCCCCAACCCCCACCCTCCCCCGGTCACCCCTCCTTCCTCCCATCCTCGGCCGCTCCTCCCCGCCTCCTGCCACCCCCCACTCGGCCGCCCCACCCTCCCCCCGGTCGTCCCTCCTTCCTTCCATCCCCGGCCGCCCCCTCCCTACCATCCTGCCACCCCCAGCCCCCCATCTCCGGCCGACCCTCCTCGCCACCCCGCACCCCCATCCTCCCCCCGACCGCCTCTCCTTCCTCCCATCCATGATCACCCCTCCCTGCCACCTTGCCACCCCACAGCCCCCATCCCCGACCGCCCCTCCCCACCACCCCCCACCCGGCCCCCTACGCCCCACACTCTCTCTTTCGGTTGTCGACCCTTCTATCACTATGCCTTCCAGGCCTCCTCGTCACTGTGCCCCCTCCCCTGGCCCTCCATCCCCAGCCGCCCCTGCTCTCTCTCTCTTTCTCTCTCTTCTCTATCTCACTATCTTGCTTTTATTTCATAGGGTACCTCTCGTACTGTCGTCCTCCTCTAGCATCGTCACCGACGATCCTTGAAGATTTCGGTACAATCCACTCTCTATAGCCATAGGTATAATAAATATTATAAATATTTATTAATCATTTATATTTATAATAATTTATAAAATATTTATAATAAATATTATAAATAATAAATATTATTAATAAATAATAAAATTATTTATTAATCATGTATATTTATAATAACTTATAAAATATTTATAATAAATATTATAAATATTTATTATAAATATTATAATTATCTGCATGTCGTAGTTTTTGGGCCATATCGTGGTAATAGCCTTGGGCTGTGCCATGTCAATAGTTGTGGACTAGATCTGTCAATGGATTGGGTTCGGATCGAAATCTAGATATTCAGATCCGGACCTAATTTTAATTACTAATACCGAATCTGAATCTGAATACCCGATGGATCTATAGTTGAGAGAGGAAGAAAGGGATCCAATCTCACCGCCATTATTGGGAGAGAGGGGGTCCGGCCTTGCCGGCGAGGGAGATTAAGAGAGGGAGAGTGGGAGATCGAGAGAGCGAGAGAGGGAGGAAGGGGGTCTGGCCTCGCTGGCATCACTGGGAGGGATGGGGTCTGGTCTTACCGACGAGGGAGATTGAGAAAGTGAGAGAGGGAGGGATGGGGTCTGGCCTCATCGATGAGGGAGATCGAGAGAGGAAGAGAGGAAGATCAAGAGATGAAAAGCTGGGAGGAAGGGGTTCGGCCTTGCTGTCGTCACTGGTGAGAGAGATCGAGAGAGGAAGAGAGGGAGTGATCGAGGGGATGGCACACAGCTGAGCCGACTCGGATATGCAGTCGAGCTGACTCGGGCCATGATCGAGTCGATCGAGGGAGGGTCCTAGCCAGATGTCTCAGGCATGAAGCCGACTGTCTCAAGCATGGAGCCGACTCGGCTTCTGAGCGAATAGAATTTGATATGTCTCTCTAAGATTCCAACTTTAAGCCCTAAGGTGCCACCATCATCTACTTTATTCTTCTTTCAGGTTTTTGGATTAACACCAAGGTTCGCATAAGCGATCAGATCTACGACTATTGCTCATCCTTAATTACTTATGAATATAATTCATGTTGTAGAATTTATTGCATAATATTTTCTAGATGTTTATATCTTGTTGCTTTTGTTTATTGCATTGCATAATGATAGACCCGTCAATTGATTAGTGTACATATTAGAGACTATTTATTGATGCTATACTAATATTATTGTTCAACATGTTACATTGATTAATGTTCATTAACGTTGCAGGTCACGATGAACTGAAATGCCATCTAGCTTTCATCCCCATCCCTCGGTGGGTTACGCGTAGTTCAACATCCGAGGAGCAGTCAGAGCATACTCCATCCACCTCGACATCGGCTGCTTAGGAACCTCCATCGATGGCATCTACTCCATCGATGGCATCTACTCTACCAACGGCTGAGCCTCTACCATTGCTTATATCTGAGACACATGCTACTATGCAGGCATCTGAGTGTATATTTTTATTATATTAGCACAACTTTATTTTTTATATAGTATATGTACACTTATATATTTGCATAACATATTTGCATTGTAGGTGCATCATCCAGTCGAATATTTTGCAATCCCATACGTATGGCACACGTGTAGAACCACCAGCATCAGATGATTGTACAGTATGATCCGAAGGGGAGGTCGGTAGGAGAGATCACGCAGAAGATGCATTCCTTTATTGGAGTGCTTGTGAGGCAGTCGGACATCACTCCCATAGAGCCCAGAGACTAGCGTTTAATGGATGCTGCCATCAGGGATCGGGTATGGAAGGAGATATGGATAAGTACGTGCATCTTAATTATATTTATGCATTTTATATGTTTACACTATATATGTTTGATTAGAATAATTTTATAACTAATTTTTGATAAATTTGTGCAGAGGAGGTACGACTTTCTCAATCACGAGAGGGCTCGAGATGCTCGACTAAAGAAGATTGAAAAGTTGTACCGAGGTTACAAGGTCAAGCTCTACAGAGGATGGCTCAAGCACCGATGAGACACTCCGAAGGAGCTTGTTTCCTGGATACAGGACTGTCCTCCGAGTCAGTGGGAGAGGATGGTTAGATACTGGAGGAGCAAGGAGTTCGAGGTAAAATTTCTAACTTTTAAATTTTTTAATATGCTTAAAATTTTATTAAATATTTTTTAAATATTTATTATTTATTTGAATACTTGTTAGGCTACCTCTCGTCAGAATCGAGAGAACCGTACAGCCCAGGAGTGTACGCACACTCTAGGCCGTGAGTCTATGGTCAGTCGTGTGCATAGAGAAGTAATTAATTCTAAATCTTACTAGATAAATTAAAGTCATATTTTTTATCATCTTTCTGATAAATTTGTTCTTTATTATGGTTGATGAGAGATAGAGTGATGCCCAGCCATAGTGAGATCTTCCAATCTAGCCGCACGGACAAGACGAATAGGCCGATGAATGCCACGATCGGGCGTATTTTTGTAAATATTAAATATATTAGTATATATGATTAGTATTATAGTATTTTTTATAAAATTTTACTTTAATTTATAATTATAGAATTAGTTAGATGTGCTCGCGAGTGAGGGCCAGGATACCTCTAGACCCCATGACCATCTATCTCAGCTCTTGAGGCTTGAACACTCTGAGAGGATCCGATGTAGACTCGGACACACACCGATGAGCTATTGATCCGAGGTGAGCGTCTTCTCATAGACTTTCAATGTCGTTAGTCGGAAGGAGCTTGAGGAGGCATTGGCATGAGCAGATCATGCTGCAACACAAGCAAATCGGGCTAAGGAGCATGCATCTCATCTGGAGGGCATCGTGAGAGATATGATGTCGACACTTAGCATGCATTTTGGAGTCACGAGCTTCGAGAATATATTGGCCTGGATTTCAGCTCTAGCTTCGACTTTGGTACTAGCTCCAGCTCCAGCTCCTACTCCGACTCCTGCTCCAGCTCCGACTCTGGCTCTAGCTCCCAATGACGACGACGATGATGTAGATTTAGGAGACTTTTGATGTATTTTATTTTTTTAAAAAAATATTATAATAAATTTTATTTGATAATAAAATTTTAGTATTTTAGAATAATTTTTATATTTATTATAATTTTTTATATTATATATCTATATTTATCAGGTAAAATATATAAAAAAATAAAAATTTTAATTTTTTAATTATTCAAGATCTACGACTGCAGTTTTATAATCGCTACCATATCCATGCCAACCGCTGCCATAGGTTTTTAGTGCAAATGATGCCAACCATTGATTAGACCTATGACAATGGTTAAGAAACCGCTACTATAGATTATCTATGGCAGCGATTATGTAACTGCTGCTATAGATAACCTATGACACTGGTTACATAACCACTGCTATAAGTCTATATATTGCAGCGGTTTATAAACCGCTGCAATAGACCATCTATGACAGCGATTCAAACAATCGCTGCAACAACCGCTGTCATAGAGCTACGGTGACAATCACAGTGGCAGTGGTTAGAAAACCGCTGCCATAGCCTATGGCAGCAGTTTTTTGGGGCGTAGCACTTTTTTGTAGTAGTGTTTGTTAGGTCAGCCTTCTCAGGTTGGATTTACACCTTGGCCTTTTGATGATGCTGACCTTCTAAGGTCGGCTTTCTCATAATCTTGATCTTTTGATAACCTTAGTTAGCTTAAATCAGCCTTCTCATGACCTAGCCTTCTAGTGATGTCAACCTTTTGAGGTCGGCTTTCTCATGACCTGAACCTTCTATGACCTCAACCTTGGACTTAGTTTTCACCTCGGCCTTGGGCTCAATAGCTCAGCCTCGATCTTAATTGTCACCCTAGCTCGATCTTGGACTTAATAGCTCGACCTCAATCTTGATCTTTACCTTAGCCCAATTTTGGGCTTAATAGCTCGGCCTTGGTCTAGATTTTTACCTCAGCTCAATCTTGGGCTTGATAGCTTAGCCTCAATCTTGATATTTACCTTGGCTCGATCTTGGACTTGATAGCTCAGCCTCGATCTTGGACTTGATAGCTCAGCCTCGATCTTGGTCTTTATCTTCATGATGCATTATAAGAAAATAGGATTTTAGCGACTAAAAAATTAGTTGCTAAAAACTAAAAACTGGTTGCTAATAATTTTTTGATCGATTTTACGATCGAATATTTTTTATCATAAAAAATCTGATTGCAAATATTTTACGATCGATTTAGCGACCAAAAATTTAAAAAAACCTTAAATTTTATGATATTTTATTTTTTAAAATTGGTTGCAAAATTAGTCCTAAAATCAATCACAAAATTACTGTCTAAATTTATTAAAATATTTTTTAGTAACAAATAGGTTGCAAAATTAGTTGCTAATTATTTTTAAATTTTTAATTAATATATCAATCATAAAATCATTTACTAATTTTGTTATATTAATAAAATTAATCGCTATTTATTTTTAACTTTTTTATTAATAAAATTGAACATAAAATTAATTATTATTTTTTTTAATTTTTTAATTAACCTATTGATTGCAAAATTAGTTGCTAATTTTATTAAAATATTTTTTTGTTAATAAAATTGATTGCTAATTATTTTTGAATTTTTTAATTAAAAAATTAATCATTATTTATTTTTAAATTTTTTATTAATAAAATTGATCATAAAATTGATTGCTAATTATTTTTAATTTTTTTAATTATCATATTGATTATAAAATTGATCGCTAATTTTATTAAAATATTGTTTATTAATAAAATTGATCATTATTTATTTTTAAATTTTTATTAGTAAAATTGATCATAAAATTGATTGTTAATTATTTTTAATTTTTTAATTAACATATTTGTTACAAAATTGATTGTTAATTATTTTTATATTTTTTAGTTAAAAAATTGATCATAAAATTATTCATAATTTTTTTTAATATTTAAATTTTTAAAATTGATTATAAAATCGATCTCTAATTTTTATTTAATATATTTTTTATTTTTATATTATTTTTTATTTTTTCATGTATTTTATTTTTTTAGTTTTATTTTTTATATAATAATAAATTAGTAATATTTTTTAAATAATTTATTATTATTATTATTTATTTTAGTTATTTATTTACTCATCCTTCTCCTTTCCATGCATGCCTTCCATAGCCGCCTCCATCATCGCTCTCATCCGCCCATGCCGCGGCCCTTACCCACCCCATCGGTCCTCCGCACCCTACCCCTTGTGTTGCCTCCTGGCCACTCGCACCACCCGCGCTACCCCCTGGCCACGCACACCCCCCCGATCACCCACGCTTCCCCCTAACCACCCGCACCACTCCTCGACCGCTGCTCTGTGCCTCTGGCACCACACCTTAGTTCCTCGATTGCCCGCACCACCTCAGCTACACCCCATTCCTCGAGAGTGGAGATCGGCAAGGGGAGGAGGTTCGATGGAAGGTCGGAAGGAAAGGGGGCCATTGTAGGTAGGCCGACGAAGGGAGGCTAGAGGGGAGGGGGTTGTCGCGGGTGGGCCGGCAAAGGGAGGCCGTTGCAGGTAGTTATCAGGGAGGGGAAGGGGGATCATCGTGGGTGAGTGGTGAGGGAAGGCCGAAGGGGAAAGGGGCTGTCGTGGGCGGGCCAACGAGGGGAGGCCATCATGGATAGTCACTCAGAAGTGGAGGGGGGTTGTCACGATGGGTCGGAGAGGGAAGGCCATCATAGGTAGGCCAGCGAGGGAAGGCCGTCGCAGGCAATCATCGGGGAGGGGAGGGGTGTTGTCAAGGCGGTCGCCGGAGAGGAAAGGGGGGCCATCACGATGGGCTAGCGAGGGGATCGGATGCCATTGCGGGTGATCACTGGGGAGGGGAGGGTGGGTCATCGCGGGGGGGACCAGGGAGGGGAAGATGGCATTCGGGCGACTATGGGGAGGTGGGAGGGGGGATATTAAAAAGTTTTTTTCTTAAAAAAATAGCAACTGATAAATCAATCACTAAACTAAAGACACCAAATAAATTTTTTTAAAACTTAAATTTATGATAGATTTTTTGGTTGCAAAAAGTTAAAATCGATCGCAAATCATAAAAAAAAAAATTTCTTTTCAAACAAAAAAATAGAAATCGATTGTTAAATCGATCTCTAAAATATTTTTTTTTCAAAATTTAAATTTGCAATCAATTTTTTGATTGCAAAAAATTTAGAAAATTTTACGACCAAAAAATTGATCGTAAATAATAAAGAAGATTTTTATTTTTTTATTAGAAAATTTAGAAATCACTTGCTAAATCAGTCTCTAAAATATTTTTTTTCAAAATTTAAATTTGCAATCAATTTTTTAGTTGCAAAAAATTTAAAAAATTTTGTAACTAAAAAATTGGTTGCAAATAATAAAGAAGATTTTTTTCTTTTCTTTAAAAAATTTTAAAAATCAATTGTTAAATCGATCTCTAAAATAATTTTTTCAAAATTCAAATTTGCAATCAATTTTTTGATTGCAAAAAATTAAGAAAATTTTACAACTAAAAAATTGATCGCAAATAATGAAGAAGATTATTTTTTCTTTTCTTACCAAAATTAAAAATTTCAACTAATTTTTTGATCACAAAATTTGCAACCAAAAAATCAATGATAAAATTTTTTTAATATAAAATAATTTTAAAATTTTATGATTAATTTTTTGTTGCAAAATTAAATTTTGCAACTAATTTTTTGGTCACAAGATTTTACAACCAAAAAATTGATCATAAAATATTTTAGTTATTTTTTAATTTAAAATAATTTAAAAATTTTTCAATCAATTTTTCAATCATAAATTTAGATTTTGCAACTAATTTTTTGGTCAAAAAATATTTTAATTATTTTTTATTTAAAATAATTTAAAAATTTTATGATCGATTTTTCGATCATGAAATATTATAATCGATTTTTCAATCATAAATATATTTTATAATCAAATATTATTTTTTTATTTTTTTTTAAATATAATATAATTTTAGAATTTAAAATTCATCTTCATCATTCATTATCTAAATAATTATCATTAGAGTATCGTCAGAAATGATCGTCTCGATCTGATTGACCTAGCTATATCAATCAATAAAATTTAATTTCAATAGCCACGAATGATCGTATAATGATCTGATAGATAGAGACTATCGATGGATTCAAAAATTTGCAATGATGATCTTAATGCCATTTATAGCATATTATCAAAATTTTACTTGAATCAAAAATCATTATCATAGTCAATTTAGCATGGAATGATTTGGACTATGAAATAAAAAATGAGAGATTAAAAGGCCAAAGGGCATCTAATTATAAGATAATTTTTTAAATAAATGATCTTTGCAACTACTTTGATCATTTATATGGTGATAATCATAAAATTCAAACCGTGCATATATGAATGATCTAAAATTATATAACTCTTGATACTTATTCTTAAAGTCCTTAGATAATTATATTTATACTTTTGTAAGATCTACTTAATGTAGATGGCTCATATACGCATGGTTTGAATTTTACAATCACCATCGTATAAATGATTAAAATAGTATTAAAGATCATTTATCTAAAAAAATTATCTTATAATTAGATGTTGTTTGATCTTTTGATTACTCATTTTTTATTTAACGGTCTAAATTATTTCTTACTAAGTTAACCATGATAATAATATTTGATTGAAATAAAATTTTGATAGTATACTATAAATATCATTAAGATCATTATTATAAATTTTTTGATCCATCAATGATTTTTATTTATTAGATCATCATGCGATCCTTCATGACCATTGAAATCAAATTTTATTGATTGATATAGCTAGGGCCATCGGATCGAAGCAGTTTTTTATGATGATACTCTAATAATAATTATTTAGATAATAAATGATGAAGATAAGTTTTAAATTCTAAAATTATACTATATTCAGAGAAAAATAAAAAATAAATTATATTTGGTTGCAAAATACATTTATGATCGATTTTTTGATCAAAAAATTTTTATATTATTTTAAATTAAAAATAATTAAAATATTTTATGATCTATTTTTTAGTCACAAAATTTTACAACCAAAAAATTGGTTATAAAATTAAATTTTATGATCAAAAAATTAGTTATAAAATTTTTAAATTATTTTTAATTAAAAATAATTAAAATATTTTATGATCAATTTCTTGATTGTAAAATCTTGCCACCAAAAAATCAATTACAAAATTTAATTTTATGATCAAAAAATTGATCATAAATTTTTTAAATTATTTTAAATTTAAAAAATAATTAAAATATTTAATGATCAATTTTTTGATTATAAATTTTATGATCAAAAATTTGGTTGCAAAATTTAATTTTATGATTAAAAAATTGATCATAAAATTTTAAAATTATTTTAAATTAAAAAATAATTAATACATTTTATAATCATTTTTTGGTTGTAAATTTTGTGATAAAAAAAATGGTTGCAAAATTAGTTGAAAAAT
Source organism: Cocos nucifera (assembly GCA_006176705.1). Lineage (NCBI taxonomy): Eukaryota > Viridiplantae > Streptophyta > Magnoliopsida > Arecales > Arecaceae > Cocos > Cocos nucifera. The sequence continues at coordinate 277,495 of QRFJ01003198.1, forward strand.
TAAATTTTATGATCAAAAAATCAATCATAAAATTTTTAAATTATTTTAAATTTATAAAATAATTAATATATTTTGTAATTATAAATTTTATGATCAAAAAATTGGTTATAAAATATTAATTTTATGATCAAAAAATTGATCATAAAATTTTTGAATTATTTTTTATTCTATATTTAAATTAAAAAATAATTAAAATATTTTATGATCAATTTTTTGATTGTAAAATTTTATGACCAAAAAATTGATTAAAAAATTGATCTCAAAATTTTATAAAATTAATATTTTATAAATATATTTTATATTCAAATTTTTGGTTGCAAAATTGATCATAAAATTTTAATTTTGCCATCGATTTCGCAATCGATATTTTTCGATCGCTATATTAATTTTTTTAATAATCAATCATAAAATTGATCATAAAAAAATGATCAAAAAATCGATCGCAAGATCGATTATAAATTTTAACCAAAAAATTTAGTCATAAATTAATCGTAAAATCACTATTTTCTTGTAGTGATGGACTTGATAGCTCAGCCTCGATCTTGATCTTTACCCCAGCTTGATCTTTAGCTTAATATCTCGGCCTCAGTTTTGATCTTTATCTTGGTCATAGACTTGATAGCTCAGTCTTAGTCTTGATCTTTACCTCGACTTGGTCTTCTTCTTGGCCTTGGTTTTTACCTTGGCTCAATCTTCACCTTAGTCTTGGGCTTGATAGCTCAGCCTCAGCCTTAAGCTCTCGTAGACCTATGGAGCTGCAAGAAGGAAAGAAATAAAATGATGATAAGGGCTTGAGAGACTTTTACCATGAGAGTTTTGAGTTGTGGGAGTCTCTCTCAGAGATTGTCTTCTTGGGATCTCATTGGTTTTGTTAAGATAGATGAGGAAGCATGGATCTATCATGATTTGAAAATTGAGGGATTTTCATAAGCTTCTTCTTTATCTAGATTCTAGTTTGCTATGATCTCCTTCCTTATATAGATTCCACTAAAAATTCAAATTTTGAAATGTAGATGAGAAAGCATAGATCGATCATGATTTGAAAATTGAGAGATTTTCATAATCTCTTTCCTTATCTGGATTCTAATATATTGTGATCTCCTTCCTTATGTGGATCCCATCAAGAATTCAAATTTTGAAATATAGATGTGGAAGCACCGATCTATCATGATTTAGGAGCAAAAATTGAGGTCTCATAATCTCCTTTCTTATCTAGATTCTAATATACAAGATCTCCTTCTCTATTTGGATCCAAATCATATGCCCTCTAGTTTTGAACCCAGCTAGGATAGCTTGGAGGATGTTAATCAAGCCGCTTGACTCATGGTGGTGAAAGATAAAGTGCAGATCTTCCTTAGAGGGTGATGGTTCCTTATTGATGTCTGACCATTCTAGAGATGTTTGAAGATATTGTTGAGAAAAATGCCTCGAATTCTTTCATATTAAGCCTACATCGAGGTCCAAGATGACGAACGAAGTCCAATGAGCCCAAGAACACCCCAATCGGAGATCAGATAGTGAAGATACGCGCAAAAGAGCATCAGACGGATCATCGAAGTGGGGCCCACGATCGATAGGCCCACGGAGGTGCGACCTAGGTGTGCGGGCCCATGGGGGCCGGCCCAAGTGCACACGGGCTAGCTAGTGCATGGGAGTGGCCCAGTGGCCTTACGCGTGCCCCAGTGCGAGTGTGCTGCCCTTCATGGGTGCGCGGGCGGGCGGGTGCATGGCCCAGGCCCAGGTGCATGAGCGCACGGGACTTGGGCCCAGGCGACCTCGCCGATGCATGGGATCCTTTCTTCACACAGACACCTGAATCCTGTTAGGATTGTTATCTCCGCGTTTGACTTGGATTTAGACTTCTGTGGCCTTTATAAGCAGCAGACCGAAAGCTTTAAGAGGTCGGTGGCTTGATGATTTTGAGAGAGCCTGAGATGTAGAGAGTAGAGAAAAGAGCGCCAGTAGATAGCAGGAGCAGAAACTTTGGGCAGAAAGCTAGGCAATAGACTGCGGTATTTCAGGGGATCTCCAAGAGAGTTTGTTCAAGATAACTTCTTGTTGAAAGAATTGTATATATAAGTTGAGAGTGGGTAATCTCCTCTTGTATCTCTTTCTTTTTCATAATGAAGTTTGTATGCCCCATAGAGGTGAGCCTTTAGACTAATTCACGTACTTGATTGTTCTTGTTTTATTTTCTTCTTTCTTCCTATCGCAATCCGCTGGTACTAGATTTTTAACAAGTGATATCAAAGCATGTTGATACTCCCAATAATTGTTATCAGAGCCTGGATGGTACCGGAGTGCAGATTACAGTAGTGGTGATAGAGATTGAACAACATGGAGAAGACAAACACAATCAAGATGGAGATCAATAGATTTGATGGAAAGGGCAACTTCTCCTTATGGCAAGCAAGGATAAAGGATGTTGTCATCTAACATGGTTTGATCGAAGCTCTCTTATCCGACGAGATGCTAGTCACCAAAGAGGTGAAGGATTAAAAGTGCATTCAGATGCAGGCGGTAAGCACGATCTACTTGTACCTAGTGGATGATGTGGTGATACATGTACTTGGCAAGACTTCTCCAATGATGCTGTAGTCGAAGCTTGAGGAGTTGTACATGGCGATGTCCCTCACCAACACTCTCTTTCTTTGGAGGTAGTTCTATCAACTACGGATGGATGAAGGCCAAAGCATGCAGGAGCATCTATCCAACTTTTAGAAGATCCTCACCGATCTCCTCAACGTTGGTGAAAAAGTTGAGAAGAAGATCAGGGCATTGGTCTTGCTTGCATCGCTTCTTCCTTCATATGAATCCTTGGTGACTGCTCTTCTAATAGAAAAGAGCACCATCAAGATGGACGAAGTCACTGCGGTGATTCTCCAGAATGAGGTTCTTAGGAGGAAGAACCTAGCTTTGAGCTTAGATAGTGGTAGCTCAGCTTTGACGATTTTTAGAGGAGCAGAAAGTAGTAGATGGAGCGACAGAGGATCGTGAGGAGGACGATCCAGATCCAAGATGAGGGACCAAAGCAAGATCAGATGCTACAAGTGTGATGAGTTGGAGCATTGAGTTAAGAATTGCCCATAACTCAAGGATCGAATGAGGGCTACTATGGCGGTGGTCAATAGCAATACAGAAGGCAGTGATGATATCCTTCTGGTTACTGATGAGGTATCTACTTCTTTCTTCTAGTGAATTATGGATTCTGCTTGTTCCCATCATGTATGTTACAGAGAGAAGATGTTTAACTCCCTAAAGATCAACGAGGGCATTATGTTTCTGCCAGATGGATCGAGCTGTGAGATCAAGGGCAGCGAAACGATCAGCATAAAACTCCATGATGGAACAGTGAAGAAGTTAGGTGAGGTCCGATACATACCCAGCTTTAAGAAGAATCTAATTTCACTAAGCAGACTGGATTCAACCAGCTTCAGATGAAAAGCTGATGGAGAAATTCTTAAGGTAATGCGCAGCAGTAGGGTGATGCTAAGAGGAAGAAAGTATGAAGGATATTACCTCATGTCAGGGAGCCCAGTGTGAGGTGGAGCTCCAGGTGGAGACGGATCGAGCATGGGATGAGAGACTCGAGAGGACGACATACAACATCGCAAGATGAAGTTCCTATTACCGTAGGATGCTATCCTGAGCAAGTCTCAGATCAGCCAGATCACAGCAGTTGATGGAGGTAGGATCAAACAGCCTGGCTCGATTCCCATGTTAGCCCATCCATGATCAACAAGCGATTACCCCAAGGTATGGGGGTGCTAGACGAACCCTCGGATAGATGGAGACCGAATATCGAGTCGAAATGAAGATTGTTGAAAAAAATACTTTGAATTCTTCTACATTAAGTCCACAGCGAGGTCCAAGATGATGAACGGAGTCCAACAAGCCCAAGAACATTTCAATCGAAGATCAGATAGCGAAGATACACACGAAGGAGCATCAGACAGATCATTGAAGTGGGGCCCATGGTCGGTAGGCCCATGGAGGTGCGACCTAGGTGTGCGGGCCCGTAGGGGCTAGCCTAGGCGTGCATTAGTGTGGGCCAGCCAGCGCACGGGTGTGGCCCAGCGACCAGTGGTCCTGCGCGTGGCCCAAGTGTGGGCACACGGCCCAATGCGGGCGCGCTGCCCAGCACCACGTGCAGCCCAGGCCGAGCGCATGCGGGTGTGGCTTGGGCCCAGGCAGACTCGCCGACGTGCGGGATCCTTTCTTCACGTAGACACTTGAATCCTATCGGGATTGTTATCTCCACGTTTGACTTGGATTTGGACTTTCATGGCCTTTATAAGCAGCAGATCGAGAGCTTTGAGAGACCGGTGGCTTGATAATTTTGAGAGAGCCTGAGATGCAGAGAATAGAGAAAAGGACGTCAGTGACAGCAGGAGCAAGAGCTTCGGGCAGATAGTTAGGCAGTGGACTACGGTTGTTTCATGTGGTCTCCAAGAGAGAGTTTGTTCTAGGTAACTTCTTATTGAAAAGATTGTATACGTGAGTTGAGAGTGAGTAATCTCCTCTTGTATCTTTTCCTTTTTCATAGTGAAGTTTGCATGTTCCGTGGAGGCAAGCCTTTCGGTTGATCCACGTACTTGATTGTTCTTGTTTTGTTTTCTTCTTTCTTCTTATCGTAATTCGCTAGTACTAGATCCTTAACAAGTAGTATCAAAGCGTGTTGATACCCCCAAATAGATATATATCTTAGGTCTGGTTGATGTCTGATCGAGCTAGAGATGCTCACGAGAGGTAGAGATGATCAAAGGCCAATGACTGAGCAATTGAAGTTAGGATCATTCACCAACTCATGGATCACCTACGATAATTTCTTCAGGAAGCTTCCCTCATCCTAATGAGAAAGAAAAAAGGACATTTATAGGAGTTTGGATGTGATGTTAAATAATGAAAAGGATGCGGAATCCCATCATAAAGGGATGAGAAAAAGGAGAGAATGTTAGGATTAGTCCGAAGACTCCATGCATATAGCTCTCTCTCTTTATTCTCTCTTTACCCATTGGTCTCCTGAGGACTTTATTTTATTAGAAGAGGGAAAGGAGCAATGGGAAAAGAGAAAGGCCTTAGAAGTTGGGGAAGGTCCGATCTGAAAATAGTTAGATCTGATCGACATTTGGTTGATTTGGAGGCAATTGAATATGATCGGCATCATTTGATCAATAGATGGTTGGATTTGGTCTTTAGGAACATGGTGGTGTTGGAGCAGCACGATGAAGTTTTTGTGCTTGGATGCTTGCTTCTTTCTATAAAGAGACTTGGAATCTTTCTCTGGTATTAATCTATTACTGCAAATTCTTAAGTCGGGTCGGACTGGCTGGAGTTAGGTGGTAATTGTAGGACTATGACAGCTAGATCTGCAAAATAAATCTATGACTAGAGTTGGCTCCGAAGAAGATCCTCTGATACTCAAGTTAGAAATTTAAAATAAATAGGAAAGAATAAGCGTGAGGGAGTTTATGCTTACCTTAGGATCCCCTGTGTGCCACTATTTATAGGTAAAGACTGAGGCACCGTAAGAAGGAAAGAGAATCAGGCCATTATTTCTTACCTCATTGGAGTGATATGCTCATAATCTCTACCTAATCTAACAAAATATGTTCATTGTTGTCTTCCTTATCTGCTCATAACAGGTTATTATATGGATTTTTCTAGTTGGCGTGAATTAGGCAACCATATTAGATACAAAACTTACCTAAAGCACTAGCTTAGGTTGATCTTAGAATTACCTCGAGTTGGCCAGCGTCAAGATTAGACCAGAATCAGCTTCTCTATAAGTTGGCTTTAACCAAGAAAAATATTTCCTACCCATATCAAATGGTTTTGCAAATGTTTTAGAATATGATATTGACTGCTTGAATTCATAGGTAATATAAGATATTTTTATGTAATATAATTAATAGTAAGTTATATATATAGAAGATTATAAATAGTTAAATATATAAAGTTATAAATTAAAAAAGTATAAATATATATATATAATATCTTTATGTATATATAATATTAATATATATTTGTTTTATATATTAAATAATTTATAATAATAATGTAATACTAAATATTTAATAAAAATAATATAATAATATAATATATAATGTTAAATATATTTGTAATGAAGTTAAATATTAAAAATGAGTAATAGATTTATATTTGTTTAGTTAATTAGTATTATATAATTGTATATTTATTTTAAATTATATTTTTTAAATTTAATTATAATTTATATGTTGTAAGTAATTGTATATTAAATTATGTTTTAATTAAATATTGAAAAATATATAAAAAAATATAATGTTATATATTTATTTATATTTTTTTAAATTCATCATAATTTAAATTGATATTTATAGATATTAGGAAATGTATTGTTTAAAAAATAATAATTATAGATCATAAAAATTTTATAAAAAATAATAATTTTAATTATATTATAGTAGGTATTTAATTTGTTTATATAAAATAATTATTAAGGATAATGGGGTTGTTAAATATTATTATTTAATAGTATATTATTTATAAATTAGGTATATATTGAGTTTGATATGGTAGGGTATAAAAAATAATAATAAATTATTTGGTAAAATATAGTGGGTGTGGAGATGTTAGATGTTAGTAAAAAAGTTTATATCGTGGATAAATATAAACTTATTAAAAATTTTGTAATGATTATAATTTTAATAATAGATTAAGTTGTGTAATGATTAATTAATAAGATAAGATATGTGTATAAAGTAATAGAGTAAAAATAAGGAGGGAGTGTGTCGAAGTTTGAGTAATAAAGAATTGGTTAAAAAATATTAGTAAGTATTAAAATAAGTGTTATTTAGATAGGTTATGGGTATCATTGTGTAGGAGGTTGTAGGCATTTATTAATAGATATAGGTAATAAAATAATATGTAATATTATATATGTAAAATAAAAGTAATGAATTAGAATAAATAAAAGGTATATTGTAAAAATAGTAATAAGAAGTAAAAAAGGTATATATAAATTATATATTATATAAATATAAGTTAAAAAAGGTGGTTAAGGGATTGGTTAGAAGGCGTATACTGGGTAAAAAATTATTATTAATATATTAGGTGTGAGAAGATATGTGTTATAATATAGAAAAATAATTATAAGGTATGATAAATGGGTATGATTTTAAGTAATAATGATTTGAGATTTATAGGGGAGGGTGTTATAGTGTTTGATTAGTTAGGTAAATGTGGTGGAGTAAAAAGTAAGAGTAGATGGGTCGGAATAGAATAAATGTAGGGTAGGTATGGTGGGTTGATATGGTATGAGGAGGAGTTTGGTGTTGTAAAAGAAAATATAGTAGTGAAAGTAAGGATAAAATTAAGAGGGTATATAAATAAGAGAAAGAAAATAGAATTAATGAGTAATAAAAAATTATATTAAAAAAATAAAATATATAAAAAATATTTAGGTTAAAAATATGGAGAGTATTGTTTTTAGAGGCAGTATGATTTGATAATGGAATGGGGTGTAAAGGTTAGGGTGGGTGTGGGATATTATATGTAAAAAGTTGTACTAGGTAGTAGAGAAGTGGTGAGTAATAAGGTTAAAAAGAGTATCTTAAATAGGGAGAGGATAGTAATAAAGTATTAATGAAGGTTAGGGGGGGTGGGGTTATAAAAATTATATAAATTAATAAATGAATAAGAGATATATAAATAAATAAATATAATATAATAATAAAAAAAAAAAAGGTGGTATGTGAGGTATAAGAGGTTAAAGGTAAAATTAAAAGTATATTAATAGAAAGAATTAAGTTAAGTAATTAAAGTGGTAAAGAAAAGGGAGGGTGTGCCAGTGAGAGGAGTAGGAAAATAGAAAGAGATTTAGGTAGGAGGACAGTAATGGGTGAGGGTAAGAGATAGAGGAGACGTGTTTAATGTGGTTAGTAATAGTAAATAATAAATTAATGTAAAAAATTTAAGTAATTTAAGTTTAGTGCAGTGTTATAATAATTAATAATGTAAATAAATATAGGGTAAAGGTAGAGGGGTGAGGTAAAAAATATTAAAATAAGGGATATATGGAGGAAGTATAATACAATATAATAAATTTAGGGTGAGAGGTAAAAGGGGGGATTAAAGATAGAGGACTGGGGATATAAATAAGAGTGAATATAAAAAAATGGAGTTGTTAAGGGTGAGTGAGAGGGTGGGGAGTAAAAAATTAAGGGGGTATGATGGGGGTGGAGAATAAAAAGTTAAAAAATAAAGTGTAGTAAAAATTAGGTAAAATAAAAGGAGGGTTGATGGTGTTTGATTAAGAGAGTTAATAAAAAAGGAGGGTGGGGTATTAATTTAGTATAGGGGATATTTTGGCGTAATGGGTAAAAGGGAGAGTATAGTAATAGAAATATATAGGGGTTAAATGAGTAAAAAGTTAGTGATAATTGGTGGTAATTGAGTATGGTAAGGTGATAATTAAAAAAATTGTATATAGTTGTGTGTGGTGGGGTGTTAATATTAATTATATGGGAGGGTAAATATGTAAGAAGTTGAGAGTGGAGTAGTAGGTGGTATATGGTTAAGTAAGAATGGAGGATAGGTATAGATACATATATAAAAGTAAAAAGAGGAGGGATGAAAAACGAAAAGATTGGGGTATTGTTTGATAAATAAAAGAGGCTATAAAGTGTATAGTAGAAAAGTAGGAGTAGGGATAGGGTAGAGGGAGGATATATGGAAGTGTGAAGTAAAAAAAAATAGAGAAATAATTTAAAATTAAAAGATGGTTATATAAAATATAAAGATATAAAAATTTATAATATTAAATAAATAAAATTATTAAGGGACTAAATAAATAAAGGTATGTGATCGGAGTATATGAGGTGGGGTACATTAAAAAAATAAAAAAAATGGGAATAAAATAAAAAAAAAGTTTTATATATATCTAAAATAGGGGGGATTAAAAAGAGGTAAGTATTAGTTTGGGGATATGGTGGTAGTAAAGTAAAGAGGTAGGACGGGGGGTTGAATGGGATTAATAGTGAAGTATGGGGTATGTAGGTAGTGTTAAAGTTAAATGGTAAGGTAAATTATAATAAAATTTGGAAGTTAATGTTAGGAGTTATATAATAGGAGTATAAATAATTATAGTGAATGGTAAAGTGTGGTGTGGATTTGTAAAAAAATTTAAGTAGGGTGAAGGTGTTAGGGGGGGTGAGGGGGTAGCAATAAAAGATAAATAGTGGTAAAGAGGTTAAAATGGAGGTGTAAGTAAATAATAGGATAAGGGATAGAGTGAGGGAAGAGGTATGGATATAAGTAAAGAGAGTAATTAGAATAATAATTAAAGTTGATTTTTAATCGCCTTTTTATAATCACCTTATTTTCTATAAATCTCTTTAATCATGGAGTGTATGTATCTTATTTCTTTTATCCAGTCCACATTTTAATAAAAATGTTTTTTGTGTATTATTATCTAAGAATTTCTTTTTCTACCGATGCAATCTTCTGATCTTTAATACATATTATCCATTAATCTTCCGAATCTTTAATTTTTACTACTTTCAATCTCAACCTTTCCATATTTCAAGTCTTTTTTTAGTGCTCAGGTGTAAGCTCGTCATGTTTTATTTATACATGATCTCTTTCCTAACTGTCCCTTATCATGCTCACACTCTGTTGTTTACTTAACCTTTATTCTTAAGTTTAAAATTTATCATAATTAACAGCGCCGCACACATATCCTATATATTTTTTTTTCTATCATTCCTTTTTCATAATATCATTAAATCTAAAATCAACCTATAAAATTAATTCTTATTATTTTTATCATAATTCAATAAATCCATATCTTATCCTAATTTTATTATCCTAATCCTTTAAAAAAATTTATTTTAATCTATGAACTTATAATCAATTCATCATATCATTTTCAATCCATCCCATTTTCATTTGTATATATATCGCTTTCTATTTAATTAAGAAGTTTTATTATCCTAATTGTGTTTGTGCGATGGGGTATTTTTATTTTATCTATTTTTAAATACCGAAAATCTAATATAATTATTTATTCTTTTCTTTATGCCTGTGAGTGTGGGTTATGTATTGGATGAACATATATTATATTATTCATTTAAAACTATATTTTTGATATAGTGATGTATTATTTGAGCGAGCCATGCGCATTTCACTGGAGATCCCATCCATATTAATTAATATTCTTTTTTTCCATTTATTTAATATTACATTATTAATATTTGTTTATAGAATAAGTTTATTTAGCAGTTCATTAACTTAAAATTAACTCACCAATCAAAATAATTAAAGAGAGTGAAATGTTTAACTATCGTTTAATTATGCAATTAAACTTGTGTCTCAAACTTTCTTATGATAAAATATTGTATTAGTAATATATTAGTGTTTTAAAATATAAGTGAAAATGAGTGATTGATTTGTTAAAAAAAAATGGTAATACTTAAATCAATTAAATATTAATATATTATGTTATTAAGACTTCTGATTTTAACATTCCCAATTGTTATATTACTTTTCCAAAATTTCTTATCATTTAAATTTTTCACATAATCTGCCAATTCTTATCTTTCATGCCATTTAGATATAAATATCTTTTCTATGCCATATATCTGGACTCTCCTACCTAGTAATTTTTAAAGCATTAAAGTCATGCCTCAGATTATTAAAAGATTATATTGAATTCCACTTATGTGAATTAAATTATATTATTAAAGTATGATATTATTATACTTTTATAATTAAAATTTATTTATATATAGTTGAAAATATAAATTAATATTAAAAATTTATATAGATATTATTTTATTATTTATAAATAATTTTTAAAAAATAATAGTTTTAAAATTCATGCATAACATGCAGGCTCAAAATTAATATATATATATATATATAGATGCTTGGAGCCTCTATCCATCCTGTGTGCCACGCTTCTGCAGCACTGTCATCCCGTATTAATGAAAAGAGTCTTCCCCATTAATATTTAATATTTACTTATTAAAATTTTATGAAACATTTATTTATATGCATTAACTCAAAAAAGATGACCTCGCAGATCAGCAAAAAAAAAAAAAAGGCTGTAGGATCCAAAAGAACTTCTTCTCAAACTTTCTAATAAAAATATCTATTAATAAAATAAATATTTTAAATATTAATAATATATATATTAAAATAAATATTTTATTAAAATAGAGCCTCACTTCCATCCTGTATTAATGAAAGGAGTCTTCTCCATCAATATTTAATATTTACTTATTAATATTTTATAAAACATTTATTATATATAGATGTATCCCACACATCACATAGGTTGTATACTAGTTATATTATTATATCAGAGTAGATATATATGGATTCTTATAAGGCTGTGGAGCTCAGCCTCTTTTTCTTTCTTTTTTTTTTTTTTTTTTTTTTTTCAGGATGTTTAGTACTTAGATTAAATTAGATCACGGATGAAAGAATGCATAGATAGATAATCAATAAAAATAATTGAATAATTAAATTCTATAATTATACAAGTTTGTTATTTATAATGAATTGAAATCACTATTATCCAATAATATTAAGGTTGTAAGAAATTTTTAAAATAATTATCCAATGATATCAAATTTTAATAAGTTTTCATATCTTGCGTATGCTTTAGAGTTTTTGTATATCCGATCCGACGTCGGTCCACCAAAAAAAAAAACAAAAAAAAAAAAATGGCCATAATGTTAATTTCAACCCTAGAGGAATATCCATTTATATCTAATAAAAAAAAAAAAAAAAATAATAGCATAATTTTAATTCAACAAAGGAATAGCCATTTATAATCTATATTTTCTCATATAGTTAAGTAATTCCAACTTTTCGCTATAACCTTATTTTATAATTTTACCCCTTTTTTTTTAAATATTTTTTATTTTTTATAAAATTTCTGCTCCTCCAATTCCATTCTTAAACTTATCCTAATTCTATCTATACAATCACATAATAATTTTTAATCAAAATTTTCTTCTCATACATTCCTTATGGTGAATTATTTTCCGTAACTAACCCCATCATCCAAATCTCTACCTTATGACTTCATCTAATTTATCTTTCTACCACCCTTCAATTATCAATCTAGTTCTTCCTAATCTCTTTTATCGTCTCTGTTACTATCGCCGGCGTTCTTAACTCCTCCAACAGTCCATTGCTTCTAACTTAAGCCTATTACTATTTCTTTACTCTTCTTCCATCTACGCTAAGCTTTCCTGAAACTTGGTAAATTCATACTGCTTGTTATAGCTCCTCCAACATTCCTACTTCTCTATTTAATCCTAAACGTCCTTCCTAACTCTTATCTATCGTAATTCCCTTATATTTATCCTTATAACTCCTTCTTTACCTTTTCCTTCATATTTATTCCTACATACTATCCTATTATTTAAACTTGTGTTAGAATCTAGCCCCATTTATTTACTTTTTGATCAATTCTTCATTTTTATCATTCATATCACTAAGTGCATGTGTTGATCGGGGGGAATTATAGGGAGTTATTATTTGTTCATTTATCAATTATTTTTATGTGACATTCATTAAATCAATTCATTTAACATTCTCTTTCTATAAAAGATTTATCCCTAGGGGATACATTATCGTCGTAGATCTTTCTTTCTCTTCTCTATAATTATCTCTGTAATCGTACTACCAATATATCATTCCATTTTCTATTTTCCTATATCTGAACTTTACATGCTTTATTTCTTTCTAAGGCGTTAGTCCATCTCGTAACACGCTTACCTTCTTTGTTTACTGTTTTTTTTGTTCATTTACCTTCTTCTACCACTCCTTCTCCATCTACCTTCGAGATCTTTTAGTCTACTCAACCAAAGTTCTTCATTCCGAATTTATATGATTTACTCTGAATAATTATTAATCTTCTGCTAATGTTCTTGTAGTGATTTTCTTTATTCTTAATTATTTTCAAGGCAATCATTTGAGTTGCGTATATTTCTTCTTCGATAAAAAGAATTGTCCTTCCATTAAATCGTTTCTAGCCTCAGTTATCAACTCCCGGTCTGTTGCGAGTTCGATTAGTTCCTTATATATCAACATCATTTCCCTGCTCCAGTCTTCTATAAGCTCAATTTTCACCTTCATTCATCAATTAAAGATTTTTATCAGTGTGAAGATCTAAACGTTAGTGGAGCAATTTTATTTGAGGAGCGCGTCATCGTTATCATTTTACAGGGTGTCCCATTCTTCATGCCTTAACTAGTTTTCGACTGTCCATCAATAAACCTTCCATCAATTTATCTATACTACTTATTCTCCAATAATTAAACAGTATTTCTTCATTCCCCATCTTCTTATATAAAAAAGTATAATATTACATATCTAAATTTCTTATCATAATTCTCCTCTTTAAATTATATGCTTCTCCATCTATATCCATAATCCCTCTAATTTCTCTATCGTGTTATACTACTTCCTGAGAGTCCAGCGAAACGAGCATATTTGTTAGTCTATTTATTTTATTAACTTTTGCCCACTTCTCCGCCATCTTTCCATATTATTAGCATCCACACTTATCGGCTTCCTTTCCTTCTCTGCCAATTATTTCTATATCCGCGATGCCAGCCTTAATCTCAATCGTGCCCTCGAAGGCCCTTAAATCTATTATTTACAGCGCGTTCTACTGTCTCTGTTTTAGGGGGTGCATGCTAATTTCTGTTTACAGTTATTGTCTTCTTCAATGTTCCTCCATTTGCGGGATATTAATGTTTGCTATCTTTCCCATTACCGTGTAAGATTAATAATAATAAATTTTTACTGCATCATTGACTATTATATCTTGCTTCTTTATGGGCATATTGGTGGTCCATGCATTTCCATTTTTCACGTGTCTTTCATGCATCCGTGTAGGGGCGTCCGTTAATTTGTTAAATTGGGTCTGTGATGAATTCAAGGTATTAGTAAAATTTCTTGCTTATAGTCATGCCTATTGTAAGACTGTGCGTCTTTTTGTATTTCCATTACCTTTAGACGCATTCTTTTTCATTCCTCTCTCAAAAATTATCCTTCATATAAATTATTTTCTAATTTTTGTCTTAAAAAATAAATTAGCCGGGGTGGTGGCCGAATTAGCTAGTTTCCTTATGCTTGCTATCCCTTTGCCTATATGATGAGGATGCCGCGATGCTAGATAATGCCTTCAAATTTAATTTAGGCTGGAGAGTGAAATTACTTATTATATTTTTTTTCTTGTGAGCTATTCCTAATCAAAATCCCTCCATCTAATTTATTTTCTTATTAATTTCTTCCAACTCTCATTGGTGTTACTCCCCCTTATTGCAATTTTATTGCGCCTAACTGCGCGTCTATCTCAGTGCATCGAATTAGAGCCCGGGCCTACATAATTTCTGTTAATATAATTTCCTCTTCCTAAATTTTCCACATCTAACTCAACCCCTAATTTCTTCTAATTCTCAATTTCTTACTAAAATTATGAAACGCAACTACCGGGGTGGGGAGGAGGTGATCTGATTATTACTGATCTCTTCCAAACAATCCTATCTAATTCATTTATTAACTTACCTCTAGCCATCTCTACCACTTTTAACTACACTTTAATAATTTTTTCATCTCCTTGTATATGAAATTAAATTATCTTTTTATTATATTCCATCTTTTGTCGTTGGGGTCCCCTTCTCATTTGCATTCTTAATCAGATTAATGAATATCTAGCCGTAGTTTTCATGTGCCGTTGGGTATACGGTTCTATACCTGAACTCAAGTTATTTAGGTTGATATTTATTATTTCATGAAGATTTGTCTAGTGCTTCGGTTGCCGCGAGTTCTATGCTATGTTGCCGACATGCTATTGGATTGTGATATTTTACTGCGTCTCTATCCATCATTCCAATCTCAATCATTCCATATTTATCCTTTTCGTGGTCCAATTATTTTATTTATCAATACAAAAACTAGTAGTTATTAGATAAAAGAGAGTTATTTGAAACTTATTGCAGAAAACTGAGTTTGTATGTACGGATGAAGTGATAATGCTTGCCCAGAGGTGATTTTGTCTTTTCGTGAAGTTAGGTGATTAATTATAACCGGTGCATCCCTAAACTTTCTTATAAGATTCTCAAGCGTCTCGGTCGTATGATATTGTTATTCTCTTCCATTTTTCTTATATACAAGACCTGTCTACTGATATATAATATCTCTCCTTATCTCTTACAAACCTCATTCTAGTGATAGTAGAGAGATCTCTTCTAAATCTATGAGCCAATTCGGTCGTAGCTATAATTATAATATTCTTTCTATCATGGCGCTATGTCAACCTTGTTCTATATATTTTATCTCTTTCTTATTTTTCTAAATCAATCTCTTCTATGATTTTTATATATTCTCCTTATCTAGCTTACTCGACCGTTCTTTGTATATATGAATATCTTCTCCTATCTCCCATCTTGCAACCGTGGCGGTGTTTCTATAGATGAATAATCTCTTGCTTATCTAACCTTATTCAATCTCTCTATATAAAATATCTCTCTCCTAGGTCTAGTCTTTTCCTAACCTCTGTTCTATATATAATATGTCTGTTCTCGTCGTATTTACGCTATCCCAACCTCTTTCTATATAGAATAATCTCTCCTTGCATTCTAATTCCTCTTTCATGTTATATTACGTATTTTATAATTAATTCCCTTTACAGATCTTAATCAAATTCGAGATTCCTCATTCGGATGTGTATGTACTGAGTGGATTTTTAATATGTCTTTATGAGATTTTGCCTTATTTGTCGCGCTCACATTCCTCTTAATAAAATATTATTATTAACGCTCTATCCTAGACGAGGGCTGGGGATATCAAAAATTCTAATTCCCATTCATTTTAAACTTATTATTATATATTCCCTTAAACTTCCCTTATTTTCCCACATCTATTATAAACATAATTATAACCTCATCCTAACTTTATCAAATTCGAAATACCTCTTTCAGTTTTGTATACTATATTATTATTTACCTCTTACGAAGTGGTTCCTTTATTGCTCCGATGTAGATGCCGAGTGGTAGTGGAAATATAGCGTCATCCTAACATTATGCAAGAGATCTAATTCCCTCATTCATTTTTTAAACATATATAAGTGATGATTGCCTTATACATCCCTTATCTTTTTCCACATTCCTTTATTGTGAATATTTATAACCTCTTCCTAGGACTTATATTGAGAGAGTTGCTTAATATTTCTGCGCATTTGCTAGTCATGTTATTACATTATTATATAAAAAACCGCCGAATATACTTCCCTCATTGTTTCTCAACACAATATTACTAGCAAGATCTCCTCCTATCTTAACTAACACTTTCAAGCCGTCGTTTTTTTATACAAAATTTTCATTATCCTTTTAATATTAACTTCTACATTCTCCTTTTTATTACTTTCCTTCATTTTCTAACTCATTATTATTATTAGTTATTATTTTTTAAGTATTTGTTCTTACCTGATACCTATTTAGATGTCCAATTGCTTAATGCTTATCCCGAATTTCGCATCTTAAAATCAACTTAATATCTTATAGAAAAATTTCTATTCTATCAGCTTTTTTCATTCATTTTTATAAGACTGACCTATGCTTCCAAACACTATCTCTAGACTATTTCCGCATTCATCCAAACTCTATCTAAACTTTCTCATTAACGCTATCTTCTACCCACCTTCATTCATTAATACGTTATGCCGCGTATCCTAACTTTCTCAACATACTATCCCCATTCTTACTCCTCTCATCATCTTTCTTTCTGATGTAGAGTGTTCTGTAATCTCCTTCCATAACTCCCCATTGCATTTTTATCTTCCTACTATAGATCCAAATCTTCTTCCTTACTCCCTCCCATCATCACTAACTTCTAAACTAAATCCTAAGTCCTTTATCTTTCTATTCCTATAATATCCCTAACTCCTTTCTGATCCTTTCCGTTCAAATGGATTCCTATAGGGGATCCTATTATTAAACGATTACAATCAGCCCCATTATTGAATGATTACAATCGGCATTTATCAGGACAATCATGAATATCATTTATAAGGATAATTATGATTGTCATTTATCAAGAATGGTTATGATAGTTATTAATCAAGGTAGTTACAACAGGCTCTGTCTATAAAAAGGGACCCTCAGATATATTTTCTCTAAGCTTTCTTTTTCTTTCTGAAACTCTGTCGAACTCCATATTGAGCACTCCATTTCTGTCGGCCAGAGCTAACTTGACCATCGGAGGGTCCTACTGAAGCCACCAACACCGACTCCGGACGAAACTTTATTTTATAGATCACCGATGGCGACCTTGTCTTCCTCGACTCCAGCTCGATCTGGGGTCAATCAAATTCTGCACCAACAGTGTGATAGTTGTCAACTTCAACTTTTTGAGATCATCATTTTGACTTACCCATGCATGGACAAGCGATCCCTTTGACATCAAACGACTAAACTTAATTATTGTTGGGGATAAATCCCGCTCTTTCCGAAGTTTAGTCTAATGCTTTGCCTAATCCAGCTGAAAATCACAGAAGAGCTTCAATCAAAAATTTTCTTCCTAGCAGTCGGGTTCATTCAATGGCCGAACTACCCAGCAGCCAAACCTAGCCGAACTACCCAGCGGCCAAATCCGATCGAACTTCTCAGTAATTGAGCTTCTACCCACCCTTCATTCAGCAATCGGACTTCTCAGCGGACGAGCCTCAACCGAACTTCTCAGCGGACGAGCTTCTATGAAAGTCGAACTCCTTCCGAATTCTATTAGCGATCGAATTCCTAGAGGAGCCAAACTCCTTCTGGACCGTTCCTTCAGATGAATTCCTACAGGCAATCCCATTATTGAACGGTTACAATCGACATTTATCAGGATAATCACGAATGTTGGGGATAAATCCTGCTCCCTCCGACATCCAGTCTGAAGCTTAACCTAATGCAACTGGAAATCACGGAAGAGCTTTAATCAAAAATTCTCTCCCTAGCAGTCGGGTTCATTCAGTGGCAGAACTACCCAACGGTCAAACCTAGCCGAACTACCCAGCAGCCAAACTCGGCCGAACTTTCCAACGGCCAAACCTGGCCAAACTTCTCAGTAACCGAGCTTCTACCCATCCTTCACTCAGCAATCGAGCCCCAGCCAGACTTCTCAAAAGCCGAACTCCTCCAGCAGCCGGACTTCTACGAAAGCCAAACTCCTTTCGGACTCCTCCAGCAATTGAACTTCTATGGAAGTCAAACTCCTTCCGGACTCCTTCAACAGTCCAACTTCTACGAAAGTCTTCCAAACTCCTTTAGCGGTCGGATTCCTATAGGAGCCGAACTCCTTCCAGACCATTCCTTCAGACGGATTCCTATAGGTGATCCCATTATTGAATGGTTGCAATTGGCATTTATCAAGATAATCACGAACATCATTCATTAGGATAATTATGATTGTCATTTATCAGGACAATCATGATTGTCATTTATCAAGGGTGATTACGATAGTCATTAATTAAGGCAGTTACAACAGGCTCTGTCTATAAAAAGGGACTCCCAAATATGTTTTCTCTAAGCTTTCTTTTCCTTTCTGAAAACTCTACCGAACTTCACACTAAGCACTCCATTTCTGTTAGCCAAAGCTAACTTGACCATCGGAGGATCCTACCAGAGCCACCAACACCGACTCCAGATGGGACTTTATTTTGTAGGTCACCGACGGCGACCTCATCTTCCTCGACTTCAACTTGATCCGACGTCAACCAAATTCTGCACCAACAGAATTGGTGCTAGAAGAAGGGCCTCTATTCTTAAGGTTCCCTTGATTTTAAAGGAGTGCTCAACAGTGATCTAGAGTTCTTCCTAAAAAAAATGGCTACCAGAAAAGCTTTGACCCGACGATCAATGGCCTCTGCAGCCAGATCCTATCTAGATACATCAGTTCCCACTTTAGCTATGGTAACTCAAGCTCTACCTACAGCCATAGTGGATCTGGAGCAGTTTAACCTGCTGATGCAGCAGATTCAAGACCTCACCAAGATGGTGCAGGCCATGCGGCAGCCCTCGATGGCAACTCCATCAAGAAATCCACCATCAGGATGTCAGAAACTGATCCCAAGGAAGAGCATTTGGGCTAGCATATCCGAATAGAAAGCAGAGGATCCAAGTTCGGATCATGGTTCTCCTCTGAAGGAGACCTTCCCCATCTATAGTCGGAAGCCCTTCAAGGTTTGCGATCGAGATGACGTACTCAATCACAAACTACAGGAGATGGACCGACAAATTGAGAAGCTCGACCACGTCGCCCCAGCTCACCATGACGATGTCTGCATCGATCCCCCTTTCTCTCTCCAAATTATGCAAGAGCCTGCTCCGCCGAACTTCAAGCTTCCACAACTTGAAAGCTACGATGAAACTTTTGATCCAGTCGATCACCTTGAGGCCTTCCGAATCATGATGCTGCTCCATGGCGCACCAGACGTCATCTTATGCCGAGCTTTTCCATCTACCTTAAAGGGAGCAACAAGAAACTGGTACTTAGCATTGAAGTCAAGTACAATCTTCTCTTTTGACCAGATGAGCCATCAGTTCATGGCTCACTTCATCAGCAGCCGATGTCCACGCCGAAGTTTGAATTCCCTAATGAATGTCAAGTAGAAGGAGGAAAAATCCATTCAAACTTATGTCATCCGATTTAACACTACAGCATTGGAGGTTCGAAACCTGGACCAGTCTGTTGCAATAGCCGCGCTTAAGGGCGGCCTTCTAAAAAATAATTTACTATTTTTCCTAGAAAAGAACTACCCCAGGGACTTTGCCGATCTGCTAGTCCGGGTCGAGAGATATGTCCGTACGGAAGAAGCCTTCAAATTGAAGGACGAAGAAGTCATAGGAGAGCGGTGGGCGGATGAGTCTAATAAATCCGCCATCAATGGAGGGCCGAGTGAAGTTCAGCCCTCACAGACTCTCCTGGGTGCAAGCGAGCCCAAACTCCTCGAGCTCATCATCAAGGAACCTCCGACAGAAGGGCGCGAAAAAGTCCTCCTTTCGGAAAGTTCCACAGCTATGCCTCCCTCAGTGCTTCTAAGGTTCAAATTCTGACAGAAATTAGGAACCAGCTGGTAAGACCAGAAGAATTACGATCTCCCCCAAACAAGCACGATCGAAGCAAGTACTGTCTCTATCATCGCGATCATGGCCACGATACTAAAGAATGTGTTCAGCTCTGAGACAAAATCAAGGAGCTTGTCAGGAGAGGCCAACTGGGTCGGTCCCTCGGACGTCAATCTAAAGTAGAAGAAGATTGACCGAAGATGCTACCATAGCTAGAACCACCAATGACGGAGGAACAACAGAAAGATCGGTCGCCTCCCGTATCATCGATGTCACGTTTGGGAGGAGCTTGGTACTTCGGTGATCCATCATCTCCAGCGTCAAAGCCAAGAGGAGCTCGCTCCAAATTATGTGATGATAAGGAAGAAGCAAAAACTATATGATGATAGGGAAAACTATGTAAAAACTATGCAAAAAACTATGTAAAAAACTATGCAAAAACTATGTGATGACAGAAAAGAAGCAGTCAATAGTGGCCTTGCTAAGAATAGGAGGAGAACCTCATCCTAACATGAGCCGGTCAAAATCCTTCAATCTCAGATAGAGATAAGATCTCTTCCGAGCGACCGTGCCAACCTCGACTAGAGATAAGATCTCTCCCGAGCGTCTGAGTCAACCTCGGCTAGAGATGGAATCTCTCCCGAGCGACCATGCCAATCTCGGCTAAAGATAAGATTTCTCTCGAGCGACCGTGCAACCTCGGCTAGAGATAGATCTCTTTCGAGCGATCGAGTCAACCTGACTAGAGATAGATCTCTCGAGCGACCGTGCCAATCTCGACAGAGATAAGATCTCTCCCGAGCGTCCAAGTCAACCTCGGCTAGAGATGAAATCTCTCCGAGTGTTCGAGTCAACCTCGGCTACAGATAAGATCTCTTCCGAGCGACATGCCAACTCGGCTAGAGATAAGATCTCTTCCGAGCAATCGAGTCAACCTCGGCTAGAAATAAGATCTCTTCGAGCGACCATGCCAACCTCAGCTAGAGATAAGATCTCTCCCGAGCATCCGAGCTTCAACCTCGACTAGAGATAAGATCTCTTCCAAGCAACCGCGCCAACCTCGGCTAGAGATAAGATCTCTCCCGAGCGCCCGAGCTTCAACCTTGGCTAGAGATAAGAATCTCTTCCGAGCGATTGATTCAACCTCAGCTAGAGATAAGATCTCTCCGAGCCGACCATGCCAACCTCGACTAGAGATAAGATCTCTTCCGAGCGCCCGAGCTTCAACCTCGGCTAGAGATAAGATCTCTCCCGAGCGACCACGCCAACCTCGACTAAAGATTAGATCTCTCCCGAGTGACCGAGCCAACCTCGGCTAGAGATAAGATCTCTTTCGAGCTTCGAAGGCCTCATTCATTTAGTACAAGATGGGGGAGAGGCCCTGTCAACGGCCCTTATGTGCCCTCCACAGTTCGTTAGGAACAGGAGGAGAACCTCGTCCTAACGTGAGCAAAGTCGAAGGCCTCATTCATTTTAGATGAGATGGAGGGAGAGGCTCTGACAATGGCCCTTATATGCCCCCACAGCCCATTAGGAACAGGAGGAGAACCTCATCCTAACGTGAGCAAAGTCGAAGACCTCATTCATTTTAGATGAGATGGGGGGAGAGGCCCTGACAATGGCCCTTATGTGCCTCCATACTCCGTTAGGAATAGGAGGAGAACCTCATCCTAACGTGAGCAAAGTCGAAGGCCTCGTTCATTTTAGATGAGATATGAGGAGAGGCCCTGACAACGGCCCTTATGTGCCCCCACAGTCTATTAGAAACAGGAGGAGAACCTCATCTTAACATGAGCAAAGTTGAAGACCTCGTCCATTTTGGTCATTTTAGACAGGATGAGAGGAAAGGCTCCGAAGACGGCCTCATTGTGCTCAACAATAATAGGAGACGAGATCTCCCCCGAGCCTTAACTATACTTTCAACCTCGATTGGAGACAAGGTGCAGAGCCTTGAAGAGGACTTTGGCAATCGCCCTTTTTGTACTTCCTTCCTTCGAGTTTCGAACTCAAAAGTGGGAAGACTATTGTTGGAGATAAATTTCGCTCCCTCCGAAATCTAGTCTGAAGCTTAGCCTAATGCAGCTGAAAATCATGGAAGAGCTTCAATCAGAAATTCTCTCCCTAGCAGCCGGATTCATTTAGTGGCCAAACTACCCAGCAGCCAAATCTAGCCAAACTACCCAGCGGCCAATCCCGATCGAACTTCTCAGTAATTGGGCTTCTACCCATCCTTCATTCAGCAACCGAGCTCCAGTCGGACTTCTCAGCGGACGAGCCCCAACCAAACTCCTCCAACAGCCAGACTTCTATAGAAGCCGAACTATTTCGGACTCCTCCAGCAGTCGGACTTCTACGAAAATCGAACTCCTTCCGAACTCCTTCAGCAATCGGGCTTCTATGGAAGTCGAACTCCTTCCGAACTCCTTTAGCGGTCGAATTTCTATAGGAGCCGAACTCCTTCCGGACCGTTCCTTCAGACGGATTCCTACAGGCGATCCCATTATTGAACGGTTACAATCGGCATTTGTCAGGGCAATCACGAATGTTGGGGATAAATCTCGCTCTCTCTGAAGTCCAGTCTAAAGTTTAGCCTAATGCAGCTGAAAATCATGGAAGAGCTTTAATCAGAAATTCTCTTCTTAGCAGCCGGGTTTATTCAATGGCCGAACTACCCAACGGCCAATCCTAACCGAACTATCCAGCGGCCAAATCTGGCCAAACTTTCCAGCGGCCAAACCCGATCGAACTTCTCAGTAACCGAGCTTCTACCCACCCTTCATTCAACAATCGAGCCCCAGTCGGACTTCTCAGCAGACAAGCTCCAATCGGACTCCTCCAGCTGCCGGACTTCTATGGAAGTCGAGCTCCTTCCGGACTCCTCCAATAGTCGGACTTCTACGGAAGCCGAACTCCTTCCGAACTTCTTTAGCGGTCGAATTTCTATAGGAGCCGAACTTCTTTCGGACCGTTCCTTCAGACGGATTCCTATAGGCGATTTCATTATTGAATGGTTACAATCGGCATTTATCAAGGCAATCACGAACATCATTCATTAGGATAATTATGATTATCATTTATCAGGATAATCACGATTATCATTTATCAAGGATAGTTACGATAGTCATTAATCAAGGTAGTTACAACAGGCTCTGTCTATAAAAAAGGATCCTCAGATACGTTTTCTCTAAGCTTTCTTTTTCTTTCTGAAAACTCTGTCGAATTTTACACTGAGCACTCCATTTCTGTTGGTCAAATCTAGCTTAACCGTCGGAGGATCCTACTGAAGCCATCAATATCGACTCCGAATGAAACTTATTTTATAGACCACCGATGATCTCACCTTTTTTTGATTCTAACTTAATTCAGCATTAATTAAATTCTACATTAATAATTATGATATCCATAAACCAACCGTCGGCTTCCCCATGATATCATCTCTGCCGGATCAAAACAAACACGTTAATACTCCCCCAAAACAAGTTGTTAGTGCACGTCAGATCCTATGTACGTTACATAATGGAGCTGTCATCTTATTTGCCTCAAGCTAGCGCTTGCCGGCCAATCCCGCTTGACTCGTCTATATATATTACATAATAATATATAGACAAGGTGCACGTGGATGTACGTGCATTACCAGCCAATCTCATTTGACTTGTCAAGAAAAATTATAATCGTCTAGAGTCCTACCACAGGGACAGCGACAGCACGTAGCGTGCCGGCCATGGCAAGCGTAGCTCCAAACCTCTCGGAGAGGTCG
The DNA here is from genome assembly GCA_006176705.1 of Cocos nucifera. Taxonomy (NCBI): domain Eukaryota; kingdom Viridiplantae; phylum Streptophyta; class Magnoliopsida; order Arecales; family Arecaceae; genus Cocos; species Cocos nucifera. Next base: position 301,366 of record QRFJ01003198.1, read on the forward strand.
ACGTCGGCGGGTGCCATTCCTTCGGGCAAACTCCAGTCGAACGCCCGCAGCAGCGAGGCCAGCAGCAGGGGCACCATCCGCGCCGCCAGCGGCAGCCCGGGACACGCCCTTCGCCCGGACCCGAACGGAATCAGCTCGAAGTCCCGTCCCCGGAAGTCCACCTCCCTCCCCAGAAACCTCTCCGGCTTGAACGCCTCCGGATCCGCCCACACCTCCTCGTCCCGCCCCATGGCCCACACGTTCACCAGCACCCGGGCCCCCTCCGGCACCGCGTAGCCTCCCAGCTCCACCCCGGCCTCCGCCGCCCAGTGCGGCAGTAGCAGCGGCCCCGGCGGGTGCAGCCTCAGCACCTCCTTCACCACTGCTTGGAGGTAAGGCAACCGGGCAATGTCCGACTCGTCTGCATCTTGACCCAGCAATCTGATCGCTTCCTCCAGTTCTCTGCGGACTCTTGCCAGTTTGCTCGGGTTCTTGAGCAGTTCCGCCATGGCCCACTCCATCGTGATCGTGGTCGTATCCGTCCCAGCAGCAAACAAGTCCTGATTAATTAATAAACCACCGTCAGCTCCAATTAATTCTTTCTTTATATCGATCGATTTCATTCCATATGCATATAAGAAGTGTTAAGAGAAGTGATATACCGCGATGAGGGATCTTATAGCCTTCCGGTCGAGCTTGGACTGGGCGTGAAGCTGGAGAAGTGCGTCCAAGAAATCACCAAGTCCCTGAAGCACCGGAAAGAAGTCGGAGAGGTTCGGCTTGCCGACCTCCGAGGTGAGGGTCGACACCAAGTCCCTGAAGTCTTGGGTGGATTCCGAGTGGAGATCCGACATGTCGGATGAGAACAGAGTGTTGGATATGAGATTGAGGACGGCCCCGAAGACGGCTCGCCCGACGTCGATCGGACGGCCGGCATCTGCGCGGACGTAGGCGACGAGGTCGCGGGCCTTCTGCTGCCGGAGGCCTCGGGTGGCGTCCTCAATCTATTGCTTGAGGCTGCCCACCTCCAAGAGGCTGCCCAGAATGGGAAGCCCGGCCGGACCGGGCGGCAGCCTGACGGTGGAGGCGGATGAGTTCTTCTTTGCAGCTGTGGCAAGGAAGTAGAGGAGAGTGAGGGTGAGGGAGATCCACAGAAAAATTGGAGGGAGGTCCATTGCAGTTGAGTTCGGATCCTTGCGAATGGAATTTGTTCAGCGGCTGAAGTATCCCACTTTCCTACTTATTAAATATTGTCTAGATTCTCTGCATGTTTATTAAATATCTTCTTTCGCAAAAGCTATCTTTTGCCGGACTGGATCCGTTTTCAGGTTCAACACGGAACTGGTTTAGAACTTAAACATTCTAATGGTCAGAATATTTTATCACTGATAAATAAAAAATTAATAATTGAAAATTAAAAAAATTATGAGCGTTCTTATGCACGAGCTTTTACAACCAATACCAAGACTCCAAGGTTCGAATAAAACATAGGATATGTATCTAGCGAAATCAATGATAAATCAACTCTAATCAGCAAACAATTAGAGTTTGGCATGATCTCAATTTATCCCGAAAAGCATATTATAAGCGATCAGTGTATAAGGAAATGAGTAATTCATAGTGCATTTGATAAAATATATCCTCACCATGCTAATCTAATCAATAGATAAGAAAAGAGCTCAATTATCCATCTACAGATCTCACAACCTCAATCGATCGCACCGATTCATATACTCGTCTCTATAAATAACAAGTACAAGAGACCTTCAGGCAGGATAAAGCAAGTTTCGACACCATACTTTTCTCTCTTCCATATCTTTTATTTTTTATTGAAACTTTGTTTAGCTTAAATATTGGAAAATCCCCACCAAACATGTTCTAACAACCTCCTGATATTTTTAATGATTACAGACCTACTCCAACCGCACCATGCTCTTCCAACACCACCAAGCAAAGCAACTTATGAGCGGCAACAAACATAAATTTTTATTATTAATAAATAAAAAATTAATATATTTTCTAAATAAACTTTTAAGGGCCTTTTCTTGTAATAAAGCTTTACCTCCATGATCAATACTCAAAAACTTTCGCAAAACTTAGTGCATATGTGGTTGGTGGGGAGTTGAATTCTGGAATGAAAATGGAAATGAATGACTTTTACTTTAGTCATGTGATTAGGAAGAGATATATTTTCATTCCCATCCTTCTGGAGGAGATATATTTCCAATCCCATTCCAAAAAGGAATGGGAATGCCCCAAACCTCTAAAACCTAAATCTGGCTCTCCTTCTAGTATCTGAATCTCATTCTATTGATTTCAATTCCAATTCTAGGTTGGGGCACAATCCAAACATGTTGAGTAATATAATCATTCCAATTTTCATTCTATATTATTTTGATTTCTATTTTGTTGGGATAATCAAATCAGCTATCTCAACTCACATTCCGTAAGTGGCTTCCCTAGATTATTCCCTGACAAACCATCGATGACCGACTATATATCGACAATAGGCAAGCGAATGATCCGATCGGTCGATCAAGAGTCAACAAATCGACATATTGATTGCTTAATTGATATTCGATATCGACTACCTATTGATTTTCGACTACTCAAGCCGACTGCTCAATGGTCGAATGTCATACGATAACCCCCAACCATCTACTTAGAAGTAATCTGACTTTCATTCGGAACCAAAGCATCCGACTCACACTCGATCGGCCATGCCATCGACGACATTACCAACAACTTCAACATCATCAATGCTATCGACTTTCAATCAGCGTGTAATAGTCATACCAACTACAAGTCAATCCATCAGAAATTGGCTTCCAGTTGGCATACAACTATCACATAGAACATCAATCGATATCCGATAGTTATACCGACCCTAAGTCGATGTATCAAAAAACATTAGCATAGTAAGTGCATAATAGTTGTGTCCACGATCATTTGTAAGCGATAACCACCTTTCGTGGGCAATAACCATCCACCCATGACTATAGTGTCAAAACAAGTGGGACCCATGAATTCAACAATCAAAAATGGTTATCAATGACTTGTGTATAAAAGGAAGGTGAAGGAACAAGGAAAAAGGGGGCATGTTCATAGAGCCAAAATTCTATCATTTTAATTTCTCAAATATTCTGTTCGACCAATCTACTAACTTAAATATTGGAGGATCCCCCCAGATATAATTCCAGCCATCGGACTTTATTTTGCAGGTGCTCTTCTCTAGAAAAGGGTGCAACTGGAGATTGGCCGTAGCAGATTAGTGCACCAAGTAGGGGATAGAATTTAGCAATCATTTAGCAATTATGACAAGAACCAGAGCACAAAATCTCTTTGCTGGTTCCACCGAACAATCTTCCTATCGTGAAGATCATCCACCACTACTGGTAAAGCTCAGCACATCATGTCTGATCATTACGACGGATGCCCAATAGTTTGCTACACTATTGCAGTAACCACGTTGATGGAGGCAGTACATACAGCCTCCAACAACAACAATAACCATGACAGCAATAATTAGCACCGGAGGAATCAATGCTATATAAAGTGCTGTTAAGGCACAACCATCATGTTTCGTGATGATCTCTTTCTCCATCCCTAGAATGACGATGATAAGAGCACGATGTTCTCGTTAGGATATCGTATTTATCAGTTTAATTCTGACTTCTTAAAATTATTAAAATTATATAGAAAGCAGTGAGTCGGATCGAATCCATAGAGAAGGTAGTATTTTAGTTTTAAATTTTTTAATTTTTATAAAAAAAATTTAAAATAAAATTAAAGTCAAAAAATATAATTTAAAATTATAATAAAATAAATAGTAAAAATTAAAATAGCATGAAAATAAATTTTGGTACTAAGATTTACTACCAAGATCTTAGCATCTATTTATAGTAAAATTAAAGAGAAATAAAATTAAATTTATAATAAAAATAAAGAGCATGAAATTTACAAAGTAGAAAAGTAAATTTTACATTAACTAAAATTTTAAAATTTAAATACATAAAATTTAAAAAGAAAAAATAAAATAAAAATTAAAAGTAGCAAATCTTGATCTTAGATTGGCATTGGCATTGAGATGGTGTAGAAGCCAGCCCTTTCTCTTGGAACCGCCTGTGATAATTATCATAATTTAATAAATAAAAATATTAAAATATATATTAATTTAATATTTATTTAAAAGAATTGATACTTTTATGGATGTTTTGTAAGAAAAAAGTCTATCAATGTGAAGAGCTCGATTTATGGGTTCCAACGTAATAAATTTTACTCAAATCGGATCTAAAACAAAAAAATTATAAAATCCAGAAGTTAAAATAAAAAATAAAAATAAAAAAAATAGACTGGTGCATGGTGGACTGATCGGCGTCCATGAAAAAGGCACAGACCACCTAGCTAATCATGCATGGCCAATCGACACGCATCACGTGGAGAACCTAAATCACTAAGAGGTCTATGAAAATTATATCACAGCATATAGGGGTATTTTGGTAATTTAAGCAGGCACAGCAAGCTCTAGTTGGCTGCGATCTTCAACGAGCTCGGTCCACGGGAACAGTGATGTGTGATCTGATGGTCATCATTGCAACCGGTGAAGATCTAATGGTAGGGATTAATTTCGATTTTGAATAGAATTTTTCAGTCTCCAATACATGATCCGATGGCCGAAAACCATTCTAGCTTCGATCCAATGGTTGAAAATCAATCCAGAGCTAATTTTGGAGGTTTTTAAGAAGATTTTGGGTCTTTTGATCAAGATTCGATGGCCAAAACTATTTAAATTCGATTCGAACTCTGATTTGAGCTCGATAAGGATCCAAAAACTTTTGATTTTTTTTTCTATTTAATCTCCTATATGCCAGAAACTGAATAGAGAGCCTCCTTAGGCGAAAATTAGTTTTTTTAGTTTTTTTTCTCTCTCCCTTCTCTTCTCCTTTTTTCTCATCTTCTTCTTTCTTCTTTCTTTTTTCTTTCTTTTTCTTTTCTTTATCTTTGGAAGATTTGAAGATGCCAGGAGCTGGAGAATTTTAAATCATGTATAGCTAAAAATCAAAATTCTGGAACGAAGATGAAGTCTTCGAATATGAATTATATTTTTTTTTATTTTTTATAATTTTTTATACAATGAATAAATTATTCTCCTATCCAATCTTAAATCTTATTCTCTATGCATGAGATTTTAACATGCTTATTATTGATTGATATTTAAATAGACTATATTTTTTGAGACGGATTGTAGTCAGAAGATACAATCCATACTTGATTTAATAATTTATATTAAAGAGAATCGATAAAAATTATATTACCAATTTTTAAGAATTAAAGTATTGAATAGCTTATGATTCTATTGAGATGAATCATGGTTGAAAGATACGGTTCGTATTCATAGAAAATAGGTTATAGTCATAACTAAATTCTTAAAAATTATTAAATTTTTGTATTAAAAAAAATTACCACAACCATGCTATAGATTCAAAATTCTAGAATATCTTTAACTAATTCTTCAAATCCCACTTTATTATTATTTGCTTTCTTTTATTTTTATTTATAAAATTTAAATTAATTATTTTAAATTTTTTATTTAAATTTTTATTTTATAAATTAATTAAAATTTTATTTTTTTAATTAAATTGAACCTAACTTAACCTTCAATTTCTGAGGAAATCGATATCGAACTCACCAACTATCCTACTAAATAGTAAAATTGGGTTTAATTTTTATTTGATGCTCTAACGACAAGTAGTCAAATTTTTAACACTTAACTAATTTAGTAAAATTATAAATATAAAATAAAAAATTAATTTTTAACATGTTTGGATATCTTATTTTATTTGCATAGCATCTCCATAATCAACTTTAAGGGCATAATCCATTAAATAAAATAAGGTGGAAATTTAATCATCCTTTTTTAGCCCATAAATCATCATCCTTCATATTGTATTGACCTAGATCTTAACTTAAAATCAATTAGACATTAGCTCCTAAGAATAATCAAGCTCATTAAGATAAGAAATCCTAAGAGTTTGATCGGATTAGTGTTAGTCAGTTCGACTGATGTCTAGGCAAGTGGTTCAGAAACTGCATCCCGAAGGAAGATGGTTACTTAATTGATTTCGTTAGCTTACTTAATCAAGATAATTGATGTCTAAGAAAAGTGACGGAGGCTCCCACCAATCTTACACTTACCTAATCAGTTGAGTGGTTAATTCTTTATCTGGAGGGCTTGAAGGTGACTTTGGCGGGTAAGAGCTGTCTAGATTTAGATAAATCCTAAGATAAAGAGTCAATGCTTGCTTAACTTATTTGCTATTATAACTTAAACCCTAATTAAAATACTCTCTTCTATTGTCCTTAGATCTAAGATCCTCTAGGCTCTTATCTTTAAAATTCTCTCTTCTTTTTTTTATTCTTTTAAATAAGGTAAAATAAAATAAAGAATAATCCAAGATGGATCTCAAGAGTAGAGTGGATGAGCTGTCCCATAAATTAGATCGTCTAATAGCCAATGAAAACTCTTCCTATCCATCTTTTCTTCCTACACAACAAGTTTGTACAATTTGTTCGAGCTCCATCCACTTTTCAAGAAGATGCCCAAACTAATTTCCTGAGTTTATGTATGAGCAAGTTTATCCAGATCAAATCTAAATAGCCTACAGATCAGAAAATAATCATACCTATAATCCAGGATGGGGGGCTCAACCAAATTTTTTATGGCAATCATAACCAGTGATTACCCCGGTACCACAAAGATCCACTTTCATGGATGCACATTATGATATGCCCTACCCACAATATTAAATCTCTCTAAATAATAATGAGTCAATTTTTGAAGAGAGGATTCAGCAAGCAGTAGATGAGTTAGAATTTAGCAATGAATCATTGAATACTCTAGATGACCAAAGGCCTAACTCTGTAGAAACTATTCCTAATAATTTTATGTAGACCTATCACTCTATGTATGCAAACCTTTAAAAAATCAGAGGGCCAAAGGCTTAATTCATTAGAAAAAAGCTAAAATGACCTCATGCAAAACACGAACCAACTTATAAAGTCAAACTCCTAAGCCATTGATCATCTAGAAATTCAGATAGGTCAGCTAGTCACGACTATTAGTGATAGTGAGTTGCCTAATCAACCCGAGAGTGAACGTGAGGATCCATATATGATTAAAAATTTTGATGTCCCCATAACTTTTTCTGAATAATCAATTAAAATTTTTGAAAATAATATGATCATAAAACAATCTTGCACAACTGAAAAGATACTCTTAGACCATATTACTGATGCAACAATGAAAGAACAAGAATGATGGGCTGAACCAATTCCATTATCATTCTCTTTACCTATGGTCAGAGAATAACCTCACAAAACTGAAAAGATCCTCTTAGACCATATAATTGAGGAAAGAATATATAGAAAAGAACCAGAATTATGGGACAAACTAATTCCATCATCTTACTTATATATGGATCCATCTCTAAGTGCCCTAGAATCACCCAATCCTTTTAATGAGGATGGACAAATTGAGGTGATGACGGAATCAATAGAGACTTTCCAAGAATCACAAGTAAATAACATATTAGAGGAAGCTTCACCCATAATTCTTTCTTAAGATTCGATGAATCTCTATTTGGCTCATTATGAGATGGACGATTTTAATGATAATGGATACAATATAGAAGTTAATGACTAAATAAATATATCCTATCCTAAAACCATCCCACTATGGATTGAAAAATTTGAGCCACCACCTAGCCCACCAATAGCATCCTTGTTAGAACCACCAACTGCTCTAGAATTAAAATCACTTTCTAATGAATCTACTGACACACTACTAGTGATACCTATCCAGGAAGATCAACTTATAAATGTTCTAAAAGCACAAAAAGAAGCTGTTAGTTGTGACATTGCTGAAACAAGGGACAATGATTTTATGAATGATTTTTTAAAATTCGATAGTACTTTTGAGGATGGTCTCAAAAATTTATCAATAATATTAAAATAATGTATGGAGGTAAATTTAAATTTAATTTAGAAAAAGTGTCCTACTTTAAATCAGGAAGAATTAATGCCTAGTTATATCAAACCTAAGAAAGAGGGTGGGGTAGATTAGATTATAGTTGAAGAAATTCAAATACTACCACTCCTAATCTCAACCCAACAAACACAATCTCTTCTTGGTTATAAAAACTATAATAATCTTAAATTCTGGTATAACATGCTTGCTCCATATACTTTATTGATCAGGACTAAACTTAATCATCGAAAAGCATTCCATGAATATTTTTCTGCCATGATGACTAGGCCTCCTGATTGGCCTTATTTTTTTGAAACTCTAAAGGATGCGCTAAAATTAATTTTATCTAAAACTCCTTCATAGGGTCTGGCTAAAGATGTTAAACTTAGTGCTTACTGGAAGGCAACCCAGGCTTTTGCTTTTAATATTTTTTTTTTTTTAGTTTATCTTTCTTTCAGGACTAAGTTAGAAGGAGAACTATAAATTCATGCTGAATAAAGAATAATTAAAGTCCAGACTGAGACCATAAATATATCAAATCAGGTGAACTCTTTCCTAGTTATTTTTTTATCATTTATCACACTCTATCATTTTTTCTCCATTGAGGATAATGAAAATTAAGTTGAAAAGAAGGATAAATAAAATTTTTAAGTCCTCAAGTATGATAATAATTAGTCTTGTGTATCTGATTTTATTTCGATTTAAAAATTTTCAGGCATTTTAATTGATGATTGATTAATGGTCTAGAGAATTTTTGAAATACTATGGACCTAATTATTAAGAAAATCTAATAAATAGTCAGGTTTAGAACAAAATAAATTTTTGAGTGATTCTAAAATCTTCTTCTAGCCTATATTAAATAAAAAATCTATTTTATATGGGTATGAGTGAAATATATATATATATATATATATATATATATATATATATATATAAAGTTAAAAAAAGAATAAAAAGCAAGTTCTAAATATTGGTCTTCCATCGAGTAATTGAATTCCGTTGTCTAAGTAAGCAATGTTATTCATGTCAAAAAGTGGGCAATGTAAAGAAGCTTGTTATACAGTTAGTTTTAATCTATAGCCTATTTGACTCGAGTTAGTAAGTCCAAGGGGTATTCTATATCTAGTACCCTAAAGCTGACTGGTTTAAAAGTTATTGGTCCGAAGCTCGTTACAAGGGTCAGATAGAAAGCTTAAAAGGTTAAAACATTACACTAGTTGCCAAAAAAAAAAAAATTCTAGTCCATACTAAAGATAGAGGATTTAAAGAATAAAGATAAAGAATTGATCAAAGAAAAGCTCTAAATTTTATGTTCTTTACTTAACCACTACTTGGGATGGAATTAATAATCCAATGGTGTACTTCTTCAATCTCTAACAAGGTCTCAACTGACTTTAGAATGACCTAAACAAACTATCACATTTTATCGAGTTGGTAAATATCTCTAATTTTTCTCTTTTTACTCAAGGATGAATAAAACTCAAGTTAGAGGGTATGATAATATCATAATTTAATAAATAAAAATATTAAAATATATATTAATTTAATATTTATTTAAAAAATTAAGATTTTTATATATGTTTTGTAAGAAAGAAGTCTACCAATGTAAAGAGTCCAATTTATGGATTCGAATGCAATAAATTTTACTCAAATCGAAGCTAAAACAAAAAAGTTATGAAGTTTAGAAGTTAAAATAAAAGAAAAACAAAAAAAATTAGATCGGTACATGGTGGACCGATCGGTCGATCCATGGAAAAGGCACAGACCGCCCAGCTCATCGCACGCAGCAAATCGATGTGCGTTACATGGTGAACCTAGACCGCTAAGAGATCTATGAAAATTATATTGCGGCATACAGAGGTATTTTGGTAATTTAAGCAGGTGCAACAAGCTCTGGTTGGCTACAGTCTTCGACGAGCTCAGTCCACGGCGGTCCATAGGAACACTAATGCACAATTCGATGGTCATCATCGTAGCCAGTGGAGATTTGATGGTAGGAATTCATTTTGATTTTGAATAGAATTTTTTAGCCTCTACTGCACGATCCGACGGTCGAAAACCATCCTAGCTTCAATCCAACTGCTGCAAATCAATCCAGAGCTAATTTCAGTGTTTTTTAAGAGGATTTTGGGCCTTTTGATCAATATCCGATGGCCAAAACTATTTTAACTAGTTAAATTTGATCCAGACTTCGATTTGATCTCGACAAGAATCTAAAAACTCCTGATTTTCTTCTCTATTTAATCCCCTATATGCCAGGAACTGAACAAAGAGCCCCCTTGGGGGAAAATTAGTTTTCTTTTAGTTCTCTTTCTCTCTTCCTTCTCCTCCTTTTCTCTCTTCTTCTTTCTTCTTTCTTTTTTCTTTCCTTTTCTTTTCTTTTTCTTTGGGAGACTTGAAGATGCCCGGAGTTGAGTAATTTCAAATCATGTATAGCTAAAAATCAAAATTCTAGGATGAAGATAAAGTCTTCGATCATGGATTGTATTTTTTTATTTTTTTATAATTTTTTTATGCAATGAATAAATTATTCTCCTGTCCGATTCTAAATCTTATTCTCCATGCATGAGATTTTAACATACTTATTATTGATTGATATTTAAATAGACTATGTTTATGGAGATGAATTATAATCAGGAGATACAATCCATACTCGATTTAATAGTTTATATTAGAGAGAATCGATAAAAATCATGTTACCATTTTTTAAGAATTAAAGTATTGAATAGCTTATGATTCTATTGAGATGGATCGTGGTCGGAAGATACGGTTCATATTCAAAGAAAATAAATTATAGTCATAACTAAATTTTTAAAAATTATTAAATTTTTATATTAAAAAAACTTACCACAACCATGCTACAAATAGATTCAAAATTCTAGAATATCTTTAACTGATTCTTCAAACCCACTTTATTATTGTTTATTTTTTTTATTTTTATTTATAAAATCTAAATTAATTATCTTAAATTTATTTATTTAAATTTTTATTTTATAAATTAATTTAAATTTTATTTTTTAATTAAATTGAATGCAACTCAGCCTTCAATTCTTAAGGAATCAACACTTGACTCACCAATTGTCCTACTAAATAGTAAAATTGGATTTAATTTTTATTTGATGCTCTAACGACAAGCAGCCAGTCTGCCTCGAAGCAATCTTAAACCCAAAGCATGGCTCTATCCTATGCCATCACTTTTTCTTGACCAAAGATGCTTTGATTTGATGGCCTAGTGCCCTTTAAATAGAGTGTTGGAGAGTTTTGATCAGCATATGGGACTAAGGAGGAGTTTTGATAAGCATTTATGGAGAAATCCCAAGAAAAATTGGATTAAAATAATCCTTGGATGAATTCTGCTCTTATTGCTGTTAGATCCTGATCAAACGATCCCAAAATTTTCAAAAATCATTATTTGAAAACCTAATCACAATCGAATTGATTTTCGATCATTTGATCGAGTAATCAAGTGAATTAGAGCCATTGGATTGTGCAAACAAGAGGCATGGGCTCCTTCGTTCAGTTGGAAACCTTCTCAGCCATTCGATTTTAATCGAGAGCGAGCGCTGCCATTCGATTGCAATCTGGAGGAGATTTGGACTGTCAGATCATGTGAAATAAGGCTGGGAGTCTTTGAATCAATCCCAACCATCGGATCAATGTTGGTAGCATCCGGAGCTATCCAATGGTGCAACACTATTCATGTGGACCACGTGGATCGAGTGTTCTATGGACTCTGCCCAATTGCCGTGCGCCTTTACTACCTGAAATGATCAAAATATTTTGTAGACCCTGTGATATTTTTCCTGAACCCCTTAAGGGTCTAGGTCCATCACGTGGTAGCTGATGATTCACTAAATTCTACTGAGCAGGCGGTCTATGCTTGATTTCATGGACCAGCTGGCTGATTCACTATGCATCGACAGCCTAATGGGTTGGTAGGCTGTGCGCGTGGGCTTGCGGGTTGGCGGGCTGGCTTCTCAAGCTTAGCCAGCTTGCTAGCATGCCGGTTGAGCTGAATAAGCTGGCTGAGCTATTTTTGATGGCTTGGCTAAGCACGCTGGCTTGGCTAGGCCAGTCGGTTGAGCCATTTTTATTTTTTTTTTTCTTTGAAAATTCATATTGGATCCATTTTAACTCTGTTTTGCTCTAAATTTATTTTATTTAAACTAGAAAAATGATCTCTTTTTATTGATGAATATATTTACTAAAATAAATAAAAAATATTTAATTTTTAAAAATAAAAAATTTAATTTATAAATTAATATTTTTGTTGGTATTTTTATGATACTTATCACACCCCCTAACTTAAGCTTTACTCATCCTTGAGTAAAGAAAAAATTTAGTTTTCGATACCTTCTAAGCTTCAAAGTTTTGAATTTTACTTGAGCAATTTTTAAAATGGCTATTGATATTCAGTAGAGCATGAGTGAGGTATGTCATTGGGTATTAATACTTAGTAATATAAAAATTAAGTGAAGAATATTTAACTTTTTTGAATTTTTTCTAAATTATTCCTATCTTTATCTTTGAATTATCTAAACTTTCATATGGACAAGTGTATTGTTACTTCTGCCCTTCATTTATTAATTTTTTTATTCATATTGCCCATTTTTTGATGCGAATATCATTGATTACTTAAGCAAGGAATCCGGTTACTTGATGAAATATATATATATATATTAACGCTGTATCACTATGGAGTGTCTTAATTTCTTAAGCTTTTTATTTGATCCATATAGCGAGTCTTGAGTCAATGACTACTAAACCAGTTGGCTTTAGGACACTAGGTAAAAAATATCCCTCAGGCTTACTAGCTCGAATCAAACAAACTACAAGTTAAGACTAACTTTACAACAAGCTTCTTCATCCTTTTCATTTTTTGATGTGAAACTAAATACTTGCTTAGGCAAAGAGATCCGATTACTCAGTGATAAGTACTTAAAAACTATTTTATTTTAATTTTTTTTAAATAAAAAATATATATTTATTCTACACAAGCTCATAAAAAGTAAACTCTTCTTTGATGCTGATAGAAAAAATCAGAATTACTTAAATTTTTTTTTATGTTTTAGACTTAACTCTTTATTAGATTTTCTTAATACTTAATCCTTCAATATTTTATTAATTTTTTAGTCTATGAATCAATTTTCTTTTAAAAAAGTGCTTAGTTCAACTTAATTCTTAAGCATAATGGAGTGTCTAAATACTAATACTAACTTCTTCAAGAATTTTATAAATTTAAAAATTTTATTATTCTAACTTCCAACTTAATCGATATTGTCCTCAATGAATAAGAAAAAATAAATGGTATAATAAATAATAAAAAAGAATATATCTGACTCAATATATTTATGGTCCAACATAGTTCTTTGAATATTTAGCTCTTTCTCCAGCTTATTTAAAATGACTAAAAAAGTAAATAAATTAACAAGATAAATTAGACATAAGAATTAAATATTTGGTTGCCTCCTAACAAGCGCTAAGTTTACCATCTTCAGTCAGATACAATGCAGCTTACCTATCCTATATCAAATATTGAATTGATAAATTCTAATAGTTTTGGATTGCCAATCTTAGAAAGATGGTTTGTGATCCCTTTATTGATGTACTCGTTATTAATTATGGGAATATAGTTCATGACCCCATTCTCAAATTATTATTTATTAAGAATTTTTTTTATTTGTTCTTCTAAAATGCTCATGAACTGAGTTTTTGTATTAGGAGTTAAATTTGATGCAATGGATATTAGAAGGATGACTAAAGGCAGCTTCAGTTCTAGAGGTAAATTAATATGATCTTATTTAAACAACTTCATTAATACTTCATTACATGCCTCTTGATTTTTGTAAGAAGAACCGGCTTCTAGGACTGAAGAGAATAAAACTTCAGATTTATAAATCTTGGATAAATAATATATTGTCTTCTTTTCTTTATCTATCTTATTTAAATTGGAACCAACATCAGTACTAGCTCCGAACTCAAATTTTTCTATATGGTTAGTCTTAGTATTAACCTCCTTTTTTTTATTTTTATTTTGGCTAGCATTAGTACTAGCCTCTCTCACCTAATCTTGGTATGGGTCCATATGAGTCTTATAACTTTTAAGCTCAGAAATTATTTTAGCATTCTCTAGTTGAAAATTCTTAAGTGGAACATTAGATTGATAATTTGGTTTAGATGGTTGATAGATATTAAGTGAATTATTTTTAAGAATCGATTGGCTTAATAATTAACCTAGGTCTCTCCTCATGGTAGACTCGATTAATTATTCTATTTAAGCTTCTATCTAAAAGAAAAATTCTATTTTTTGATACAGGATCGTTCAGATCTGATTAGATCTGAAGGAATATCTCAAAAAAATTTTTTCTAAGATCATAATCAGATCTAAAATATCTTAGATCTGATCATTTAAGATTTGATATTAAGATTAAAATAAAATTAAATTTAATTTAATTTTGTACCTTTATTTTGGATAATCAGATTATCTTGCGATGATCCTGATCTATCCTGAGGTTCTAGAAGGAGCCACGCACGCATCTGACCTCTATCGGTATCCACTCGAATAGGATATGGATGTCTTCTCCTAGCAAATCTTTTATCCAAAGATTAGATATGGATCTGATCTAAAGAACCTTCAAAATAACTTCTGAAGGTAGCTTGTTCGTCTCATGAACACCATCGCGTAGATGCTAAACTCTTCATAAATTAGATTGGATCTTCTTCTCTGATTTGTACCGAACCTTTAGCACATGGAAGAAGGGGAGAGAGAGGATCTAAGGGGGCATGGAAGATGGAAGGGGCGGCAGCATATGGATGTGGCAATCAGAATTCTACAAGGGCCTTATGCGTAGGTGTTTATATACAAGTTCCTTGCACCATCTAGACTCCTAAGTGATCAAGCAACTCATTTGCTTGATCATCTAGGACTCTAATCTAATAACCCATGTCGTCCACCTAATCTTCTCAGGTTTTATTGCCCAAAACTCCTCCCAAGTTGGCGTGAAGAAAGGATAAGGAGGAGTCCATGTTCAAGAGTTTGATCCAAATCAAACTCTATTAGAAACCTAATTTAGGCACCACTAAAAATCATGAAATTAGGCTCACCCAAAGTATTACTTGAGCCCAATCACATATCCAAAAATTAGAGCAAAATGATTTCTATAGAATTTTTTAGAAGCCTCTGATTAAGTGACCCTCAGTTCTCTCAATTAGGCCAACTTTTGACCTTAGTCCAATTTGACTATAAATAGATTTAATTTCTACAATTAATCTAATATGGATAGATTCTAGTTAGATGAAAATAAATCCATTCAAGATACAAGAATGAGTCAAATCAAATTTGACTCGATTGCAATGAATCAGAAATATTACGTAAGGAGAAAGTCAGGCTCAATCGCATGCTAGCACGATTATCTTGAACCTAATTGGATCTAATCCAAATCAATCAAATTAGGTTAGCTCAATTAATGACATCCAGACCCAAATCCTTGTTTGTGTGATCTAGTTAGATTTAGTTCCATATGGTAATGAGACATGTCACGATCTCTATCATTAACATCATCGAAACACCTTTCAATGGATCAAAATTTTTTTGATTCATATAATTAGAATGATCGATCATCAAAATCATTCTAATTGCTTCCAAAATCCATCAATGACACATAGTAGTATATAGTTGCAATCCATCAAAACTAAAAGCGAACCTCTTGGTGCAGTTATTTGTGTGATTGGATTCTTCTATCTTAAGCTCCAACAGGATTAAAGTTAAGATGAACTCGTCAAACCCAATGTCCGTCATATAAATTAATCATTCGATTCGAGTTCAATATGAAATCCTAATAGAAACTCTTTCTATCATCTTTACTCTGTCATGGTCATGAGCATAAAGACTCAATCTCATGATTATCATAGGACTGCTCCTCATCTATCGAGGTAGATAGATCTCCTATTAGTGCAATCCAATTTCTATAATGAACATGCTATAGCCAACATACCCCTCAGGATTCCGACTGGATAGGAGATCGAGTTATGGTATAGTCAAACTATAACATCCTCAAAGTGAACTGTCGATGCACCTTAGGTCAAAGAAGCATACACACCACTGCAGCATCGAGTCAGTCATCGACGAGAAAGTAGACTTTCTTATGACTACTCAAGATGGTCACGCTCAGTATCCTCATTCTTTAATGAGTATTTATATTCTCGCTCTAGTATCTCCATACTGTAAACTCAAGATACATCTATCCTAAGAAAGTAATTGTACACCAATCTTCTGGATCGATCACCATCCTCGTGATGATCTTACGGTCGGAAGTAGTTTATGAGTTAATTATGAAAATTCATGTCTTAAATTTTTAACTTCTTGAAAATATGAATTATCATTACCATTAACTCAAAGGATGTATCACAGACATTTTTAAATACACACTGTGATAGAAAATAACTTTTTTATTAATTTATAGTCAAAATTATAAAATTTTTCTAAGAAATGTATTACAAGTGTCAGCCAATCTGGCTTCTAGGACACACATCTAAGAAACTCACACTTGACCTAAAGCCAATTAGCTACAAATCTAAGTTCCATCTTCTCAAGGTGGGCTTCGATCTTCTGCTGGCTCAATGGCTTTATCAATGGGTCAGCCGCATTATCTATAGTGTTGACTCTTTTGATCTCGATGTATCCCTTTTCGAGGTAATCGCGTATGAGATGATATCGCCGCTCGATGTGTTTGGATTTCTGATAAGACCTCAACTCCTTAGCTAGAGCTATGGCACTATTATTATCGCAGTATAGAGGGACGGCATCCGATGGCATCACTCTGAGCTCTGCAGTGAACTTCTTGTACCAGAATATCTTCTTTGCAGCCTCCGATATAGCAATGTATTCTGCTTCCAAGGTGGAGTCTGCTATCACCATTTGCTTGAAACTCTTCCAACTGACAGCTCCACCATTATAAATAAATAGACTTTCAGATGTCGACTTTCGATCATCTATGTCGGACATGAAGTCTGAGTCTGTATAACCCTAGACCTGGAGTTCTCCATTACCAAAAACTAGAAACTTATTCTTAGTCCTTCTCAAATACTTAAGGATATATGTCATAGAAGTCCAGTGCTCTTCTCCTGAATTCAACTGATACCTACTCGCAACACTCATGGCATAGGCAATATCAAGTCATATACATAGCATGGCATACATGAGACTCCCTATTGCTGAAGCATAAGGGATCTTGCTCATGCGTTAAATCTCCTCGGTGTGCTAGGGCACATCTTCTTAGAGAGATGAATGCTATATCTGAAGGGTACTAAATCCCTCTTGAAGTTTTTCATGCTAAACCTCTTAGCACCTCCTCTATGTATATTTTCTGTCAGAGATCCAGCATCCTATTCGGTCTATCCCTATAGATCTTAATTTTTAAAATGAAGGATGCCTCTCCTAGATCTTTCATAAAGAACTCCTTAGACAACCACATTTTGACTATAGTCAACATGAAAATATCATTTCCAATTAGGAGGATGTCATCCATGTATAGTACGAGAAAGATAACAGTGCTCCCACTGATCTTTTTGAACACACACGATTCTTTCTTATTTTTGATGAATCCAAACAATTTGATTACATCATTGAAATGAGTATTCCAGCTCTGAGATGCTTGCTTAAGTCCATATATGGACTTTTGCAGCTTGCATACTTTGTGATCATTATCACTGAATGTAAATCCTAGCAGCTGTTCCATATAGATATCTTGCTCAAAATATTCATTTAAGAACATCATTTTCACGTCCATCTATCATATTTCAAAATTGAAATAGACTGCAATGGCAAGCAATGTACAGATAGATTTGAGCATGACTACTGGCGAAAAAGTATTGTGATAGTCAATGCCCTCACGTTGACTATATCCTTTCGCTACGAGCCTTACTTTGAATGTCTCTATATTTTCATCGACACCTATCTTTCTCTTAAAGATCCATTTATGCCCAATAGGTACTATACCTTCAAGTGGATCTACCAAATTTCAGACTTGGTTTGAACGCATTGAGTCAATCTCTGACCTTATTGTCTCTAACCATTTCTCGAAATCGATATCTGATATCATCTCATCATAAGTTTTAGGACCATCACAATGAACCCCATTTTTTATGAGGAATATTTTCTCTATGTCTTCTGATATAGTACCTAAATACCTTTAAGGAGAACGAAAAATTCTACTTGATCTACGAGGTAGAGGAGGTAGTGTTTGGGTTGACTCAATCTAATTGGGTTCCATAGGTTCCTTGGCTCGTGGCTCTTGGGAGACTTTTTCCTCGAGCCTAATCTGTCTTTCGATGCTACCATCTTGAATAAACTATTTTTTAAGAAAGATAGCGTGTCAACTCAGAATCATATTATGATCTTCCAGGAGATAGAAATAGTATCCTAATGACTATTTAGGATATCCAATAAATCGAGCTCTAAAGAACCTAGACTCTAATCAGACCGTCTATTATCTCTCGACATGGATCGGATAATCCCAAATTCTGAGATGACTCAGATTGATTTCTTATAATGCTATATCTCATATGGTGTAGTAGAAACGATCTTAGAGAAAATCCTATCAGATTGAGCCAATCCAGACACTATCTCCTCCACCTCATAGATCAAGTAGAATTTTTCATCCTCTTGAATGGTACTTAGGTACTATATCAGAAGACGTAGAAAAAATATTTCTCATAAAAAATAGGATTCATGATAATGATCCCAAAACTTATGACGATGCAATATCAGATATCGACTCTGATAAATGGTTAGAGGCAATGAGGTTAGAGATTGACACGATACGTTCGAATCAAGTCTAGATCTTAGTAAATCTACTAGAAGGTATAGTACCTATTGGGTGTAAATAGATTTTCAAGAGAAAGATAGGTACTGATGAAAATATAGAGATATTCAAAGTAAGGCTCATAGCAAAAGGGTATAGTCAGTGCGAGGGCATTGACTATCAAAATACTTTTTCGTCAGTAGCCATGCTCAAATCCATCAACACAATGCTTGTTATTGCAGCCTATTTTGATTATGAAATATGATAGATGGACGTAAAAATAGCATTCTTAAATGGATATCTTGAGAAAGATATCTATATGAAACAACCGATAGGAATCACATCCAGTGATAATGATCACAAAATATGCAAGCTGAAAGGATCCATATATGGACTTAAGCAAGCATCTCGAAGTTGGAATACTCATTTTAATGATGTAATCAAATCATTTGAATTCATCAAGAATGAGAAGAAACCATGTATGTTCAAAAAGATCAGTGGGAGCGCTGCTGTCTTCCTCGTACTGTATGTGAATGACATCCTCCTAATTAAAAATGATATATTCATGTTGACTACAATCAAAATATGGTTATCTAAGAAATTTTTTATGAAAGATCTAGGAGAGACATCCTTTATTCTGAAAATTAAGATCTATATAGATAGACTGAGCAAGATGCTAGGTCTCTCATAGAAAATGTACATAGAGGAGGTACTGAAGAGGTTTAGCATAGAAAACTCCAAGAAGAATTTTGTATCCTTCAAACATGACATTCATCTCTCCAAGAAGATGTGTCCTAACATGCCTGAGGAGATTAAATGTATGAGCAAAATCCCTTATCCTTCAGCAATAGGGAGCCTCATGTACGCCATGCTATATACATGACCTAATATTACCCATGCCGTAAGTGTCATGAGCAGGTATCAGTCAAATCCAGGTGAAGAGCACTGGATTTTTGTGAAATATTTTTCTAAGTACTTGAGAAGGACTAAGGATATGTTTCTAGTTTTTGGTAATAGAGAACTCTAGATCCAAGGATATACAGACTCAAATTTTATATCCAACATAGATGATCGAAAGTCGACATTTGAAAATCTATTTATTTATAATGATGGAGCTGTCAGTTGGAAGAGTTCCAAGCAGATGGTGATAGCAGATTCCATCATGGAAGCAGAATACATCGCTGCATTGAAAGCTGCAAAGAAGGCATTCTGGTATAAGAAGTTTGCCGTAGAGCTCGAAGTGATGCCATCAGAGTCGTCCCTCTATTCTGCTACAATAATGGCACCATAGCCCTAGCTAAGGAGCCGAGGTATCATCAGAAATCCAAGCACATCGAATGACGATACCACCTCATCCATGATTACCTCGAGAAGAAATACGTTGAGGTCAAGAAAGTCGATACTGCAGATAATGCGGCTGACCTATTGATAAAGCCATTAAGCTAGCAAAAGATCAAAGCCCACCTTGAGATGATGGGACTTAGATTTATAACTAATTGGCTTTAGGTCAGGTGGGAGTTTGTTAGATGTGTGCCCTAGAAGTCAGATTGGCTAAACACTTGTAATACACTTTTAAGAGTAATTTTATAATTTTGACTATAAATTAATAAAAAAATTATTTTCTATCATAGTGTGTATTTGAAGTATTTATGATACATCATTTGAATTAATGATAATGATAATTCATATTTTCAAAAGTTAAAAATTTAAGACATGAATTTTTATAATTAACTCATAAACTACTTTCGATTGTAGGATTATCACGAGGATGGAGATCGATATGGAAGGTTGGTGTATGATCGCTTTCTTAGGATAGATGTATCTTGAGTCTACGATGTGGAGACACCGAAGCGAGAGTATAGGTACTCGTTAAAGAATGAGGGCACTAAGCGTGACCATCTCGAGTAGTCATAAGAAAGTCTATCTTCTTATCGATGACTGATTCAATGCTGTAGTGGTGTGTATGGTTCTTTAACCAGAGGTGCATCGATAGTTCACCTTGAGGGTGTTATAGTTTGACCATACCATAACTCAGTCTCCTAGCCATTCAAAATTCTGAGGTGTATGTTGGCTATAGCATGTTCATTATAGAAATTGGATTATACTAATAGGAGATCTATCTACCTCGGTAGATGAAGAGTAATCCTATGATAATCATGAGATTGAGTCTATAAGCCCATGACCATGGTAGAGTGAAGATGATAGAAAGAGTTTCTATTAGGATTAACTCAGGAAGATCCGTGAAGCTTATCATGGATCGGACCATATTTAATAGGATCCGATTTTTTTGTTCTAAAATTTCATTGAGTTGAGGCATTTCAGGTGGAGTCCATTAAGAGACTATGCCATTGTCCTTAAGATAATCTAAAAATTTTTGACTAAAATATTTGCCTTCTCGATCTGATCGAAGAACCTTAATGGATTTTCCTATTTGCTTTTCTACTTTGAGTCTGAATTTTTTGAACTTTACAAAAGCTTCAGACTTATATCGCATCAAATACACGTACTCATATTGAGATAAATCATCGATAAAGATGATGAAGTAGATGTAATTGCTCCTAGCTGGTACATCAAATGGGCCGCATACATCAGTATGTACTAGGACAAACAGGTCTGTGGCCCTTTTCTCATATCCTATAAAAGGAAGCTTGGTCATTTTGCCATGAAGGTATGATTCATATATCGGATATGACTCAAATATCAACGGACTCAATAGTCCAAATTTCTCCAATTTGTTAATCCTATCTTCAACTATAAGACCTTGCCTAAGGTGCCAAAGATACCTATCATTTAGACTATCCCTAGGTTATTTTGATCCTATGGCATTCACGTTTTGCTCAATATTAAAAATAGAAATATCAATATTTAACTGATAGAGACCATTTATAAAAAAACTACTTGCAATTTTATTTCTTTCATAAAGAATATTACAATGATCCTTAAGAAAATTAATTACATAGCTTTTCTATGCTAAACATGAAATAAAAATCAAATTTTTATTTGCTACAGGCACATAAAAACAGTCTCTAAGAACTAAATCTAATCCAGACAGTAATTATAGAGGATAGATTCCCACGATCACAGCAGCAACTCTTGCTCCGTTGCCGATGCGTAGGATCATCTCACCATTTCTCAGCCTCCTGCTAATCTTAAGATCCTGCATAGAAGTTTACAAGTGAGCACTAGAACCAGAGTCAAGCACCTAACTAGATGTAGAAGAAATCGTAAGATTAGATTCTATAACGAGCATACCTCCAGAAGAACATGCCTCCTTATTTTTTAGACTAGCCTGATAAAGACGGCAATTCCACTTCTAATGACCTTTAGTGTTGTAATGAAAATATTTTTTTTTATCGACCTTTTTCTTTGGCTCTGCCTTCTTCTTCTTTCCACCATCCACCTTTTGTTTCTTCATGAACTTCTTCTTTTCAAAATACTTTTCTTGAAAGAAGTCCGCTCCACAGTAAGTACTGAGCCTTTAGAATCTTTAATGAAAAGCTCAGCAGTAACCAATATGTTCATAAGTTCAGCCAAGGTATTTTAAAGTTTATGCATATGGTAGTCATGATGAACTGCTCATACGCATCAGTCAAGAACTGCAAAATTATATCAATTTGCAGATCCTGATCTAACTTCACACCGAGCTTCTCAAGCTTTTCTAAGTTTTTAATCATCATCGGACAATGATCTTAGACTAACTATCCATCACGCATTTAAGCCTTAAAAAATCTCTTAGTGACTTGATATTTGGCTTCACGACTCTATTCACCAAACAATTCTTATAGGTGAGCCAACATTTGGTGGCTAGTCTTAATGTCCTCATGTTGGCGCTGGAGCTCATCAGACATCGAGCCCAACATGTAATATATGACTTTGTTATCTTCATCCATCCACTTCTCAAGAGACACTCTCTGATCAACGGATGGATGGGCTGGTAAGATGGGAGGATCCTATTCCAACACATGAGTCGACTTCTTAAAATTCAAAATAATTTTAAAGTTCCAAAGCCAATCCTTATAATTGAATCCGATCAGTCTATGGGTGTCCAGGATATGGGCTAGTGGGTTGGATGCAGACATCTTCTTGTAGAGAGTTAAAGTTTTTAATTAGATTTTATAATTAGACTTAACTAATTTATTTAAAAATTTTATTTTTAAATAAATTAGGCTCCCACTATTTACTCAGATTGCTATACTTTCTTGGTAGAGATGCACAAATGTCTACAATTATTGATTTCTAGTGGGTGGTGCAATCCCACCGATTGGCTCATCATCTCACCTAACAGTTATTGATGATGGATCAATCGATGAGTGAACAACTCTTATCCAATGATTCTCTAATCATGGTGTATTCAAACCTGATCTCTAATTCATGAATCTTATTATGTCCAAAATATTGATCCATTCCTTAGTTAAGTCAGATCCATCATTTGCATGAATTAGATTTCTGATTGAATTCCTCACCGTATCCAAAATATTGAGCCCAACCTATCCTTCAACCCATAGCATCCAATTTCTAATAAATATGGTTGCATCTTTTCGGTGCAACTGAGCCATTGTAACTAGTTGAGAATAATTAACCTCGAAAAGAACCCACACATCTATAATGGTGGAAGATCTTAAACTTAATATTTTTTTAGAAAGATTTAATTTAGATTTCTTTAAACTTGGCTTGACTTAGTCATAACAATTATGATTAACCTAGTAACATGGATTGGCTCGAATTATTAGCCACCTCAAATCAGAATTGGATCGATACAAATGGCCAGGTAAGTGAGACCGGTGGAAAGAATATGCCATTAACTCGATAAGAATATATTTAGATTGAGTAGCTTCCAATTAAAAATCAGTCGATCGTATCTGCCAGACTTATCTTAGATATCAAATTATCGAATCAGGATCAATTTGGTTAGTTTACAATCCAAGCTCGAACGATGGATCTAAATTAGGTCTTGACATGATTGAGTCACATCTCAATTCGATTCGATCTTGATCTAGACTTAATCCTATTAGGTTGGTCAAATCTAAGCTTTCTTTAATCCTATCTAACCAACTTTTGATTCAGTTTGATCAATCGCTAGACCTAATTAAACTATCCAAGTCCGAATCTAATTTTTTGAATATATCTTAGATTTAAAAATTTATAATTTTTAAATTTAATTAATTTTATAATCTTAATTCTTAATTAAGTTTTGGGTTCATGAAAAAAATATATAATAAAATTCTAAAATTTTAGGATCTAGAATTTTGCAGAAAAATAAGTTCTGATTTTTTATTAAGGATGAACGCGCAGCATCCCTACACGTCATAAGAACACCTCATTGAATGGAAAGAAAGAACTTTTAAATCCTACTTTGTTCTTATGACTGGACGGCCAAGGGGAACGCCTTAATCAGAAATATAATTTCTACTATAAAACTAATTAGATCTAAATCATATATCGCATATACAATTAATGATCTAACTTATACATGTTTTGCATACATCTCATGTATCATAACTAAATTAAACATGCATGCTTTTAGATCTAATATATCACATATAATATCTAAAAAATAAAATTTAAATTTGATCACATCAAATAAAACTATTCTAGATATTTTATAAAATGATTCTATAACTAGTCTAAACATGCATCTTTCATATCTCATATGAATAAATCAAAAATTAAAAATTTTATTTTTTATTTTTAGATCTGATTATAATAATTATAACATCAAAAAATTAGAATTAAATAGATCTAAAATTATATTTAATTAAATTAAATACATGATTATACTAGACTACACAAAACTATTCTATACCTAGTCTAGTCATGCATCTCATACATATTAGATCTAAATAATTTAATTTTTAATTTTTTAATTTTAAAAATAATCATATCTAATCTGACATATGAAATCTTTTAATATCATATCATAAATAAAAATAAAATCAGATATAAGATAGATCTGAAGAACTGCTAATGCAGCTCTGATACCATTTGAAGGAAAAACCCTATTTTCCACCACAGGATCGTTCAGATCTGATTAGATCTAAAGGAATATCTCAAAACAAAAATTTTTAAGATCATATCAGATCTAAGACATCTCGAATCTAATCCTTTAAGATTTGATATTAAGATTAAAATAAAATTAAATCTAATTTAATTTCATACCTTTATTTTGGATAATCAGATTATCCTGCGATGATCCTAATTTATCCTGAGGTTCTGGAAGGAGCCACACACGTGCCTGACCTCTACCAGTATCCACTTGGGTAGGATCTGGATATCTTCTTCTCGTGAATCTTTATCCTAATTTATCCTGAGGTTCTGGAAGGAGCCACACACGTGCCTGACCTCTACCAGTATCCACTTGGGTAGGATCTGGATATCTTCTTCTCATAAATCTTTTCTCCAAAGATCATATATGGATCTAATCTAAAGAACCTTCAAAATAATTTTTGAAGGCAACTTGTCCGTCTCACGAACACCGTCGCATAGATGCTGAATTCTTTACAAATTAGATTAGATCTTCTTCTTTGATTTGCACCCAACCTTTGGCATGTGAAAGAAGGGGAGAGAGAGGATCTGAGGGGGCATGGAAGATGGAAGGGGCATTAGCATATGGACATGGCAATTAGAATTCTATAAGGGCCTTATGTGCAGGTGTTTATATACAAGTTCCTTACGCCATCTAGACTCCAAAGTGATCAAGCAACTCATTTGCTTGATCATCTATGACTTCAATCTGATAACCCACGTCACCCACCTAATCTTCATCAGGTTTTGTTGCCCAAAACTCCTCCCAAGTTGGTGTGAAGAAAGGATAAGGAGGAGTCCATGGTGCGTGGGACTCCTCTCTTCAAGAGTTTGATCTAAATCAAACTCTATTAGAAATCCAATGTAGGCACCACTAAAAATCATGAAATTGGGCTCACCCAAAGTATGACTTGAGTCTATCACATATCCAATAATTAGAGCAAAATAATTTCTAAAAAATTTTCTAGAAGCCTCTGATCAGGTGACCCTCAGTTCTTTCAATTAGGCCAACTTTTGACCCTAGTCCAATTTGACTATGAATGAATTTAATTTCTATAATTAATCTGACCTAGACAAGTTTTGGTTAGATGAAAATAAATTCATTCAAGATACAAGAATGTATCAAATCAAATTTGACTTGATTGTGATAAATCAAAAAGATTACGTAAGAAGAAAGTCAGGCTCAATCGTGTGCTAGCATGATTATCTAAAACTTGATTGGATTTAATCCAAATCAATCAAACTAGATTAGCTCAATTGATGACATCTAGATCTAAATTTTTATTTGTGTGATCCAGTTAGGTTCAGTTTCGTATAGTAATGAGATATGTCACGATCTCTATCATCGATATCATCAAAATATCTTTCGATGGATCAAAATTTTTTTGATTCATACAATTAGAATGATCGATTATCAAAATTATTCTAATTACTTTCAAAATCTACCAGTGATACCTAGCAGTATATGGTGGTAATCCATCAAAATTGAAAGTAAATCTTTCAGTGCAGTTACCTATGTGATTGAATTCTTCTATCTTAAGCTCCGACAGGATTAGGATTAAGGTGAACTCGTCAAACCCAATGTCCGTCATATGAATTGATCATTCAATTCGAGTTCAATGTGAAACTCTAATAAATACTCTTTTTATCATTTTCACTCTACCATGGTCATAGGCTTAAGGACTCAATCTCATGATTATCATAGGATTACTCCTCTTCTATCGAGGTAGATAGATCTCCTATTGGTGCAATCTAATTTCTATAATGAACATGCTATAGCGAATATATACCTCAAGATTTTGAATGACTAGAAGATCGAGTTATGGTGTAGTTAAACTATAACACCCTCAAGATGAACTATCAATGCACCTCAGGTTAAAGAACTATACACACCACTACAGCATCAAGTCAGTCATTGATGAGAAGGTAGATTTTCTTATGACTACTCGAGATGGTCACACTCAGTACCCTCGTTCTTTAATGAGTACTTGTACTCTTGCTTCAGTGTCTTCACACTGTAGACTTAAGACACATCTATCCTAAGAAAGTGATTGTACACTAACCTTCTGGATTGATCATCATCCTCATGATGATCCTATGGTCGAGAGCAGTTTATGAGTTAATTATAAAAATTTATGTCTTAAATTTTTAACTTCTTAAAAATATGAATTATCATTACCATTAACTTAAAAGATGTATCATAGATACTTTTAAATACACATTATGATAGAACATAATCTTTTTATTAATTTATAGTCAAAATTATAAAATTATCCTTAGAAGTGTATTACAAGTGTCAGTCAATCTGGCTTCTAGGGCACACATCTAACACTAACCTAGCGATAAATTATTATTGAGTCAAAATCGATTATTGTTAAGTTAGAATTAATTATTGTAGCTGATTAAATCTATCATCAACTAGATTAGTCTATTGAGGAGGTGGGTATGATGGCTGATTGTAATATGATGGTTGGGTGAACTGACTAGGCTGACCCCTATTGTAGACATAGTTATGATATTGGGGCCTATTTTGATAAACAAATGAAATTTGGATCTAAGCCTATCTGTTGGGGTATCCATGAAAAATTAGGATGGCTTCTCTAGTTTGGATTATATGTATTTGAAAAAGGATCATTAATCGACTTGGTGTAGTCTTGAGTAGCTTGAACTTGCTCTTGGATGAAGGGTGAAAACTATGCAGCCATGGGATATTTACTCATATGATGGGTTGAGCTAGCATAAATAGAACAAATCTTCTGATAATTAGAAGGTGATGTGTATTGTGTAGGAGATTGTTGACCTATGATTAGAAGTTGATCTAATTTCTTGGCAAGAAGGTCTATTTTATTTATCAAGTTCAAATCAGTATTAAAACTAGATTCTGGATCATAGATTCCTACCCACTTTTGGTAGAAGAATAATAAAGCATGGTTGATTGAGTTTTCACTCAGAATTTTAAACAAGACATAGGCTTCATCCTCACTCTTGTTCATAAATGCACCTCCACAAGATGCATCTACCATTTATCTTTACTGATCTTCTAAATCCTCATAGAAAGCTTGAACTATTTGCCATTTAGATAGACCATGATGTGGGCATTTTCTAAGAAGTTTCTTAAGACTCTCCCATGACTCGTAAATTTGTTCCCCTGAAGGCTGAGCAAATCCAGTGATAGCTCGCCTTATGATGTTGGCTCAACCTATGGGATAAAATATTTTAAGAAATTTACTCTACAATTCAGTCCAAGTTTTGATGGATCTTCTTATGGTACTAAACAAGTACTTGGATTTATCTTTTAATGAAAAAAAGAAGAAAATTAGTTTAAGGGCATCATTAGTTAAATTTTGAATTTTCACTATAGAATAAATTTTTAAAAATTCATCCAGATGCTTATAAAGATTTTCATTAGTGCTTCCATAGAAGGATGGAAGTATCTGGATTGTAGTTAGCTTGATCTCATAGTGGGTTGCATGGATATCAGATAACTGGATGCAAGTCGATAGATTATAGGTGGAAGTAATAAAGTATTTCTTCATCTATTTAGATGTTTCTCTAAGATTTCTAGCCATTTAATTATCTGGTTGAATATGGTTTAGCCATTCAATTTTATGATTGGATTCAACTATGTCAAAAAAAGCGATCTTCTACCATGTATATACTAGTGCAACCCTAATGTGTGGTTAGATTTTTTTTAATTTTTTAATTATTTTATTATTTTATTATTATTTTATTAATTATTTTATATTTTTTATTTTATTTTATTTTATTTTATTTTATTTTAATTTTATTTTATTTTTGGAGAAGAAAAGAAGAAGAAAGAGAGAAGAGTTTTAAAGAAGAGATCCTAAGAAGTCCTAGAGCTAAGAAGAGAAAAAAGAATTAGGTTTGATTAGATTTAATATTTTAGTTAATAATCAAGTTAGGCAAAGAATCATGACTAAGGATTGTCCTAGATCTAAACAGCTCCTAACTGCTAAGATCACCTTCAAGCCCTTCAAGTGTAAGATCAGCCACTTAACTAGCTAGGTAAGTATAAGGTTGATGGGAGTCCCTCCATTGCTTGCCTTAGATATCAATTATCTTAGCCAGATAAGCTAATGAAATCAATTAAGTAACCATTTTTCTTCATGATGCAATTCCTGAACCATCTATCTTAGACATCAGTCAAACTAACTAATCCTAATCCGGTTTAACTTTTAGGATATCTTGTCCTATTGAGCTCAAGTTTATAGGGCCAATGTCTAATTAATTTTAATTAAAGACTTAGGTTAATGTAGGATGCTGGTTGGTTGTTCGGGGGATAAGGAAGGATGATCAAATCTCCATCTTATCTTGTTTAATGGGATGTTGTCCTTAATTTGATTTAAAGATGAATATGCACAATCACTTTCAAATAAGGGATTCTATGCAACTAAATTACATATATAAAATTAATTAAACTTGAGGAGCTTACCTTATCTTCAGTGATCATAAAAAAGAAAATAAAAAATAAAACTAATATAAATGATGCTCTAAATAATTAAAGTTTCTACTTTTATCATAAAGCTTTTAATTAGGTTCAAGTGAATATTTTTTAAATTAATTTAAAAATAAAATAAATAATAATAATAATAAAATTAGGATTAGGATTGATCTCACTAAATAGAATTGAAAGCTTCCTCCTTGCCCTAAATTTTTTATTCTTTTTTTTCTATAAAATAAATAAGAAAAAGTTAGTAAGCAATATTTATAAGAAATTAAAAAAATTAAAATTTTATTTCTAATTTTATTTACAAAAAAATAAAAAAATCAAAAAAAATTTAACACTCGTGCCTTTTCTGACAATGGTGTCAAAAACTTGATAAGAGCATGATATTATCGTTAGAACACCGTGTTTATCAGTTTAATTTTGATTTTTTTAAATAATTAAAATTATGTAGAATGAGTCAGACGAATCCACAAAGAAGGCAGTATTTTAGTTTTAAAATCTTTAATTTTTATAAAAAAAAATTTAAAATAAAATTAAAATTAAATAATAAAATTTAAAATTATAATAAAAATAAAGAGTAAAAATTAAAATAGCATGAAAATAAATTTTGGTACTAAGATCTACTACCTAGATTTTAGTATCTACTTACAATAAAATTAAAGAGCAATAAAATTAAATTTATAATAAAAATAAAATGCATAAAATTTAAAGAGCAAAAAAGTAAATTTAGCATTAATTAAAAATTTAAAATTTAAATACATAAAATTAAAAAAAAATAAGAATAAAAATTAAAAGCAGCTGATCTTGATCTTGGATTGGTATTGATGTTGAGATAGTGTAGAAGTCAGCTCTTCCTCTCGGCACCGTCTGCCTCGAAGCAACTTTAAATCCAAAGCATGGCTCTATCCTATACCATCAGCTTTTCTTGATCGAAGATGCTTTGATTTGATGGCCTAGTGCCCTTTAAATAGAGTGTTGGAGAGGAGAGACCTTTGCTTCTAGGCAATGTGAGACTAAGGAGGAGTTTTGATTAGCATATATGGAGAAATCCTAAGAAAAATTGGATTAAAATAGTCCTTGGACGAATTCTATTCTTCTGACCGTTAGATCCTGATCAAACGATCCCAAAATTTTCAAAAATCATTGTTTAAAAGCCTAATAATAGTCAAATTGATTTTCGCCCATTCGATCGAGTAAACAGGTGAATTAGAGCTATTGGATTGTGCAAACAAGAGGCCTGGGCTCCTTCTTTCAGTCAGAAACCTTCTCAGCCATTTGATTTCAATCGGGAGCGAGCGCTGTCATCCGATCGTGCTCTGAAGGAGATCTGGACCGTCAGATCATGCGAAATAAGGCTGGGAGTCTTCGAATCAAACTTTGAATCAATCCCAATTGTTGAATCAATGTCGACAGCATCCAGAGCCATCTAATGGTGCAACACTATTCATGTGGACCACGTGGATCAGGTGTTCTATGGACTTCGCCCAATCGCCGCGTGCCTTTGCCACTTGAAATGACCAAAATACCCTATAGACCTCATGATATTTTTCCAAAATTTTTACCTTAAGGGTCTAGGTCCACCATGTGGTGGCCGATGATTCATGAAATTTTGCTGAGCTAGCAGTCTACGCTTGATTTCATGGATCGGCCGGCCAGTTCACTATGCACTGGTAGCCTAATGGGTTGGTTGGCTGCGCGCGTGGGCTTGTGGGTTGGTAGGCTGGCTTCTCTAGCTAGGCCAGCTTGCTGGTGCACTGGCTGAGCTGAATGAGCTGGCTGAGCTATTTTCGATGGCTTGGCTGGGCGAGCCAGCTGAGCTATTTCTATTTTTTTATTTTTTTCTTTGAAAATTCATATCGAGTTCATTTTAACTCCATTTTACTCTAAATTTATTTCGTTTGAACTAAAAAAATGAGCTCTTTTTATTAATAAATATATTTTTTAAAATAGATAAATAAAATATTTAATTTTTATAAATAAATATAAATTAATTTATAAATTAATATTTTTATTGATATTTTTATGATACTTATAAGACAACATGCTCGACAGTCTCACATCAAGCCTGCTCGATCCCAGCATTCCTATCGTGCTAGCCAATAGGAGCTATGGTCTCCTTCCCTTCGCTGCAACTAGAAGAGGGG
Source organism: Cocos nucifera (assembly GCA_006176705.1). Taxonomy (NCBI): domain Eukaryota; kingdom Viridiplantae; phylum Streptophyta; class Magnoliopsida; order Arecales; family Arecaceae; genus Cocos; species Cocos nucifera. The sequence goes on from QRFJ01003198.1 coordinate 332,806, forward strand.
AAAGCGGCCACGTTCACCCCAATAATCTTCATCTTCTAGCTCTTCAAGGGAGGATTCAACCCTAAAAGTCTCCCAACAACACCAATTTGACAACTACAAGTTCAAGCTCAAGGAGATGGATCATCAACTTGCTCAGATTCAAATGGATAGCTGTAGAGTTTCGGACGACCTTAATGTCCACTTGACGCCGCCTTTCACCCAGTGCATCATGGACGAATCCATTTCAGCTCATTTCAAGATACCACAACTAGATCCATACAATGGCTCCACCGATCCCATCGACTATTTAGAAAGTTACAAAATTCTCGTGATGATTTAGGGAGCATCCAATGCCCTCTTATACATGGCCTTCCCGATGACTCTTCGAAAGGCAGCCCGAGTATGATACTTGGGACTTGGTCTAGGGAGCATCAGCTCCTTTGACCAATTGATTGATAAATTCATGGCATATTTCCACACCAGCAGGAAGATGCCACAAACTTTTGCCAGTCTATTCTCGATCAAGCAACGAGAAGGGGAATCTTTGAAAGATTATATGGAGTGTTCTAATAATGCCACGTTGGAAGTCTACGACTTGAACCAAGATATGGCTATGGCGGCCATGGTCCAAGGTTTGCATAACTCGCATTTTACCTACTCTGTGGGCAAGATGAACCACAACTCGATGACTGACTTCCTTGTCAGGACAGAGAAATACATCCATGTCGTAGATGGAGAGGATAGAGGAGCTTCGAAAAAGAAGAAAACCAAAGAAGGTTTAGATCAAGGACGATCAAGTAAGGAGCCTTCTCAACAACAGTCGACATCAAGATCGAGAAGCCCAAACTATAAGTATGACAACTACACTCCACTCATGGCTTCTCGATCTCAAATTTGGATGGAGATCGAGAAGGAGGAATATGTGAGGAGGCCCCAACCGATGCGAGCTCCACCAACTTCTTGCAATCGGAAGAAATATTGTCAATTCCACTGCAACCATGTACACTATACCAATGATTGCATCCAACTAAAGGATGAAATCGAGAACCTCATCCACAGAGGGTTTCTCAAAAAATATGTCTAGGGTCGACGACTTGAAGTCATTATGGAACAACCCTTGCAACCGACTGAAGAAACTTCCAACTGATCGATTGTAGGGGTAATCAATAAGATTTCATGCAAACAGAGAAGCAGGGAGGTAGACACTAAAAAGGAGTCATCTAAGAAATGATGACATGATATTGTAATTTTCTTTTTAAAAGAAGATGTTTAAGGAGTACAAACTCCTCATGATGATGCTATCATTGTCTCAATGATGATAGCGAATTATGATGTAAGAAGAATATTTGTAGATAATGGAAGTTCTACCTCCCGAACAACTACAAAGAGTTTCTACATCCTTAGTCTGATTCACGAGAGATTCAATAAATATAGAGGGTGAGATCACTCTCCCTCTAACTACTAGTATTGACCCACTGCAAATTATCATTCTCTTGAATTTCATGGTTGTCCGAGTTTCTTCAGCATATAATGCCATACTCGGATGACCAAGACTCAATGCTTTGAAGGCAGTGGTATCAACATACTATTTACTGATCTGATTTTCAGTAGGGAAGGAGGTCAGAGAAATGAAGGGAGATCAACAACTAGCTTAATGTTGTTTCATGATATCAACCAATGTCAATAAAGCAGCACCAGACCCCTTCTCGATTGACAAGCTAGACCAAAGAGATGGTGTAGAGAGAGGTGAGCCAGATGAGCAACCAGTTTTCATTCCATTAAGAGAAGATGATCCGATGAAAACTATCCAAATTGGATTGCTTCTACCCGACTCGATGCAAAGATTACTACTTAACTTTCTAAAAAAAATGCCGACATCTTCCCTTGGTCAGCAGCTGACATGCCAGGGGTTCCCCCAGAGATATTAACTCATTGATTGAATATTGATCCAAACCACAAATCGATGAGATAGAAGAAGAGAAATTTTGCCTCCAAGAGACAAAAAGTCAATGATGAAGAGGTAGACAAACTTTTGCAGCCGACTTCATCAGAAAAGCTCATTATCTCGACTGGTTTGCTAATGTCATGATGGTGATGAAAGCCAATAAAAAATGGTGAATCTGTATTGACTATACCAATTTAAATAAAGTTTGTCTGAAGGACAGCTTCCCGCTATCGAAGATTGATCAATTAGTCAATGCAACGTCGAGGCACAAACTACTAAGTTTCATGGATGCCTTCTCGAATTACAACCATATTTGAATGATTTTTGAAGATGAGGAAAATACTATCTTCACAATGAACAAAGGCATCACTATAAAGTAATGTCTTTCAATTTAAAAAATGCCAGAACAACATCCTAACGATTGGTCAATAAGGTTTTTAAGGACCAAATTGGAGGCAACATGAAAGTCTACATCGACGACATGCTTGTGAAGAGCGTCGAGGTGCAAGATCACATCAACGACCTGGGAGAGGCATTCGACACACTTAGACAACATTGGATGAAGCTGAATCCGACTAAGTGCATTTTTGGCATAACAACCAGAAAGTTTCTCAAATTTCTTATGTCGTAATGAGGAATTGAGGTTAACCCAACAAAAATAAAGGCTATTCTTGATATAAAGCATCCCAACTCCAAGAAAGAGATACAGCAGCTTAATGGAAGAATTGCCACACTTAGCTGATTCATTTCAAAATCGATAGAAAGGTGTCTTCCTTTCTTCAAGATCCTATGGCAAACAATAGATTTTTCATGATTAGATGAATGTTGATAGGCATTCGATGACCTAAAAAGATATTTAGCATCTCCTCCTTTGCTTGCAAAATCAAAAGAGGGAGAGACATTGTATCTCTATTTGGCCATATCTCCAGAAGCTGTCAGTTCGGTTTTCATCAAGAAAGATGAAAACCAAACACAAAGGCCTATCTACTATACAAGCAAAGTACTCCATGATGCCAAGACTAAGTATTCCAAAGCAGAGAAATTGATCTATGCCCTAGTCATATAGATGCAATGACTCCGACCTTATTTTCAAGCCCATACTATTGTTGTATTGACCGACCAGCTTTTGAAAGCAATTGTACAGCAACCAGATACCTCTGGTTGGATGGCGAAGTGGGCAATCAAACTCAGTGAATTTGACATTCAATATCATTCATAACAATCTATGAAAGCTCAAGTATTAGCCGACTTCATTGCTAAGTGTACTATACCCGATGACAAACTTAAGCATAAATCTGACAATAAGTTGGAACATGCTAAAAGTTCTAAGGTTGAACCTGAATCGGCATGGGTACTTCATGTTGATAGAGCATCCAATGCATAGGAAAGTGAAGCAGGTCTCATACTCATAAACATCGAAGGGGTAGTAACTGAATATATCCTTCGGTTCAACTTCAAAGCCTCTAATAATCAATCCAAATATGAAGCATTGCTTGCTGGCTTGAAAATTGCTACAAAAGTCAAAATAAATAAATTGAAGGTCTTCACCAACTCTCAATTAATTGTCAAACAAGTCTAAAAATAATTTGATGCCTGAGACCCAATTATGATGAAGTATCTTCAAAAGGTTAAAGATCTGGTACAATCTTTCAATTTTTTTAAGATTTCTTATATTCCAAGAGCAAAAAATACCTATGCCGATGCACTTTTTTGACCTACATTGACACCTTCAAATTTATCTGGCCGAACATTTGTCGAATATCTCGAGTGACAAATGTTGATGAAGTTGAGGAAGTGCAACAAATCCATGACGAACCAAACTAAATAGATTCGATCAACCAATATTTGGCTGAAGGAACTCTACCTATGGATCTGTCAGAAGCCAAACAACATTGGTGGATGGCTTCACAATACATCTTGATGAATGGACAACTTTACAAGAGGTCATTATCTCTTCCTTAAGTGTTTACGACCGACTGAAGCCAACTATGCTCTCCAAAAAGTTCACGAAAAAAATTATAAAAATCACCTGAGGGGCAAGTCATTGGCTTACAAAATTCTACAATAGGATATTATTGGCCAACTATAAAATAAGAGGCCACCGAGTTTGTAAAGAAGTGCGAAGCTTGCCAAAAATATGCCAATCATCAACATCAATCGGCTAGTCAATTGACATCAATTATTGCATCGTGGCCCTTTGCATAGTGAAAAATTGATATACTCGGCCCATTTTCGCCAACAACTGGTTAGAGAAAATTTTTTATCATTATCGTGGATTACTTTACCAAATAGGTAGAAGTCAAATCCTTAGCACAAATAATAGAAGACAAAATAGAAAATTTTGTTGAGAAGTCCATCATCTACCAATTGAGTTTGCCACATACAATCATCACCAATAATGGCTGATAAGTCGACAATCAAAAATTCAAAGAATTTTGTACGAAGTGTCACATCATTCACAAGCTCACATCAGTTGGCTATCCCCAATTGAATGGAGAAGCAAAAGTGACAAATCGGATAATCCTACACAGTCTCAAGACCAGACTTAATTAAGCCAAAAGCCTTTGGGTAGAATAACTACAATCAATCTTATGGGCATACCAGATGACTCCTTGCATCCCTACAGGAGAATCACCGTTTAATCTCACTTATGGGACAGAAGCGGTAAGTCACATTGAAGATCGGACTTCCATCAATAAGAGTCGAGCAGTATGCAGAGCCAAGTAATTTTGAATGTTAAAGAGCCAACTTAGATTTACTTCTAGAAACTCGATAGCAAGCTCAAATTAAAATGGTTGCATATCAACAGAAGATCGCCTGTTATTACAATAGAGGGGTCAAACCGAAGGTCTTTTGGCTAGGAGACTTGGTACTTTGAAAAGCAGAAGTTTCAAAGCCTTTGGACCAAGGCAAGCTTTCTTTGAACTAGGAAGGTCCTTACAAAGTTATTGAAACTCTATGCCGGGGAGCATATCGGCTCGAGACCCTCAATGGGACATCCATCCTCTGAATATGGAATATCGATAATTTATGTATGTATTATCAATAAATATGTCTTTAACAAATATTTAAAATAACATAGTCAACTTTCAACATTTCTATCGAATATTTGAATATTCAGAAATATGATATGCTACTAATGATCCATCAATTAATCTACATATCAACCGAGTATAAGTTAGCAAAAATCGACTCCGATTGGCGAATATTATCTTAGGTCGATAAATACTGGCTATAAGTCAATAAGGACCAACCCCAATCGGCAAAGACCGACTCTGATTGGCAAATACCAACTTCGGTCGGTAAGTACTGACTTTAGTCAACAAACCTTCATTCAATCAGTGGAATACTGACCTCGATTGGTTAAAAATATCGACGACTACAAGTTACACCTTTTGTTGGTTAACACTCGACTAAAAGGTTATTGTATACTATTCATATGAGGCAAGCAATAATCAAGCAAATTCAACACTTGGAAAAACTTTTCTTTCATTCTTATGGAAAAAGTTGGATCATTACAAAAATTGGACTAGATCTAGATACAAAAAGAAAAGAAAAAAGGGTTACACCAACACCCTTTTATTGACTTCATCGGCTGTCCCTCCTATCGCCCCTGCCATGTCAGTCTCTTGAACTCTAATAACCAACTCGTTCTCAATAAATGCTAGGACAACCTCAGTACTATGTGCAACCTCTTTTGCCTCATCAATCGCTGTAGTATCCATAGGAGCTTCAACTTGGATACTGCTCAAACCAAGATCCGGGTAAAGTGTGGCGACAGCCTCTCGGCAATCTCTATACCTGATCCAATAAGACTAATGGCTGCCTTCAAGGATTGCTTCTTCGAAGTCCTTAAATTTGGTATATACTCTTCAATAGACTGACGTGTAGTCTCTTGAGCAACTCTGGCCAACTCCCTCGTGGCAATCAGCTCCATATCAGCTAGAACCAACCACTCTATAGTGGCTCGATACAGTTCCTCCACATTTTACAACTCACGAAGACTCTCATCCCATTCTCCACGGACACTCTCATCCCGTTCTCCCCGGAGACAGTTGATTTTATCCTTCTTTCATTGAACTTGAGCTTCGTGAAGCTGTGCAGATTCCTTTACCGACTCCAATTTGGATTTAGCTAACTGACTTTCGGCTTTAGCCGATTCTAATTCTCTCTTCATTGACTCCAACTCGGCTCTCAACTAGAAACTCTCTTCCTTGTACTTTTCTTCCTGCTCCTTTACTGCCTGAATGGCAACTTCCTTCTCAGCATTGGCACTCGCAACCTTATTGGCACACGGCCGATGATCCTTCAAAAATCCTTGATATCCTCTTTCAAGTTCAGTCATGTCATGAGCCAATTGGAAAAGAAAGAAAGATAGTTTGAAAGCTACAAACAAAATGAAGATGAAAAGAAAAGAGGATTACCGACTTACACTAAGGATAGTAGGGAAGAAAGATGAAAACATCTCGGACATGGTTCGATTTTTCCTATTCTCCCAATCTATCGGGAGAAGTGTAGCTTCTACAAGCCTTCTAACTAATCTCGGATTACTCAAGCCTGACTCCCTGATGGGCACTCGGCATTCAAAAAGCAGACCCTCCAAACCCTCATCACCAGAGGATTGTGGCACTTTTCCTCGATCCTGGGTGGAAGGTTGATCGATTGGTGCCACCATCCAATCGAGAGTAGAGGACCTTTATGAAATTGATGGTGCTCGAAATATTGTCAGTGTTGCACTGACCGATGGTGCCACGATGGATAGAGGTGGCTTAATGGTCGTAACATCATCGTTTTGATCGCTTGAACCATCAACTGCTGCCGGAACTGTTGAAGTGTCAATCACCACTAGGACTTCTAGAACTGGCAATGCAACCACTAGATCCGACTACATGATAGCGTGATTTGCATTTGCTTCAGAAGTCCCTGCCGCTGAAGGCATGTGTAGTTAGGCTCTCTTCAGAACTTGAGAACGGCCCGCATTGGCAGCTCTTTTCTTTGTGGCAGCCTATCTTTCTTTGTAGACAATCTTATAGTTGGCCTCATACCTACAAAAGAAGAAAACAACTACTTAGCTACTAAATCAAAGATTTAAAGAGATAAAAAATAGCAAAAATCATTAAGTTATACCTACAACAGGAACTAGACCAAGATTGATGTCGTACAGATTCTACTCCATCGATAGCTATTGTTGTTGAGGGACCTTCATGTCCCTCAACTGAAGGAAATCTTCCCGGCCATCTTCGTTTATCTGACTATTATCATTCAGTCCTAGCCTGAGATATTCTCATGAAGAAAAATCCCAGGCCGATGGAGAAGAAACAAAGAAAAATTCTTTCATCCATCCATGGATAAAAGAAGGAAGGCCGGGAATAAGATGCAAACTATGTCTTGGGACAAAAACCCACCAACCCTTGGCCTTGGGGTGGGGTCGGAGAGCAAAGAAAACTCAAAACAATGATGGACGAGGGTTAGTCGGAACAAAATGATACAACAAAGCAAAAGAGATAATAAGCCGAATACCATTCAACGCTAACTGAGCAGGATAGATCCTATAATAATCAAAAAGATTCCAAACAAACTCTGAAATTGGAAATCGAAGACCAGCTCGAAGGTTCTCAACATAAATCACGATCTGACCAGAAGGAGGGGAATTCACCCGACCACTTAGATCAGGCATAGAGAGCCGAAACTGCTTCGAGATGAGATACTACTCATGGAGTCGAAGAACATCGGATTCAACCAAGGAAGAAACTTTTCTGTCCGAACCCAGAAGGGAATCATCAATCAAATTATCTGACCGATCATCCCGAGAAGCTGCTATATGTCTATCTGTAGGGTTTTCTCTAACCTTAGATTTTTTTTTTCTACTACTACTTGCCATTATTAATGGTAGGAGAACTCAACGAAAGGACATAGAAGGTTAACAAAAAAAAAAAAAAAAAAAAAAAAACTATGTCACGAAGGCGACAAGCAAAGAAGCAATAAGAAAAGAAAAATAGAAAAGACCAACTTGAGATAAAAAAAAGGAAATCAATGCAGATAGGAAGAAGAAAATGGACCAGGAACTCTCGAATGCGAGAATACCCCAATCACAACAATAAAGTCCTCGCTCACAAAAAGCAAAGGATCCAAGTTTGCGAGGGGAGCCAACTTTAAATAGAACATATCAACGGTCAAGATGACCTCATTTAAATCTAAATTCTCTCAATTCTGATGCATGGCGACATTTGAACCAATCGAAGTCCAGACCTTTCGATGCATCCACCATCTGATAATAACAATCCATGTGAATGACCAAGAATCAACAATCATTCGACACGTGGCAGCTCTATATAGGATGAAATCAAATCAAATTGCTTCGTTGTTTCGTCAACCACCATATTTAATAACAGCTGCCATGATTCGACACCTTCGTGATGATTGCACAATCAACGAAATGACAATATGGCTGACGGTTCTATTTTCTAGAAAATTATTAATATGTTCAACCAAAACAGCCAAAAATTTGGCACAATAATAGAGGACACACATACTCCCATCATCCAAAGTGTTGAGCCATTTTGGACTTGCGGGTAGAGGCCAACTGTTGGGATAATCAAATCAATTATCCTGACTCACATTCGGTAAGTGGCTTCCCCAGATTATTTCCCAACTAACCATCGGTAACCGACTATATGTCGGCAATAGGCAACTGAATGATCCGATCGGTTAGTCAAAGTCAATAAATCGACATACTGATTGCTTAATTGATATTCGATAATGACTATCCATTAATTTTCGACTACTCAAGCCGACTACTCAATGGCCAACTATGATACAGTAACCCCAACCATCTACTTTGGAGTAATCTGACTTTCATTCAGAATTAAAGCATTCAACCCGCACTCGGTCGATCTCTACCACACCATCAACGACATTACCAATGAATTCAACGTCATCAATGCTATCAACTTTCAGTCTGCATATAATATAGTCATACCGACCATAAGTCGATCCATCAGAAATTATCTTCCAGTTGGCATACAATTGTCGCATAGAATATCAGTCGATATCCGATAGTTATACCGACCCTCGATGTATCAAAAATCGTCAGTGCAATAAGCACGTAACAGTCGTATCCATGATCATTCGTAAGCAATAACCATCTTTCATAGGTGATAACCGTCCACCCACGACAATAGTGCTGGAATAGGTGGGACCACGTATTCAACAATCAAAAATGGTTATCAGTGATTTGTCTATAAAAGGAAGATGAAGGAATAAGAAAAAGGGTCTGTTCATAGAGCCAAAACTCTATCATTTTAACTTTTTTAATATCCGATCAATCCACTAATTTAAGTATCGGAGGATTCCATCCAACATAATTCTGCCAGTAAACTTTATTTTGCAGGAGTTCTTTTCCGACAAAAAGCACGAAGGAAATTGGCCGCAATAGATTACAATTTTTATTCCAGTCGTTCAACAAATGCATCTTTAATTTTTAAAAAAATTATAAAATATAAAATAATTATGATTGGAAAAGAGTTATGACACTTTAATTGGTGTTTGCATCCCAACATTCACGATAAATTAGGATTACATGACATCCTAAATGGTCGTCGCTCAGCACATGCCAGGGCTTTCCAGCATCGGATGCAGCTAGCTGAATTAGAAAGCTCCGCATCAATTCAACTAAGATAAAGAATTTTCTTCGTGCGTCGAAGCCGACACCATATCAATTTTCATCGGTTAATTATTCTACAGTTACGGCGGAAACAGCCGCAAGTGCACGAGGGCAGCCCTTCGCCCAGATGGGTCCCATCATCAAGCATAAATTAGGTCAGCCATCTTAATCTAACGGTTATTATGCACTGTCACGATCAGAAATACTCGTATGGATAAGATTAGAAATACTCATCTTAATCTAAGTGGAATAAGTGTGGTCATGGATAATAATAGAAATACGGCCAGATATCTTATAGATATATTGAGGTTGTATCTTTCGTGTAAAAAAATAATTATTTTTTTTTATAAGATGAATAGTTGGATCATATTTTTTATAATTTTCAAAGCATGATATTAGTTTTATAACCTGTGCGGTGGATGGAGCGGAGGGTTGGATCACTTTGAAAATTATATGCAAAATATAACCCAAGGGTTCATCTCATGAGATAAGATAAATTATTCTATGGCAGGAAAGGTACAATCCGAACCACAGATACACACATCTCTCCAGTTGGTAACCAGGTGTCATGATATTTCCCATGACGATGACACGCAGAGTCCCTTCAAATAGACAATGACACGCAGAGGTCTTCCAACCGTCACAATATCTCCAGTTGGTAGACCTGTTACTCGCTGAATAGTAAATATGATTTCCAAAATAGACTTCATGCTGTTTCATTAATTTTTGTTTTTAAAATTTCCATTTTTGTGATAGATTTCAATTTTAGATTCTCTGGATTAGGTGCTTTAGATTTTATCGCATTCTTATAGCCATTCTCAAGTTGCACAAGTGCAAACAGAACAGAAGAATGGCATTCATCTCTCTCGAAGGCGACCACATATTGTCCTATCCTACACAACTAGTCGTACCACAAAGCAATGAGAGCACAAGACTTCCACAGCATCATATTTTTAGCCCAATCAAATTTGGTTCAGTTGATTTACAATCACTGTCTGTTAAAAGCTCATTGTCATCGAGAGAACCACGTATGCTTGAATCAGTGATGGGCAACTTCTTTCTAAACCATGATCTATATATATATATATATATATATATATATATATATATATATATATATATATATGGCAACTTCAGTATCTAGCAGAATTTTAGAGAACAAGAGAAAATACATGTTGAGTTGTCATAATATCACGGTATACGTTAACCTATGATTACATAAACTCTTGTTGTATAACAATCTATTCCACAGGCCAATACCAAGAGATCATAAAATTGCACCATTCATCTAGTGCATCAAATATGAACATACACAACTAAAATCACAGCTTAGAAGACCATCCAAATCCTTGTATTCTTATAAGAAGGATAAATGAGAGAAAGAAAGATGTCCAAGTACGTATGCATCCCAAAGTATTGCAAAAGCTTCACCAAGACAAAATTGATTACATCAAGGTCCTGTTTTGCTGGATTTATAGCAATAGCGACTCCATTTGATTGGCATGGGGTTCTAGTTGAGCAAATGACAACAAGGGCTGTAAAATTGCTATGGGGATTCGTGGGCTAGGCATCCTTCATTAATGATTTCGCCTGGATTCAACCAGAAAAAACGACTTGCATGGATGTGGCATTAGGGGTATTCTTAGCTTTTCGTACTTAAAATCTTATCCCAGGGACCGCGAGTTACAAGATAGACCTTCTGTGGACCGAAAATACAAGTCCCAATCAACGGGGAGTTTTGTTTACCATGTAGTGAGACTGAAATAAAGACTGCCATGGATTGAGAGTATCGTCTAGATTCTCTGTATGGTTATTAAATATCTTCTTGCCCAAAAAATATCTTTTCTTCGCTTACACTGGTTCCATTTTCATGTTCAACATGAACTGATTTAGATCTTAACATAGGATGGTTCATAATTTTTTATCAACAATAAATTAAAAATAATAATTTCAAAATAAAATTTTAGGAGCATTACCATGCATGAGCTTTACCTCTGTTAGTGCTGAAAGACTCGAGTTGGAGTTCGGAACCTCGCCAATGAAACCTGCAAGATAAATTTCTGATCGGAGATAGATGGCTCCGGCATGGACCCTTCCCCAAGAATGGAGTATATAGGAGTTAGAAGAATGTAAGGAGCACTTAGAAAAGAAAATATATCTGAAAGGTCTTATTTATATATGGAGACCATAATTGATTGATAGTGACTGCTGTAACAGAATATCAATTGGTCATTCAGGTCATTCAGATTTTGTTATGAAAAATGGGCTGACGGTTGTCGCCACCAATCGATAGTTAGCTATTATCTGTTGAAATATGGATATAGGTCGGAAACTTCCGAGTTTGATCGTAGGTCATTCGATATGATATTATACTATTGGAGTTTTCGATCGGATGAACTGAATTTGAGAGTTATTCTTTATACTAAGGATGATGAGTTTGTAAATCAGATTTCTAATTTGAACTGAAATAGGATCACTTCAATCATTCTTAAAAGCTCGGCTATCTTCAAGATCAGCTATTGATGGAAATCAAAATTTTAGCCTGAAATTGTTTAGCAGAAGTTGAGGTCGGAAGGAAAGAGCTGGAAGGCTAACCATTTAAACTGGATTTGAAATTAGAACATTGAGTTCGTCCAAACTTGGGAGACGAACTAGCATTATTACTTGGTTGAAATTGCATCATGGTTATTATCACTAAGTTGATGAAGTTCGGTTAGGTTCAAGATCGGATCCTGTTAATATTTAGTATTCAAAGTGACCGTTACTTATCCCAACCCTAAGATCGGAATTAATCAAATATGAAATCTTCCTAGTGGCTAAAGTCCATTTAACTAGAGGTCGGATCATGATAAGATCTATTGCTATGACGACATCATTATCAAGTTTGAACCAAATATCAAAATCCATTGAATTTGGAAGAGTAGGTCCTTCAATGCCAAACTTAATTTCAAAAGCAAGTCGAACTACATCTCGATAGAATTATATCTTGGGCCTGGATGACATCTTCTAAAGATCGGCAAGGTCTGATTAAGTTAGACTTTGGTAGGAAATATTTTTTTTCCCAACACTTATCCCCCTATTCTCAAGTTCAAAGTTTTAATGAAGAGAGTACCATCATTTGTGCTTACTGAAGTCCAATTCTACTTCCCCGCCTTCAAGATATGATGTCTCTTGGAAAATTCAAGCTGACGCAGAAACTTCATTATTATGAATGATCAAAGATGACCTCAAATTTCAAAATTTTCTTTGGCATGGAGTTCGATCGTACAGCGCAATAATTACTCTATTTGACATCTAAAATCGTGATAAAGAATTGGACATGTAGAAAGCCGGGATTAGACAATCATGATCCACAATCATGACGGTTTAGAGCACTATTAGCTATTTAAACTCCCATTTTCTCTTTCTTTTCCATTCCGAGGTCTTTCTTCTCTATCTGTTCTCCTGTCGTCGCCTTCTCTGGCTTTGCTTATCTTCATTCTTCCATGATTTTCCAGCCTTGATCATCCTCTTTTCGTTCATCATCCACGATTTCAATCATCTCATCGAGCTTTCTGCATCTTTAAATTAGTGTTCCAACCTCTCCTTTTAATTTTAGCATCGATTTTCTGCTTTTAGAAGTTCTTTTTGAATCCGATTGTTCTTCTTCTAGTCTCTGAGGTTTTTTCTTCAATTTTTCTGATTTTTGATCAATTTTGTTTGATTTTCTTTGATCCAAAATAACTTCTCATGATTCTGAGTATTTTTTATCTTCTTCTTCTGAGAATCCTTCCGAACCAAACCCCTCAAAATCCAGATCTAAAGTTAATCTCGAGCCTAGAGGTGAGGTCCGTCCGACCTTCCTACTTAGGACCATTACTTCCTTACTTCTGAAGATCTATCTTTCATCCGAACCCAGTATGTAGTTCCCTTTGAGTATGAACTCAAGCTACCAGGATTGGATGAAAAAATTGATGCTCCTCCTCCTGGTTAGCTTGATTTATATGCAGAGACTCTGCAAGCCAGACTTAGATTATCAGTCCCTCCCTTTATAACTGAACTTTTTTACTTTTTCACATGTCTCTATCCTCTATTGTTCCAAACTATTTCCATTTCATCAATGGGTTCTTGGCAGTTTATTTTTTGACCGAGGTCTAGCCTACTATTTTCTTGTTCCAAACTTTCTTCATCCTCAAACATTATTTTACTGCTAAGGACTGGTGATATATATCTCTCTAGTTCGACAAGAAAGGTTGATTAAGGATGCTCCTTCTTCTGTTCATAGCTAGAAGAAGAAGTTCTTTTTTGTTGTTAACCTATTGATTGAGTGGAGACTTCCACACTGGAGTCGGCCCAGAGAGTCCATTCACAAAGCTCTAGGGTTGGAAAGAAAAGATCTTGACTCTGTCAAAATTTTAAGGAACTACAAAGTTCCCTTACTAACCCTATTGCTGTCAGATCAGATCCTTTTCAATCTCAGGCTGAGCCCTACTAACCCAAAAGGTGTTAGCTCATATTTTTTTATTTTCTTATCTTTATTTAACTTCTATCTATTTATATTTGCAGAAATGACTCCCGAGGAACTCAAGTTGCTGGAAAAGGAGTATCGGACAAAGAAAAGAAAAGATGCTAGCTCGAGGGAGACATCCATATGAGCTAAAACTTTCGAGCCAAACCCTGCAACTTTTGCTCTTGCTACCATAGTTCCGAAGGTTGGAGTGACTTTGCTGACATCAAGTACACCAATCAAAACTATTATTCTAATACCCGTCGCTGAAAAGAAAAAGAGAGGTAGAGTAAAGAAGAAAATGGTGGTCGCTAAAATACTTCGGTAGCAGAAGAACATCGAGAATCAAGCAATGACAATATTGATTGAGAGAAGGCTACGCTTGATAGCTGAAGGGTGGTTTGGTCTATTGTTGAAGGATGCATGCTACTAATCAAGACTAACAAGATTCACCAAATGAACTCCTAGGATCAAAAGAGAGGGGCACTTGCAATCTTTTTTAAGGTAATTGCCTTGTTACTTTTTGAATTCGATTATTTTCCAATGATGAGACTAATTTCGTTGCTCATAGCTGGGTCATTATCTATCCATCGGTATCGAGTCGGCCAACAATAACAAGGCTGAGGCCTCCAAAGCTCTAAAGGAAGCCAAAGTTGCTAAAACTAAGGTCTTTGATGCCAAAGTCAAAGTTAAGCGTTTCAAGGAAGCACTCAAAGAAGCAGAAAGAACTTCGACCAAAATAAAAAATGCTCTGGAGTCCGATCTGACTTCGGAGGTGAAAAGGAGGAAAAAAGTAGAGGCTGAAGTTGTTGAGGTCAAGAGGGAAGGGGAGAAAAGGATGACGAAAGCCAAGCAAGTGGCCATGAAAGAATTCAAGGGTTTCGAAGAACTCACCACTATCAAAGTCTGATTTGTTAGAGAAGCTTACAACACTGGTTACGATACCTGCCAGTAAAGGGTTGCAGAGCGACATCCCAAGCTAATCTCAGCTTTGTAGAGGATGGACCAGGAGATTCTTTCGATTCTAGCCACTCTTTGACTGTAGTCAATCCACCTTCTGCCAATCCTCCTGTCAATGCCCAGGAGCCTGCCAAGGTGCTTGCATCCACCGAGGTTGAACCAAGTTCCTCCACTATCCCCCAGCTTGAGGTCGAGGACCAACTTTGATGGTATTTTTTCTTTCTTTCTCTCTTACATGTACTTAAATCTTTCAAGTAATGAAATTCAACTTTCTCATATCTCATCTTGCATGTGATGATTTACTTATGAAATAGAATTTTATTGGTAAATATTGCCATCGAGCTCAATCATCGATTGCAGCTATTTCCTTGCCTCAAGGCATTCCTCTTAAAACTCAAATAAAGACCTTGAAAAAAGAAGTGCAGCATGCTAATAGAAAGCTAACAAAGGTTAAGAAGGAGCTTCAAATATCAAAGAAGAATTATAAGATAACTTCTACTAAAGTCAACCATCTACGCCAAGCTTCAAAGCAAGCCTTCACAAATTACACTTCGAAGAAGTATCAAATATTTGAAGAACTTCAGCAAGTTTCTAAGCTAGTCAGCCAAAAGTCTCGGTCCTTAACTGCCAAGATTGGTTTCTTTGAAGCCGAACTCAGGAACGACTAGAAGAAGATCCAACATTTGGAGAAGAGCACATGTTGGTCCTAGAAATAGGAAGAGTACATCTGGGATTAGTCCAAAAGATTTTTCGACCTTCAGAATCAATTTCATAAAGCAAAAGAGAAATACGATGAATATAGGCTAAGCTAGAGCAAGAGGATTTCTGATCTCTAACGCTAACTTTGGATAGCTAGTGAAGAAATAAATCGACTTCAAGAAGAACTCACGAGCAATGTTCGAGCTGATCTAAGAAGCGATTCAAATGAGCTTGCTTTAACCAAAAATAGCCTCACAAACTTTTTTAAAGTTTATGATAAGAATAAATCCAAGCTTCTTCAACTCAAGATGCAGATGTAATACCAAAAAAATGCTATCAAAGATGCTGAGGCTGAGTCTGTTGTACTTCGAAAGAGGCTGAGAGAGTCGCAGGATGAGGCCACAATAGCTTAAAACTTGTTTAAGGAATGTTTAGTGATAAAGAAGATGCACGAAAATCAGATAAGAGATTTGAAAAACTCCTTAATGATAGCTAGGGTTGGCATCTGAAGATTCACATAGAGTTTTGTTTTTCTTCTTTTTTCTTTTATAATCATTCTTAGCGACCTTTATAATAATTTTACTTAATAAAATGATTTCCTTTTGCATCATCTCCCTTTGTCATGTCTCAATCTTGTGCTTGTCGAGCTTCTTATTATCATTTCATACTTAAGGTTGATTTTGTTTTAAAGTGGTGACCTTCATTTTACCTTCTTCTTTTTTAAATCTATCCTCCTTATTTATGAACAAGGATCTTCTAACCTTGTTTATGAATAAATTAATCCTCCTATTTAAGAATTAAAGATCTTTATCCTCGTTAGGACAA
Source organism: Cocos nucifera (assembly GCA_006176705.1). NCBI lineage: Eukaryota > Viridiplantae > Streptophyta > Magnoliopsida > Arecales > Arecaceae > Cocos > Cocos nucifera. The sequence goes on from QRFJ01003198.1 coordinate 349,363, forward strand.
AGTTCACCTCCTGTTTAAGAACTGAATTTATTCTCATTAGGATGAGGTTTATCTTCTGTTTAAGAACCGAAGGCCTTCACCGTCGTTAGAACAAGATTAATCTCTTGTTTAAGAACTGAAGGCCCTCACCCTCATGAGGACGAGGTTTATCTCCTGTTTAAGAGTTGGAGGCTTTTACCCTCATTAGGACAAGGTTAACCTCCTATTTAAGAATCAGAGGCTTTCAACTTTTTTTAAAAATAAAGTTTGATTTAATCATTTCATTCATAAATTTTCAGAATTCCATGGCCAGGATAGTATAGCTCCTTCTTGCTCCTTTATGTGATAAGTTTCTGATCGAATGACTTCTTCGACTTCATAAGCACCTTTCTAATTCGGGGCAAGCTTGTCTTAGTTTCGTGGTTGAGAAACTTCTACTTGATGTAGCACCAAGTCACTGATCCTAAAAGTCCTACTTTTGACTTTGAAATTATAATATCAAACTACTTTCTATTTATAAGTTGTCATCCAAACTTAAGCTCTTTCTCATTTTTCCTCCGGCAAATCAAGATTTGCTCTGAGATCCTATGAATTATTTTGTTCGTTGAAGTTTTCAACTCATACTAAAAAAAAATCTGAGTTCAACTAGGATAACTGCTTCAGTTTCAAATACTAGAGCAAATGATGTTTCTTCAGTAGGCAATCTTTGGATGGTTCTATAAGTCTAGAGAATATAGTAAAGTTTGTCCACCCATGTTTTCTTTATCCATTCAAGTCTTGTCTTTATCCATTGCAGCAATGTCCAATTAGTCACCTCGGCTTTGCCATTTGCTTGGGGATTAGCCACAAAAGTCAAATAATGAGAAATATTTAAATCTTCATAGAATTTGGTAAATTTTATTCCGATGTACTAGCATCCATTATCGGTGATTAATGTCCGATGTAAACTAAATCTATATATAATAGATTTTCAAATAAAATATTTTACTTTATCTTCAGTAATCTTTGCCAATGGTTCAATTTTAATCCATTTATTAAAGTAATCTACTACCATCAATAGAAATTTTTGCTGTCTAGATTGAAGAAAACCGTGCAGGATTTTTTTCATGCTTTTCAAAACTTTTTTAAAATTTTATTACAGTAGAAGTAAATATTAATCTAAAATTAATACTAAGCATGCATTGATTATATCAAAAATCCTACATCTGAATCTAGACATGTTAATATATAATAGAAAATTAAATGTATATGGTTAGTAAATCATATCAACTAACCTACTCATGTTCAGAATATGATACCGTGCACAAATAGATGATCTCCATGATCTAAGTCCACCGAAAGTAGCTTTGATGTCGTGCTATAGTCGCACACTCGTCCAATCTCTATGGTTGATCCACATAGAGCTCCTGATCCCGACCAACTCCACTAGAGTAAAAGCTCCTCGTCGAGGCCTTCGATGGTTGATCTTAATTGATCTAATCAATCACCTTCTTTCTGATCTTCTGGACACTCCAAAAAATCATAATGTGTACTTCAGAGGATGATGAAGTGGTGTAAAAAATTGAGTGGCAATTCGATGCTCACAACACTTGATTTCTCCACCCAAACCTTGAGTCCCAACTCTAGGGTTTTGAACACTCAAAAAATCCTGACGTCCGAAAACCCTTTCACGCCCTCTCTCTTTGGAATTCTCCTATGAAACAAATTTTCATGGGAGAAGGACTCTCCTATCTATAGACATCTCATTTAGATCACATCTAAATGTGAGCATCCAAATGAAAGGAAAAATCATTTATTGTAGGAGATTGTATTTGGCGCAGGTAAGTCACACTCACTTTCTCTGGACTTTTCCATGCCCATAAAATTGGGCTCCCTGGCTAAAATTTTCTCTCACAAAACGTTCTCTCTTCCTCATGCATGCCCACAAAAAATCCAAATTTAAAATGGGCGACTTAGTGTAGGAAACGTGTGGAGAAAGGATAAGGTGAAGTGGTTGAATTTGTTTCAACCAACCATTTGAATTCAAAATCCAAATGGACTCTTATCAATTTCCAATGCTAGGGAAGGTGATTCATACACAGAAGAACTCTCCTTTTGGTGCATATGCCTACTTTTAATCTGATTAAAAGTGGTGCACAAAGAAAGGGGTGGCGTGGGAAAGGATAAGAATGAAAGTAAGAGTGGTTTCAACCACTCGTTTGAATTCAAAAATTCAAACCACAATCCTATCAATTCTCAATGCCAAAGACCAAGTCAAGGAGTGCCAAAAACCATCTTTTTGCATGGGAAAAGTCATAGGAAAATCAGAAATAGCATGAGAGAGTGAGGGTGGTCAAAGAAGTCAAGGTGCAGGGAGAAAGGGATTTAAAATTCAAATCTTATTTGACTTTTCCAAATTGGTTTCAGCTAAACCAATTTTTTTAGATCTAATTAGACTAGGTCAAACCCAACTAAATTAGGCTTAACCCAACCCAATAAAATTTTAATCAAATTAAAAATTAATTAGATCTAACCTCTGATCAAATCAGGATCGAATCTTTCATAGCGATTAGGTCATCACATGATCTGATCGGATCAAATCCAATCGAATCAAATTCAATCAAACTTGATCGAATCATTATCACTCAATCAAATTAAGCTAATTAGCAATTAAATTGCTAATTAATCCTTCAATAAATACAGAGTTCCAATCAGATGGATGTCTGGATAATAGAATTCCATCAACATGAAACTCTTAAAAGGTTCCAAACTAGTGGGACTCTTGAACCCAGTGTTTTAAATAAATGAAACTCGTGATCATAGAGTTTCAGATCAGTGAAACTCTTGATCAGAGAGTCTTAGATAAGTAGAACTTAGAGGCCCAGTCTATGGGATTCATAAAGAAAGAGTCCCAATCTAGTGGGACTCCTGACCACAAAGTTCTAGTTTAGTGGGACTCTTGACCATAGAGTCTCAGATCATTAGGACTCTTGATCAGCCATCAGATCAGATAAGAACTTCTATTATGTATGACCCCATAAGTTCTATGCTAAATTGGCATCGATAGATATTTTTTTTTATTATTTTTTTTATTTTTATAAATAATTTGCTGATGATAAATTAACATAGGTAATAAGACTAATTATTATTAGTTTTTGTAGATAATTTTCTTATTTATAACATTCATTATCTATGCAATTAAGAGCATAAGCAAATATTGAGTCATTTTAATAATTTTTAATAAATAATTTATCGATATAATTTTAGAATTTAAAATTTATTTTTATCATTCATTATCTAAATAATAATTATTAGATTATCATTACAAAAGCCTACCTCGATCATGTTGCCCTAGCTATGTCGATCAATAAAATTTAATTTCGATGGCTATGAATGATCATATGATGATCTAATAGATAGAGACTATCGATGGATCCAAAAACTTACAAAGATAATCTCAGTAATATTTATAACATACTATCAAAATTTTATCTCAATCAAATATCATTATCATAGGTAATTTAGCACTAAATAATTTCAGCCGTTAAATAAAAAACTAATGATCAAAAGGCCAAATACATCCAATTATAAGATAATTTTTTAGATTAATGATCTTTGCTAATACTTTAATTATTTGTACATTGATGATCATAAAATTCAAACGGCGTATATATGAACAACCCAAAATTTTATATCTCTTGATACTAATTCTTGAGATCACTAGGTAATATACTTATGTTTTTATAAGATCTGCTTAACGTGGATGGTTCATATACGTATCGTTTAAATTTTATAATTATGACTGTATAAATGATGAAAATAGTAGGAAAGATTATAGTTCAAAAAAATCATCTAAATCGAATATCGTTAGGCTTTTTGATCACTCATTTTTTATTTAATGATCGAAATCATCCCTTACTAAATTGATCATGATAATGATGTCCGATTGAAGTAAAATTTTGATAGTATATTATAAATATCATCAAAATTTTTGTTGTAAGTTTTTGGATCTATTGGTGATCTCTATTTATCAGATCATCATGCGATCATTCCTGATCATCGAGATGAATTTTATTGATCGACATAGCTAGGGCAACCTAATTGAGGTAGACTTTTATAATGATAATCTAATAATAATTATTTAGATAATGAATGATGAAGATGAATTTTAAATTTAATAATTATATTCATAAATTATTTATAAAAATATAAAAACTAATTTAAAAATTAATAAAAGATAATTAAGTTATTACCGACATAAAATAATCATCAAAAAATGAACTTTTAGTGATGTAAGAAAACATCAGCAAATAGAATAATTACCTACGTTAAAGGTTAACATAAGAAATTTACTTATTTTCGACATTTAGTTTTCATCAAAAATTATTTTTAAATTTTTTTTATTTTTAAAATTTAATTATATATTTTGAGAACCTAATTTAATTTTAAATAAATTTTTTATGATATTTACTTATCATCGATAAATGATTATGTTGCGACAAAAATATTACATCGATAATAATTTTTATTAAATATTTTAATTTTTATTAAACTTTTTTAGATATTTCATCAACTTCGATAATAATTTTATTACCTATATTTTTCTTAAACATAGCTAAGTCCAGATTTGTCGATGTTACTTTGCATCGATAAAATATAAATTTTTTATTAAATATTTTTTGATATTTTTTATTTATCGATAATTAGTATTATCGACGTAAATTTACATCGATAAATTTTTTTAAAAATTTACCATCCCGCCCCCTGCGCATTTCATCTCCCACCCCTGCCTTCCTATTTTTCCAGCCCGAACCCTCTCCATCGGCTACCTCCTTTTTCCTCCTCTCTTTCAATCTCTCTCACCATCAGTGGTCCCTGCCTCCACCTCCATCGCTATCATCGCCGCCTCTACCACTGCCATAGTGTCGCAGTGCCATCGCCCTAGAAAAGGTAAAACCCTTTTTTTTTTTGCTTTTGCATCCTCGGGGAAGGGAGGGGGTGGGGTGGAGGGGAGTCACGGGTCGGGGGTGGGGTCGGGGTCGAGGCCGGGGCTGGGGTGTGGAGGTGGAGGTAGCGGTGGCGACAGGTACCCTGGGGATCGTGAAGGAGTGGAGAGGAGGGAGGAACGGACGGAGGGAGAGGAGGGCACGGTTGGCGATGGTGACCGACAGTGGGGACCCGGATGGGTTGTGGGGGTGGCGATGGTGATGGTGCGATGGATACCGAGGGATGGCTTGGGGGTGGAGGGGAGGGAGGCATGGACAGAGGGGGAGGGAGCGCAAGGGGTGGTGGTGATGGTGGGAGGGGGGCGTAGGGGGCGGTGGTGACTGTGGGAGGGGGGCGTAGCTAGGGAGCAGTGGTGACGATGGGAGGGGAATGCAGGCACTGGGGGGGAGGGACGAATGGTTTTTTTTTTCATAATTTATTTATTTATTTATTATGCTTGATGCAATAGTAGGTAATAATCTATAGCATTTTTGTTGAGGGTAATGAGATTCTGTCTCTTAATTGGGATTGAATTAAACTAATGATTTCTTTTGAAAATTTTTCTATTTTATTTTAATGATCATCCTTTTTACCACTCCCCTTAGATTACCCTGCAGTATTGAATTGCTGATATTTTTCATGAATCATATGAGGAACACACCTCTCTATACTTCAACAATATGATCCTTCTGAAGGTATCTATGTTTTTACTTCAACGATAATATGATAAATCATCGTTTCTAAAAGAAAAGGCTATTATAATCAAATTATCAATGTCATAACATAAATCAACCATAATACAATAGAATAATTGGATTACATCATTATTAATACAATCATATATCAAAAATGAAAATAACAAATAATAGCTATTATTAATATTACTTAATAAACCTTATGAGGAGATGATGGTTAAATAATAACTACTATATCAATGCTAGTAATGTATATACGTAATGTAGTGGAGACTGTCAAAGTCATTATAATAGCAGTTTTATTATAATGACTAATTTAAACCATTGGAAAACCTCCCATGTCTCCATGCGTAACATGAGGGGCATTTTGGTATTTGGCATAGTTAGATAGGGATATTTGATTAGTAGTCAAACAATGCATAACCATGAGTAGTTTCTAGAACAATTAACTTCAAAAAAAAAACTTTAAAATAATATAAACCCAATATGGGGAGGGAGGGGAAAGAGAGATGGGAAAAACATGCTAGAGAGAGGGAGGAGGGAGGAGGGAGAGATGTGTGGCGCCAACTTCAAGGTTGACACCTATTTCAAGATTAACAGCATGCCGTGGGTCGGCAACGCCACCAACTGGATCATCTGGGATGAATCCATGTTGTAGCTTTCTACTCTTGGCAACAATAAGAGATCAATGCCAATCCTCTCTTAGTCTGCCTTTCTTCTGCTTCTCTGGTTTTTGTTTCATCTTCTTTGTTTAAATGGTTTTCGAGTTCCCTTTGCAGTCTACCTACCATGATGGTGCTCGTCCGTTGCAAATGGATAAAGGTGTATAGGTGTCTGGCTGTATATTTAGTATCTTATCTTATATATATGTGGATAAAAAACTGACTGCTGAGGCTTGTTATTGACTCATCCCTGGTTACAATCTCTCTCCCTCTATCCTTTCACTGCCAGCGGATTGATCAAAGTTCCCAACGTGCGGGTGAACGTGTGGCCTTGCATGTTAGGATAGGTACAGTTGTTTCAACAAAAAAATTAATTAGTTTTTAAAAAAGAAGAAGAAGACTACTACATTTGGTTAGCCTTAGCCTTTTTTGTACTGTTTAAGGTATCATTGCATCAACGCCTTAAACAGTAGTTTTTGTAATCTAATTAATGTTGTCCAGTCTACAATTCATTTCATAATTGGCAGGCTAATTCACAGGCTAGCTAGTTGGCTTCTTCGCATCTACCAGAGTACTCTATTATTTTTATCAAGCTCTTGAGTTTCTATTGTTGATGTTTGTCTTGGAACACACATTTTTATTGCTTACACTATCCTTCATTTATCATAGTTTTCTTTTGGAGTTAATTTTATAAAGTATTTCTCTCTGATGCTCTTTTCAATGGTAGATCTAGCTTGTTAAGACTATATTCATGATTATTTAATTTTAGTTATTAGTTATATAAATAAATTTTTTATTTATAAAATTTATTGCATAAAATATGGAAAACACCCATATTTTAGAGAAAACTCTACGAAAATGTAGAGTTATTCCTTTTTGATAAATTAGGATACCATTTCTGAATGTATGTTCAGAGATGGATCCGAAATTGCATGCATTGAGCCATAGATTCCCGTTCAAGAGTCGATCTCGATCAAGATCGACTCTTGGATGCTCCAATTTTGAGCATTTTAGAAAAGCTTTAATTTTATTATTATTATTAATCAATATTTTATTTTATTATATGGTGTTCAGTAGTTATCTCTTATATGTTCTTCGGGTATATATTGGATAGGGTGCATAGGCACCGTATTCATATCGTATACTTAGAGAACCATGAGAAGATGCTGCCAAAATTTTCATAATAATGAAATAAAATATTGACTAATAATAATAATAAGATTATTCTTTTCTGAAAGGGATAGGGTCATACCTGTTAGAAATGGATAGGATTATGCATTCTTAAAACCTTACTAATAACACGTACTTTAATGGTGAACATTTTTTATAGATAGATGGAAAATATCGACAAGAGCTGGATGATCTTATCTGAATACCAACAAGGTATTAAAAATTTTATAAGATTTGCACGTTCAAGAGTCAATGATCCTAATAGAATCAAATATCTTTATTGAAGATGTCATAATAATTACTTCTAGCCTACAGATACAGCATTGGAGCACTTGTTGAATTGAGGTATGGATAGAAAGTATACTATTTGGGATTTGCATGGGAAAAGTAGACCTACTAGCATAAGAGACTAATATATGGGTCAACAAGCAGAACCAATTGGCATCAATGAGATGTTAAATGATTTATATGAGGGGGCATATTTTGACAACTCTTCAGAGAGTACGCATAATGCAAATGATGGACATTTTAAAAAACTCATGAGAGATGCCAAGAAGCCATTGTATCCAAATTGTAAGAAGTTCTCGATGCTTGACTACTTGATAAAACTGCTCCATGGTAAAATCATATTTGGTTGGAGTCAAAAGTCGTTTGATTTTATATTGAACTTAATCAAGGAGGCATTACCAGATGGTGAAAAACTTTCAAAATCATATTCAGAGGCAAAAAAGTATATGCGTGAACTTGGACTGGGTTATACACTAATACATACATGCAAGAATGATTGTGTATTATTTTATAAAGAGCATCAACACTTGGATTGTTGCCCAGAATGTGGTGAGTCAAGGTATGCTGAAGATTTTGAAAGAGGTAAGAAGCGGCCTCACAAGATTTTGAGATATTTTCTATTAATACCAAAATTTTAGAGACTTTATCAGTCATCGAAGACCGCTGAGGCGATGAGATGGCATCATGAGATGCGAATTTTTGAGGATAACATCATTAGTCATCCAGCAAACTCTATAGTTTGGAAGGAATTTGATAAACAATATCCTCAATTTTCTAGTGACCCACGCAACATTCGTCTTAGCCTAGCATCTGATGGTTTTAATCCATTTGGGAGCATGAGCAATGCTTACAGTATGTGGCCGATTATGCTAATGGCATATAATATTGCACCATGAAAATATATGAAAGAGCCATTTTTATTTTTATTATTGCTTATTCTTGGACCTAGAGCTCCTGGTAATGAGATAGATGTTTATCTACGAATCTTAATCGATGAATTGAGAGAACTTTAGAAGATTGGTGTTGAAACATATGATTCAGTTAGTAAAAGAAACTTTCAATTCCATGCGATGATAATGTGGATAATTAATAATTTTTTGGCATATAGAAACCTATCTGGATGGAGCATAAAAGGATATTTGGCATGTTCAATTTGCAATGGTGATAGCTGCTCCATTGGACTAAAGCATGAAAGAAAAATTGCCTATATGGATCATCACAGATTTTTACCATCTAATCATTCTTGGAGAACCTGTCAGAATTGATGCTTCAATGAAAAGTCAGAAATACGTGGGCCACCTTGTATGATGAGTGGAGATGACATATTGGCACAACTAGAGGCCATTCACAATGTTAAATTTGGTAAAGTTTCTGAAAGTCACAAGCGAAAGCATAATGAATCAGAGTTGAGCTGGATGAAGTGGAGCATATTTTTTAAATTATCTTATTGGCAACATATCTTACATCATCATAATTTGGATATCATGCACATTGAAAAGAATATTTGTGATAATATTATCGTGACACTTCTTAACATCAAGAAAAAAATAAAAGATAATCCAAATTCTTGGCTAGACCTGAAAAGAATGGGAATATGGCATGAGTTGCACTTGGTGCCCCATGATGGTGGAAAATTCTTAATGCCAACTGCAAGTTATACATTGCATGGCAATGAGAAAAGAAATTTCTATGAGTGGTTAAAAATCGTAAAGTTTTCTGATGGCTTTGCCTCCAACATTTCAAGCCGTGTGAACTTGAAAGACGATAGTATCTCGGGTATGAAGAGTCATCACTCTCATGTACTGTTGTAGTATCTTATATCTATTGTGATGCATGGCTTCTCCACCGTAGAGGTATAGAATGCACTTATTGAATTGGATATTTTCTTTCGAGAATTATGTTGTCGGAAACTCCAAGTTGATATACTTGAGAAGCTTCAATCAGATATTGCCCTATTGCTGTATAAGCTGGAAAAAAATTTTCCACCATCATTTTTCGATATTATTGTACACTTGGTTATTCACCTTCCAAGGAAGGCTTTGCTTGCCGAGCCAGCTTAGTACCGATGGATGTATCCTGTTGAATAATAATAATATTATAGAAAATCTAATTTTTTTACTTAATTTACAATCATAACAAAAAAATAATTACATATTTTTATCATTTTACATGTGCAGATTCTTATATAAATTGAAATAATATGTGCGAAATAAAGTACATCTAGAAGGATCAATTGCAAAAGCATATATCTCCATAGAGTGTCTTACATTCTATTCGATGCATCTCGATGATGTGGGAACATGATTCAATCATTAAAAGCGCAATGCAAATAAGGAGTGGGCCGACATTGAATCAATATTATCTATTTTCAGGGTTAATATTCGTTCCATTAGTGGAAGAAAGTACAAACATATGACATAGAAGAATGCGAGCTGGCGCATTTTTATATACTAAATAATTATGAAGAAATCTATCATTTTATGAAGCAAGTATCTTTACATAATTAATATTATATATTTTCATGAGAAAAATTAAATAATAAGCATGTATTTATTGTAGAGAGCATAGAGATGTATTATTACAACAAAATAATAGAGATATCAAGGGACGACATCGAAGGGAGTTCACGGCTTGGTTCAAACAACGTGTAAGTACAATAACAATTTTATTCAACTTTTTATTACATGTAATGTGTACATAGTCTAATTTATTTTAACTTATGTGTATGTTGTTGTAGATGATGTTAATATATCATAATAAAGAAGATGGTGCAACTAAGGAATTATATGATTTGGCATGCCACCTCGATCCTAGGGTTTCATGTTATAGCTCATATATTGTTGGTGGTATGAGATTTCATACAAGGGAGCTTGATATGCAATGGCAGACTCAAAATAGTAGAATTTTGACATTGAAAATTGATGGAGATAATGAGATTGAATATTATGGTATCCTTTCCGACATTATACAATTAAGATATGGGTCAAAATGATTCATTTACCTGTTTAAATGCCAATGGTGGGATATCAGCAATAATAGGATGGGTATTCATAAAGATGCATACTTCACAAGCGTCAACTTTGCGAGAACATGGTATCAATCAGATCCTTTCATACTCGCTAGTCAGGTAAAACTGGTATTATACCTAAAAGATATGAGATATAAGGGTAAATGGCATATTATATAAAAGATTGCATCAAGAGATGTTTATGATATAGATATTCATTCCAAAATAGAAACAGATGAAGATTTCTTTCAGGAGGAACAGAATACAGCTGACTTGGGACAATACAGTATCGACAGTGGAAGCACATCTCTTCTAACTAGAAATGACGTGCAACCTAATAATATTGATGTTAGCGAATTAAATCTGAACATGTCAGAAGATCATGATGACAGTGAGACAACTTCATAAATGATGAAGAGAAAGATTATACATTGATGGATTATGATGATGAAAATGTCGATAATCCTCCTGATGAAGATATAGACATCGATTGATATGTAGTTTTTCAAGAAACTCATGTCTTAAATTTCATATATCATTTAGTATTGATATAATTTTTATCAAATATTATATTATCTCTAATATATTGTTTGATACAGATATGGCACTAGGAGGATGACCCTAGAGGCTTGCACGAGGAGATGCCGGTGCATCAGCTTCTCTTGATGATCAGGCGGTCACACTAGCTAGTCCAGATTGATTTTATATATTATAGTTTTTTATATTTAATTTACTTTAATTTTTTATCATTTATAAATAATTGATTTTAAGTTATGCCATTAGGAGGATGATCTGATGGGGGAACCGACATGGAGATATCGGTACCTCTTCATCATCTCAGCTGCACACTACTGGTGATGCAGGCACATCATCTCCTATCATAGATTATTTTTTTGTATTATATTTACTTTAAGTTTTTATCATATATAAATAACTAATTTTAAGCTTTATATTTTATTGCAGCTACTAATATAGTGATTAGGCGGACACGTGGAGCTGCTAGAAATGAGAAGCTGGAGGAATGGAGGAGGGCACATCCCGAGGAGAGGATGAGAATTATCATCCCATCGGGATATTTCATGCTAGTAGAGTGCCATATCAAGGATCCATACGTGTGCGAGATAGGTATTATTATCCGTTCGTATGCTCTTCTGATGCTAACTGATTGGCGTAGAGTTACGAGACCACAGCAGCAGGTCCTTCTCGATCATTTATAGGTAACTAAATATAATTTTTGATAATTATGATACTTTTATTTTTTTTGCTAAATCTCATATATTATACATTATTTTTGCAGCATGATTTTGATATTCAAGATATTGATACCTTGCATGTGCAGGAGGCTATCCTTCAGCATATAGGGCGATTGCTCAAAGGATTCAAATATGAGCTCCATACCCACTGGAGGGAGATCTTCCAAGCACATGGGATGGCGGCGGCATGTTAGAATATATCTGTGTCAATATACTTACATTTATAAATTTTAGAGGGACATTGAGACAGGATAGCTGCCCAGGCAGATTGACATCTACCAGCGGACCCATCGTCGGACGACGGGCGAGTAGCTTCCCGGGACTAGGTAGAGACATGTGAATATTAAGTGATTAAGTTCTATTTCAATTTTATTATAAAGTTTAGACTTTTGGTTATATTTACTTTTTTCTTTAATTAAGATCGTATGATAGAGATACGATCTCAGCCCCCAACTGAGGGCTCTACCCCACCCACAGATGATGATATCTGTGATGAGGTGCTTGGTAGGAGATCTAGCTATGTTATGGGGTTGGGATATGGAGTTATAGCCCCTAGCTCCTCTGGAGCAGCACATGTTTCTTGTGATGCTCGTCTGCATGAGGCGGAGAGGAGACATGCTAAGACCGAGAGGAGAGATCAAGAGGAGATAGCGAATCTACGGTGGACCAATGCTGAGCTTTTGTCCCAGCTTCAGGCATTTGGGGTGAAGCTCAATGAGTTATGTCACCGTATGCCTCCCCCACTGACTTTCAATGTTCTTGCTAATACTTATAATCAGGACTCCATCGATGATGATGACGATGCCTCTCCTACCGATATTATTTTATATTTTTTTAATTAATATATTTTTAGCATTTATATTAGATAATTAGTTTGTTAACTTATTTTTTTAATTTAACATAGATTTATGATATGTCACCATCGATACGGAGTTTTATTTTATTTTGTTGTATTTTTTTTTAAAGGACATATAGTATGTATGATATTTTGTATATTTATATGTTTTTTTATATGAATGTCATATGGATATTTTAAAGTGAATGAATTTGAATTTGGGATGCATTTATTTGTTATGTGGTTGTTATATCTTATATTATTTGTTATGTTGATGTTTATAGGTTTTAAAAAATTCATATAAATAAAATTATTTTTTCCTTTTAAAAATATTTATCGATGTAAAAAAAGCGTAGGTAAAGATAAATAGTGATGATACTTAGCATCGACAAATGAGGATAACCATCGTCAATTACCATGCCAGCATGCCAATTTTAGCCATGTTAATAATTACCAATGCAATTAAACGTCGCTAAATATTTATCGAAGCAAATTAACGTAGCAAAATCCAATATAAACAGTCGCCAAAAAGCATCCCAGTATGCCACCTTTGATAATGCTTTACTATTACCGATGTAAATGTACGTCACCAAATATTTTTCGACTTAACATAAGCATAGATAAAAATATTTTTGCCGATGTAAGTTTCCATCGGTAAAAATATTTTTTTTGATGTTTATTTTATGTGGGTAAAATATTAGTGATGATAAATTAACGTCGATAAATTTTTTTTTTTGATGACTATTTTGTGTAGGTAATTAATTACCAATTTTAAGTGAATTTTTTTTATGATAAAAATTTGGAAACGTCGGTAAATGGAATCAATGATGGCATTTGTGTCGATGTTTTCTTTCCGATGTATTTTATGTCGATAGATGTATTTTGCAATGCTTTTGCAATATTTAGCTATGTTTTGTTTGCGTAGCTAATTACCCTTTTTCTTGTAATGCAAATTGAAATACAGTGATGCACTTACTCCAACACTTGAAGGGGTTAATTCCATCTTGACTCATATACCGTCTTTACAAGTACTTGACTACACCTAGTAGCCTTTCATCACTGAATTAGAAATTCAGGTAGTCCAATACCTAAGTATAGTGAATTGCTTGTAAGTCAACATGGTGATCTTAGATCTAAGGAATACTTATATCCATATTCTTCGTGAGCAATTCTTGATAGTAAAGAGCTCCATAGTTAAATTACGTTCAGTGAAATGTACTCCTACACTTCATCTACATGCCATAACAGTATCTCCATACTTCTTGGTTAAGAGAATAACTAATACTTATGGCACATAATGACCTACACTCGATACATTATCATCCTGGATAACAATGAATCATTTGGTCGCGAACTACTTTAAGGACTAAACGATAAATCCTCTTTTGTCAAGTCTAAATAGTCCTTAGGACTTCATCACAGAAGAGTTTATTACAGGAAGATGCAAAAATATGATGAAAAGCTAGAATAATAATTTTTTTATTTATAATTCAAGTATAAATTATAAATCAGCTCAATCATCTATAACCTAGATGACTGATTTTATGATACAATTCTTAACAACTTCCACTTAGACTAAAGCCACTCAGAACAGTATCGAATACACATCTTCCATTTGTGATTGTCAAACTCTTTGATTTTGAGAGCTTTAGTAAATGGATCGGCCATGTTCTTCTTTCCATCAATCTTCTGAAGCTCGACATCATCTCATTCCATGATCTTTCATACAAGATGGTAGCGACGCAGAATATGCTTGGTGCACTGATGTGCCTTTGGCTTCTTTGCTTGAGCTATGGCTCCAATGCTGTCACAGTATAGCAGAACCAAACCATCCAAGGAGGGTGCCACTCCTAGCTCATCGATGAACTTTCGCAGCCACACAGCTTCCTTCATAGCATCGAATGCCGCAACATATTCCACCTCGCATATAGAATCAGTCACAGTGTGCTGCTTGAAACTCTTCTAGTAGATCGCTCCACCATTCGGAATAAATATATAACCTGACATGCTCTTGCTATCATCGTGATCTGATTGAAAACTAAAATTAGTATATCCCATAAGTTTTAAGTCAGCATCTCCATAGATAAGCCATTGGTCCTTGGTATTTCTTAAATACTTAAGGATTATCTTCACAACCTTACAGTGATTCTCATTCGGATCAGACTGGTATCTACTCACTATCCCTAGTGATTATGCTATGTTTGATCTCGTACACGTTATGGCGTATATAATAGAACCCACTACCGAAGCATATGGTATTCTGTTTATATGCTCTCTCTCTCTCTCTCTCGAGGAGTTATCGGATAATCCCTCTTTGAGAGAGTAATCCGATGGTCTATCGAAAGATAGCTATTCTTAGAATTCTCGATGCTGAACCTCTTCAGCATGGTATCAATGTACGTGGATTGGAATAATCCAAGCAACCTTTTAGATCTATCTCTATAGATCTTCATCCCTAGGATGTAGGAAGCTTCTTCTAAGTTCTTCATGAAGAATTACAATGACAGCCAAACCTTTATTTTCTATAGAGTAGGGATGTCATTCTCAATTAAGAAAATATCATCGACATACAGTATAAGAAATACTACTACAGGATTGTTAGCCCATTTATATATGCAAGGTTCCTCTTCATTCTTAACAAAATCATACGTTTTGATCACCTTATCAAAATGCATGTTCCAACTCCGCGATGCCTGCTTCAATCCATAAATGGATCTATGAAGCTTACACATCTTGGACTCATCTATGACTCATCTATGGATGTGAAATCCTTAGGCTGTATCATATACACCTCTTCGTCCAGCTTTTCATTTAGAAAAGCTATCTTCACATCCATTCGCCAGATCTCATAGTCTAGGTATGCTGCTATCGCAAGCATAATCCGAATGGACTTAAGCATTGCCACTGAAGAAAATATCTCATCATAGTCAATATTATAGCATTGACAATACCCCTTGACAACCAAATGGGCTTTATAGATCTCCATCTTCTCGTCTGTATCCCTTTTTCTTTTGAAAATATACTTACACCGAATGGATTTTATCCCTTCAGGTGGATCAACTAGTGTCCATACATTGTTGATCTTCATGGACTCCATCGAACTTCATGGCTTCTAGCCACTTATCGGAGTTAGGCCTCTGCATGGCATCCATGTAGGTGATCGAATTCTCATCATTCTCATCAAGTTCAATAGGATTACCATCCTGAACTAAGAAATCATAGTATTAATCCGGTTGATGCGGTATTCTACCGGATCTTCTCAAAGGTGCCTCCATAATGGGCTTTGGGTTTGATCTTATTAAATTTAGTTCTACAGGTTCACTAGAATGTGTCGGTTCTTTCATCTATCGAACTTCACCAAGCTCAACATTAGAGGCAGTTGTTCCTTTTATAAGAAACTTTTTTCTAAAAAGACTGCCCTATTGCTGACGAACGCCTTTTGCTCTTCAGTAAGGTAGAAGTAATATCCCCTAGTTTCTTTAGGATACCTTATGAACAAGTATTTATCGAACCTAGGTCCAAGCTTTTCTGACTGCAAATATTTTACATAAGCCAGACATCCCCAAATCCTAAAGTGAGAGAGTGTTGACCTACGACCAATCCATATCTCATGTAGAGTCTTTGCAACATATTTGCTCAAAACAGCATTCAAAATATAACAAGCAATCTCTAATGCATAAACCCAAAAAGAAATCGACAGACTCACAAAGTCCAACATGGACCAAACCATGTCCAATAGGGTTCGATTCCTTCTTTTGGATACATCATTATATTATGGTATTCTAGGAGGAGTCCATTGTGAGAGAATCTCATTATCTCCTAGATATGTCAAAAATTCATTGAAAAGATATTCACCTTCTTGATTAGATCGAAGAATTTTAATACTCTTTCCAAGTTATTTTTCTACCTCATTTTGATATCATTTAAATATTTTAAATGAATCAAATTTACTCTTCATAAGATAGATATACCCATACCTAGATAGATCATCAGTAAATATAATAAAGTAGTAGAATCCACCTTTAGCACATGTATTCATAGGTCCACATACATCAGTATGTACTAGATCTAGAAGCTTAGTGGCCCGTTCATCCTTTTCAGTAAAAGATGATTTGGTCATCTTACCAAGAAGGCAGGACTCATAGATATTCAGTGATTCACAATCATGGATGTTAAGGATACGCTCCTAGGCTAACCTATTGATCTTATTCTTATTTATATGACCTAGCCGATAGTGCCAAAGATAGGCATCGAAGACATGATCTAGTTTTAGGCATTTATTTGATATGTATAATATACTAATAGGCTGTGATAAAATATAAATATCATTTTTTAATTATTCTTACATCACTATAATATCATTCATAATGATATCACAATAATTTTCTTTTATTGACAAACTATTGAGAAACATGCAGGATTTCACGCATAGATTTTAAAACTTTTTCGAAATATAGAGCAGCGAAAGACATAGATTAAACTATTTAATCTACAACATGCATGTAATCAAATTATAAAATCCTACATCAAGGATTTATAACATATTATGATATAAATATAAATTTAAAATTAAATTAATCATAAGTGGTATCGATTATATCAATACCCAGATCTAGAATAATTCTAGATCTAATCTTAGATCGCATCTAGGTCATCAAGAGATCAGATCTCTTATCTTTACGTGGATCGAGAACTCCATGGTTAAATTCGTTGTTGTCTTTGGAGCTGCACAAGCATCTGACCTCTATAGATGATCCACACGAACCTGTAACACGGATCGGAGGTTCGTCGAATGAAGATCCGCTCGAAGTGCTAGCTTTTCGTGGATCCCTCCTGATGGTTAATCAAATACATGTTCTTCGGATGTCTTGGACACTCCAAGAGATGAAAAACATGAGGAGGAATAAGAGAGAAATCCAATTCTTAGATCTTCCAAAAATTAGAAAATAAGAACATAAAAAAAATAAATCCTAAGAGAAAATAAATCTCTCCTTCAGGACATCAATGGTTGATGTCCTGAAAACATCTCTATACTAGGACAAGAGGAGACCGTCTCCTATAAGATTTTTCTTAAGTTTTTAGATGTAATATTTTTTATTTTCATCATATAAAATTCTCATAAAAATTGGAGAGGAAGGGTTCTCCAAGAAACCCTAAGAGAAGACATTTCTTCTCTTCTTCTTCTCTCATCAGGACATGATCAGATCATGTCCAAAAAATAATATCATGCCCTAACAACTTGGAGCACTCATCCCCATACCCAAATCCTCTCTCTCTTTCTCAATTTTTATCATATAAAAATTATAAATAAAATAGGAAGAGAGAAACATGAAAGAAAAATATAAGAGAAGACAATCTTCTCTTACCTTGTCTCTTCAAGACATCAATCTTTGTTGTCTTAATTAAAGACTCTTCTCCATGAATCTTGGTTCCACAAATCCTCCATGCCTTCTCCTCCTTTTTCTCTAATTTTTTATAATTTTTTAAAGATTTTTTATGTCCTCTAACCATCTCAAAAGAGGCATCCATCTTTTATTGCATGACTAGGTCAAAACCTAGTCAAAGGAGGACTTTTATGGGGTGTCCAACTCTTGGATGCCCCTCTCTTGATTTTTTTCATGAGAACCATCAAATCCACATCCCTAAAACCTGGAAGAAGGGTGGAGAAGTTAAATATGGCATGGGTTAAATGGGCGCACAAGAGGGAAAGAAGTTTTGGTCAAAGGAAACTCTTCCAAGTAGGAAACAAAACCCAACTTCTTCCAAGTTTTGACCAAGTCATAACAAATTTTCAAAAATATGAATTATGGGGCATGGAAGGCCTTCTTGGGCATGGGAATACACATAGAAAAATAAAAAATTAATTAAGATGGGCGTGAGGTCTTAGGTGCAAGAGAAAGAGAGAGAGTCCTAGTTGGCAGGAGAAAGAGAGAGAGTCCCAGTTCAACTATGACTCCTCTTGTTTGACTAGATCAAAATAGTTTTGAATCCAATTTAAATCTCATTTAAATCAGATCAAATGCAACCTAATTAAGGGTGATCCTAGTCTAACTAGGAGCTTAATTAAATAGATTAAATCAAGATTTAAATCTAATTTAAATATTAAGTCAATTAGGTACACCCAAGTCCTAGTCAAACAAAAAATTGTTCTTTCTTGCAATTGGCTTATCCAATAAACCAACTAGACTTAATCTAATTAAGTTCAAACTAATTTTAATTAAATCTAATTCAATTAGACTTGATCTCAGTCCGATTGCTCAATCAAATTAAGCCAATTAGCAATCTAATTGCTAATCAATCCTCCTACAATACTTGCATTAGGTCAAACATCAATTACATTGAATGTTTGACCTCGAAATGATTCTCAATCATCGATTAACCATTTGATCAGGTTACAAGCTCTAATGTGTGTGACCCCATAGGTTCGAACCTAAGTCGATAGCATAGGAATAAATTTCTGTACCAATCAAATTACCATCTAATAATGATTTCCGACATCCGGATAGGTCGAATGTATGCAAAGCAACATTTTTAGAACCCTAGCTCATGGTTACCGTATAATTCATCCCTATGATCAATAATGCTCAAAACAACTTTGAATACGCTATCAAACATACATACAAGTCATCTCTATCATGTCTTAAAATTTTGTAAATTTCGTGACACCTCATAAGGATTACCTAGGCCTAGGTTTTGCTAAATTAAAATACAACAAGTCATTCTCTTCCTAAAGTTAATTAGAAGTGATCACTCACACACCAATTTTATATGTACTTGACTATACCCTAAAATCTTTCAAATCTATATTAAAAATATAGGTAGTCCGACACCAAAGTACAGTGAGTTGCTTGCAAGTTATCGTGGTGATCTAAGATCTAAGGAACACTTATACCCATTGACCTTAGCTAGCTACTCTTGACAGTAGGGTACTACATTAGTCACGTTCCATGCAGATGTACTCCTACATCTCATCTGGATGCCATACCAGTATCTCCACACTACTTGATTGTGAGGACAACCAATGCATATGGCATATATCGACCTATACTCGATAAGTTATCGTCCTTGTTAATAATTTATCATTTGATCGTGAATAATTTAAGAACCATCCGATAAATCCTTCTTTATTGATTGATTGTAGTTCTAAGGACTTCATCATAATTTAGGAGTTCATTTAATGAAGATAGAACTTTTATGATGAACCAGCCAAATAACTATTATTGTTAGATAATTCATATACTAATTCTAATCATCTGCTACTTAGATGATTGACTTTAGGATACATTTTCCAACAACTCTCACTTGGACTAAAGCCAATCAGAATGATATCAAATATCCTATCTTCTACTTGAGTTCGTAGAATTCCTTAGTTCCGAGGCTTTAGCAAATGGATCAATCAAGTTCTCCTTTTTCATCGATCTTCTAAAGATCGATGTCATCCTGATCAAAAATCAAAGATGATAGCAATGCAGAATATGCTAGTTTTTCGGTTCTTTAGTCTGAGTTATGGCTCTAGTGCTATGATAGGACTAGATCATTGATGGAGGGTGCTACTCCCAACCTGCTAATGAACCTCAGTAATTATATAGCTTACATGGCAGCATCATATGCCACGATGTCTCTACATCACTAACTGAATAAGCTAAAGTATCCTGCTTGGAACCTTTCCAGCAGATTGCTCATATAATTAGTGTATGAGCCGACATTCTTCAGTTGTCATCTTGTTCTGACTAAAATTAAAATATCCATATGTTTTAAGTCAATACTTTCATATTTGAGTCACTGGATCTTAGTATTTTTCAAATACTTAAGGATTATCTATACAATCTTCCAGTAGCTCTCACTTGGATCAGATTGGTATCTGCTTACTACCTCTAGTAAGTATACCATGTCTGATCATGTACGTAGAGAAATAAGATGACAGCTAAACCTTTATTCTTTATAATGCTGGGATGTCATTCTCGATTAAGAGAATTTCATCCACAGATAACACAAAGAATAACACTACATAATATTTTATCCAATTATAAATGCAAAATTTGTCTTTATTCATAACAAAGGCATACGTTCACAATGTATATTCTAATTCTGAGGTAACAGCCAAATGGGCTTTAAGGTCTTTATCTTTCCGTCTGTGCTACTCTGATCCTTTTGAAAATCTATTCACATCCAATGGATTTTATCCCTTTAGATGAATCAACTAGTATCCATACACTATTGATTTTTATGGACTTCAATTTGGATCATGTGGCTCTAGATTACTACATTATATCCTTATAGGTGATCGGATCCTTATTATTCTCATCGAGCTCAACAGGATCGTCATCTCAAATCTAGAAACTAAAGTATCTATCCAGCTGATGCAGTACTCTATTGGATCTCCTTAAAGGTGACACTTAAATAGGCTTCAGATTTGATCTGATCAAATCCGATTCTGTAGGTTCACGAGATTATGTTGGTTGTTTTCTATCAGTCAAACTTTTTCAAGTTCAACTTTATAGGCATCAATTCTTTCTCAAAGAAACTTCTTTCCAAAAAAAATCTCCTACTACTGATGAACATCTTATGTTCTTTAGCATAGTAGAATTAATAATCCTTAAATACTTATTGGATCAGGATCCAAGTTTATCTATGTGCAAATATATGACAAAGGCCGATCAACTCCAAATCCAAAAGTGAGTGAGTCTAGGTCTACACCCGATCCATATCCCATATAAAATCTATGTGACAGATTTACTCAGAACCCTTTTTAGAGTAAAACTAGTAACCACAAGAGCACAATCCTGAAATAGGCAGACAAATGAATCCTATAGTGGATTGAACCATGTCTAACAAAGTTTAATTTTTTTCTTTCAGATACACTATATTTCAAAAAAAAATTCACTTGAGAGAGAATCTAATTCTCTTCTAGATATGTCAAAAACTCACTGGATAAGTACTCACCTCCTCGATCTGATCAAAGAGTTTTAATACCTTATCCAGTTTATTTTTCTATTTCATTATTGAATCATTTGAATATTTCAAATAATTCAGGCCAGATGCACCCATTCCCAGATAGGTCGTCTATAATAAAATATTAGTATCTTCCTTAGGCACTTAAGTTCATAAGTCCACATACATCACTATGTATGAGACTTAGAACTTTATCGGCTCCTTTATCTTTTTCAGTAAAAGATGACTTTATCATTTTTTCAAAAAGACAAGATTCACAGGCTATCAATGATTCACAATCATTGATGTCGAGATTTTTCTCTCAAGCTAACCCATTTATCCTATTCTTGTCAAGATGACTAAGCCTATAATACTAAAGATAGATATCCATGACATAATCTAACTTGGATGTATACATTATACTTAACAGGCTGTATAAATATTAAATATTATTTTTTTATTATTATGTATTACTATAATATTATTCATAATAATATTATAATAATCTTCTTGATTGATAAATGATAACCATCTCTAACTAAAAGGCCATCAGAGATCACATTTATCGTAAACGATAGACAATAGTGACAATCACTCAAAATGACATCTATTGAAAATAAGCTTGACAAATTCTAAAGCTAGGATTGGAACAAGACTTTCATCCCCAATGTTCAGGTATTTCTCACCATTTTCAAATATCCCACTTACTTATAGTTTTTGCAACAAATTGTATAAGACTACCAGCATCTAATACCCATGTAGTAGAATTATTTACAGAGAAATTTTAAGGTGTTATCATATAATATCTTTAATGAGCAACTTTTGCTCCTTTGACTTGTTCAGCCTGTTATGGTCAAAGAAAGCAAGACAAATCTTCTTCTTATGACCCTGCTTCTAATATTAGAAGTACTATGCCTGATTTGGGTTAACCTTGGACTAATTATTTTGACTGGACTTTGAAGCTTCAATACGAATTCATTCATACTGCTAAACCAAATTCAACTTTCGATACTAATTATCGAAGTTGGTTCCCATAAGTCATCACTGTCTAATAGTGATAGGAGCAATTAGAGTTTAGCCTTCATCTAAGAATAGAGAACAATGACCTAAGTATATGAATTATATTAAGCTTAAAGACTTAAACTTTAGTCTAAAGGTTCTTCCACTATTTTATTCGAATTGGTAACCTCTACCTCCAATTCAAAAAATTACTTTAATTTTCTAGTAGGTACTAGAATCCACATAGATTGCACACGAGCCTAACTTTGGTTGGCCAACTCATGTACACTAAGGGTAGGTTCATAATCAATTATTTCTTCAAATAATTTTTAGTAATTTAATTTTATCCTAGAAACCTAATCAGTAGGCTTTGGCCTCCACTGTAAAGATCCGATTAGGTCCAACCATTAACATGACTATACTTGGTGCATTTAACCAATGAATGATTAGGCCTAACTTTGGTTGGCCAACCTAACCACCATTAGAGAGACACATCCAAGTCATCATATGACGAATGATAATTTCATTAGTCAACAAGCACCAGGTCTTTAGGCCTCCAATGATTATTGAGTTAATGGACTCATTATCAAACACCTTAATGGGAGGCTATGACTCTGTTATCTCCATAACATCATCATTTTAAGGATCTAATAATTTTAGAAAATTTAAATTATTAGTAATTTAAGGATAGAAAAGATATTGACCAATTTGCTTGCACTGACTTCATAAGTCACTGATGAGGATTATGATCAATTTTGATCCATAGGCACCTATATCAATCTCACTGAATGAAATCGGTCTCACTGATTTCCTATGTGACATGGGTTAACTCGAATCAATAAGCAACCTAATCGAAATCTAATTAACCGCATTGGCAAGGTAAGTGAGATCAGTGGGAGGGGCTGCCAAGGCTTGCCTTAGACACCATTAGAAATGGTCAGATAAGTGGGCTGTCAATTAAAAACCATCGATATGGAATGCCATACTTATCTTAGACAATAATTAGTTTGTCAATTTTGATTTGGTCTGCCTAGAGACTCAGGCTCGACCACTGAGCCACAATCAGGTCCATTTGTTAGATATATGGACTTTGATCAACTACAACTATTGAATTGATCTATAGAAAAGAAATGATCTAATCCTAATTAACTATTAATTAGGTTTGATCAATTTCTTAACTAAGTCCATATTTAATCTAACCCTAGGTCTAACCCAGTTAATGACCTAATCAAAACTAATCCATTTAACCTTTACCCCAAGTTTTATAAAATTATCTTACGATCTTCAAATCATAAACCTAGATCATAAACAATTACTTAATTCTTAATTAAGTTCAAAGTTTAGATTTATGGAACCTCAGAACTAGTTTTTGATTTTATTATTTGAAATATTTTTAAATTATAAATAATTTATATTGATTCATATTCAATACATGATTTTAGATCTAATTTATTTCATTATTTAGATCATGTCCTAAGATTTCGAATCTAGAATTTTGCAGAAAGTAAGTTCTCAATTTAAATTTTATAAAATAAATATGTCATATATATGCATTCTAGATTCAAAATAAAAATTACATATCAATATATGCAATAAGAGGATCTAGATCTAAACATAAAACACATCATGTGGATCAGATCATAAATCATTTAAAATTAGATTTAAAATTTAAAAATAAATTATAAATTATTTTAAATTTTATCTAATTTATTTATGACTTAGATTTCTCAGATCAGCACATACTAGGACAACCTTTCTATTGTAAGTGGTAAACCTTATAGCAGGACAACCTTATGGCAATATATGCAATCCTGATATTATTTAGATCTAATCTAAATAATTTTAGATAGATCAAATATCTATTTAATTTTAAATTTAAATCAAAAAATTAAATCATAAATTTTCTTAGATCTAATCTAAATTATTCATGATTTAGATTCAGTTCAGCATATACTAGGACAATATTTTCATTGTAAGGGATTAACCTTACAATAGGACAACCTTATGACAGT
This sequence comes from Cocos nucifera, assembly GCA_006176705.1. Classification (NCBI taxonomy): domain Eukaryota; kingdom Viridiplantae; phylum Streptophyta; class Magnoliopsida; order Arecales; family Arecaceae; genus Cocos; species Cocos nucifera. Next base: position 374,159 of record QRFJ01003198.1, read on the forward strand.
ATGTACGATCTTTAATTAATTTTAATTTTTAGATTTAATCTAATACAAACATGATCATGTTATAAAAGAACCTAGATGCTCTGATACCACTATTGAGAAACATGTAAGGTTTCATGCATAGATTTCAAAACTTTTTTGAAATATAGAGTAGCGGAAGACATAGATTAAACTATTGAATCTACAACATGTATGTAATCAAATTATAAAATCTTACATCAAGGATCTATAACATGTTATGATATAAATATAAATCTAAAATTAAATTAATCATAAGTAGTATTGATCATATCAATATCTAGATCTAGAATAATTCTAGATCTAATCCTAGATCACATCTAGGTCACCAAGAGATCGGATCTCTTATCTTTACATGGGTTTAGAACTCTATGGTTAAATTTGTTATTGTCTTTAAAGCCGCACAAGCATCCGACCTCTATAAATGATCCACACGAACCTGCAACATAGATCGAAGGTTCATCGATCAAAGATCCGCTTGAAGTGCTAGCTTCTCGCAGATCCCTCTTAATGGTTAATCAAATACATGTTCTTCGGATCTCTTGAACACTCTAAGAGATGAAGAACATGAAGAGGAATAAGGAAGAAATTCAACCCTTGGATCTCTCAAAAATTATAAAATAAGAACATGAAAAGATAAATCCTAAGAGAAGATAAATCTTCTCCTTCAGGACATCAACGGTTGATGTCCTAAAAACATCTCTATGCTAGGACAAGAGGAGACCTTCTCCTATAGGATTTTTCTTAAGTTTCTAGATCTAATATTTTTTATTTTTATCATATAAAATTTTTATAAAAATTGGAGAGGAAGGGTTCTCAAAGAAATCCTAAGAGAAGATCTTTCTTCTCTTCTTCTTCTCTCATTAGGACATGATCAGATCATGTCCAAACAATAACACCATGCCCCAACAACTTAGAGAACTCATCCCCATACCCAAATCTTCTCTCTCTCTTAGATTTTTATCATATAAATATTATAAATAAAATAGAAAGAGAAAAATATAAAAGAAAAAATATAAGAGAAGACAATCTTCTCTTACCTTGTCTCTTCAAGACATTAACATTTGATGTCTTAATTGAAGGCTCTTCTCCATGAATCTTGGTTCTACAAATCCTCCATGCCTTCTCCTCCTTTTCTTATAATTATTTATGATTTTTTTATAATTTATCACATTCTCTAACCATCTCAAAAGAGGCGTCCATCTTTTATTGCATGACTAGGTCAAAACCTAGTCAAAGGAGGACTTCTATGGGGTGTCCAACTGTTGGATGCCCCTCTCTTAGTTTTTTTTATGAGACCATCAAATCCATATCCCTAAAACATGGGAGAAGGGTGGAGAAGTTAAATATGGCATGGGTTAAGTGGGGGCACAAGAGGGAAAGAAGTTTTGGTTAAAGGGGACTCTTCCAAGTAGGAAACAAATCCCAACTTCTTCTATGTTTTGATCAAGTCATAACAAATTCCCAAAAATATGAATTATGGGGTGTGGAAGGCCTTCTTTGGTGTGGAATTACACATAAAAAAATTAAGAATTAATTAAGGTGGGTGTGAGGTCTTAGGCGTAAGAGAAAGAGAGAGAGTCCTAGTCCAACTAGGACTCCTCTTGTTTGACTAGGTCAAAATAGTTTTGAACCTATTTTAAATCTCATTTAAATCCAATCAAATGCAACCTAATTAAGGGTAATCCAAGTCTAACTAGAAATCTAATTAAATCAGATTAAATCAAGATTTAAATCTAATTTAAATGCTAAGTCAATTAGGTGCACCCAAGTCCTAGTCAAATAAGAAATTATTCTTTCTTGCAATTGGCTTATCCAATAAACCAACTAGACTTAATTTAATTAAGTCCAAACTAATTCTAATTGAACCTAATTCAATTAGACTTAATTTCAGCCTAATTGCTTAATCAAATTGAGCCAATTAGTAATCCAATTGCTAATCAATCCTCCTGCAATACTTGCATTAGGTCAAACATCAATCACATTGAATGTTTGACCTCGAAACGATTCTCAATCATCAATTAACCTTCTGATCAGGTTACAAGCTCTAATGTGTGTGACCTCATAGGTTCGAACCTAAGTCCATAGCACTTAAACTAATTTTTGTACTAATCAAATTTACCGTCTAGCAATGATTTCTGACGTCCGGATAGGTCGAATGTATGCAAAGCAATATTCTTAGAATCCTGGCCCATGGTTATCATATAATTCATCCCTATGATCAATAATGCTCAAGATAACTTCAAGTACGCTATCAAACACTCATACAAGTCATCTCTATTGTATCTCAAAATTTTGCAAATCCCGTGACACCTCACAAGGATTACCCAGGCCTAGGTTTTGCTAAATTAAAATACAGTGAGTCATTCTCTTTCTAAAGTTAATTAGAAGTGGTCAATCCCATCTTGACTCACACACCAATTTTATAAGTACTTGACTGTACCCAAAAATCTTGTGAATCTATATTAGAAATACAGACAGTCCAACACCAAAGTACAGTGAGTTGCTTGCAAGTCACCATGGTGATCTCTGATCGGAGGGACACTTATACCCATTGGCCTTAGCTAGCTCCTCTTGACAGTAGAGTGCTACATTGATCATGTTCGATGCAGGTGTACTCCTACATTTCACCTGGATGCCATATCAGTATCTCCACACCACTTGATTATGAGGACAATCAACGCATATGGCATACAGTGATCTACACTCGATAAGTTATCGTCCTTATTAATAACTTATCATTTGATCGTGAACAATTTAAGAACCATTCGATAAATCCTTCTTTATCAATTGATTATGGTTTTAAGAACTTCATCATAATTTAAGAGTTCATTTAAGGAAGATAAAATTTTTATGATGAACCAGCCAAATAACTATTATTATTAGATAATTCATATACTAATTCCAATCATCTACTACTTAGATGATTGGCTTTAGTATTATTATTATTTTTGATCAACCATCCTGCATTTGAATTATAAAATAATAACACATTTCCCAACACATCTTCAACAAAGACAAATCCTGCATTTGTAATTGGGCAAAATATTCTATAGTGTTATTTCTTGTATTATTTGTAGATGAAATTCTCTTAATCAAGAATGATATTCCAGCATTACAAGAAATAAAGGTTTCGTCGTCATCTTATTTCTCCATATACGAGATCAGATATGGTATACTCACTAAGAGTAGTGAGCAAATACTGATCCAAGTAAAAACCACTGGAAGATTGTATGGACAATCTTTAAGTATTTAAAAAATACTAAGGTCTAGTGATTCAAATATGAAAATACTGACTTAAAATATATGGATATTTTAATTTCAATTAGGATAAGATGATAATAAGAAAATGTCGGATCATATCCTAATTGTAGGAGCAATTTGCTAGAAAGATTCCAAGCAAGAGACTTTAGCCTATTCAGTCAGTGATGTAGAGTACATCGTGGCATATGATGCTGCCATGTAAGCTGCTCAGTTGCTGAGGTTCATTAGTAGGTTGGGAGTGGCACCCTCCATCAATGGTCTAGTCCTATCGTAGCACTGGAGCCATAGCTCAGGTTAAAGAACCTAAGAACCAGCATATTCTGCATTGCTTTCACCTTAGATATTAGATCTAGGTGACGACGATCTTTAGAAGATCGATATAAAAGAAGAACTTGATAGATCCATTTGCTAAGGCCTTGGAACTAAGGAGTTCTACGAACTCAAGTAGAAGATAGGATATTTGATCTCATTCTGATTGGCTTTAGTCTAAGTGGGAGTTGTTGAAAAATATATCCTAAAGCCAATCATCTAGGTAGTAGATGATTAAAATTAGTATATAAATTATCTAATAATAATAATTATTTGGCTGGTTCATCATAATAATAGTAGTAGATGATTGGAATTAGTAGATGTTGTAAATTATCTATTATTAGATAACATATTTTCCAACACATATAATAATTATCTATTATTATTAGATAATTCATATACTAATTTCAATCATCTACTATTTAGATAATTCATATACTAATTTCAATCATCTACTACTTAGATGATTGGTTTTAGTATTATTCATATACTAATTCCAACCATCCTGGATTAAAAGCCCAATAGATATAATGTTCATCATAAAAGATGAACAATAGTGACAATCACTTAAAATAATATTATTATTTTTGAAAAATAGTTCAAGAGTTTCCAATATTAGAATTGAAACTTTACTTCCATCCCCAACATTAAGAAATCTATCGCCATTCTCAAACTTTCTATCAATTTGAAGTCTATGCAATGAATTGCGTATGTAAATTAGACTCCTAATATCTAATACCCAGATAGAAGTATCACATATGGAGAAATTACAAGGGTTATCATATAATAGCCTTGACCAATAATGACTTGCTGATTTTTTCTATTCAGTCTATTCGAATCAAGAGGATAATTTTTCTTTGGATCTACCTTATTAGGATCCATATTAGACTCCTCGTTCTTAGGTCCAAAATGCTTACCATTGTCCAATAGTGAACGGAGCGGACTTACACTAGCCATTCTATTTATCTGAAAGACAAACATGAAATCTAATTAGTACTTGAATTAATTAACCCTAAAGACTTAGACTTTAGTCTAAAGGTCCTTCTACTATTTTAACGAATTGATAGATCTATCTCTAATTCAAGTAATTACACTAGCTTCTTAGTGGGCACTGGAATCCATATAGACTACATATGGGCCCGAGGTAGGCTCTGGCCAACCCATGTGTATCTATAGGTAGATTCAAAATTAATTATTTTTTAAAATAATTTTTAGTATCTAGATTTTATCCTAGAAGCTAATTCAGTAGACTTTGGCCTCCACTGAAAAGGTCTGACTATGTCCAACCATTAACATGATTGAATTCGGTGCATCAAACCAATGATGACCAGGTCCGAAAAGAACTCTAGCCAACCTGATCACCACTAAGAAAGTATGATCTAATCATCATATGATGGACAGTAATTTCAATATCTAGATAAACACCAAGTGTTAGAGACCTTCAATATCCATTCAGAAAATTGGACTCATTACTATTCACCTTAATGGGAGGCTATGACTCAGTTATCCTCATAACATAGTCATTTTTTAGGACCTAATAATTTAGAAGATTTAGGTTACTCATGATTTAAGGATAGAAAAAAATATGGACCCATTTTCTTCCACTGACTTCATCAAGTCAAATTCTCCCACAGACTTCATCAAGTCAATAGATCAGGATTAGGATCAATTAAGGTCCATGGATACCTAATTCAGTTTTACTGATTAAAATTAGTCAAACTGATTCCTAATGACATGGATCAGCTCAAATTACCAAGTAATCTAATTAAATTCTAATCGACCATATCGGCTAGGTAAGTGAGATGGTAGAAGGGATATGCCATTAACTCATCAAAGATCAAATCAGTGCAAGTAGCTCTCAATTAAAAATCATTGGTCAAACTACCAAACTTACCTTAGACATCAACTGGTTAATCAGATTTAATCTGATCAACTTAGTAATTTTGTTCTAGATCGCTTAGCCATAAATCAAGTCCATCTTGATTTTTACTAAAGATATGGACTCATCCAACTACAACTATTGAAGTTGATTCTAGAGTATCCTTGATCTAATCTAATTTAACACATAGTTAGATTTGATCAATTACTCTATATTAATCCATTCTTTAACTAACCTTAGGTTTAACTCAATTAATGGACCTAATTCATATAATCCTTTAATCTATAGTCTTATGATTTTATCTTAAGATCTTTAATTCATAATTTTAAACCCTTATGGATAATACTTAATTCTCTTAATTAAATTTTTAGGCTGATGGATTGGGGTTCGGCATTTTAAAAATAATTTTTAAATTTTAAAAAAAAATTATTTTTTATTTTTCAAATATGTTGACTCATTTCAGAAATGGATCGGCTCATTTCTCAAACAGCAACCTATTGCTAGTTTTAAATAGAAAATCAAGCATAATAAAAATTAAATCATAAATTATCTTTTAGATCTAATCTAAGCACATTCATGTTTAACTTTTTAATTAAAATAATTTTAATCATAAAATTTTTTTCACTGTTCATCTTAATGAATGAGTTCATGGTGGCACCCCTACCGCCATAAAGGATCCCCAATGAATGAAAGGAGATGGCCTTTAAACCATACTTATCTCTTATGATCGGATGGCTTGGTGGCTTATTCATCCTCGATTACTAAATTATCTAAATCAAACATATCAAATATGCTATCATTTAATTTTTTAATTATATATTAAAATATGTCAAGCAACCCTTGCTCTGATATCATTGAAGAAAATCACGCAGAATTTTTAGCATACTTTTCAAAACTTTTTTAAAATTTTATTATAGCAAAAGTAAATATTAATCTAAAATTAATACTAAGCATACATTAATCATATCAGAAATACTATATCTGAATCTAGACATGTTAATATGTAACAGAAAATTAAATGCTTATGGTTAGTAAATCATATCAACTAACCTACTCGTATTTAGAATACGATACCTATGTGCAGATAGATGATCTACATGATCTGAATCCACTAAAAGAAGCTTTGGTATCATGTTATAGCCATACACTTATCCAGCCTCTATGGTTGATCCACACGGAGCTCCTGGTCCCGACCAGCTCCACTAGAGTGCTAGCTTCTCATCGGAGCCTTCGATAACTGATCTCAATCGATCTAATCGATCATCTTCTTTCTAATCTCCTGGATGCTCTAAAAAATTAAAATGTATGCTTCAAAGGATGATGAAGTGGTGTAGAAAATTTGATGATGATTCGATGCTCACAGCACTCGATTTCTCCATCCAAACGCTGAGTCCCAACTCTATGGTTTTGAACATTCAAAAAACCCTGATGCTCGAAAATCCTCTCACACCCTCTCTCTTTGGAATTCTCCTATGAAACAAATTTTTACAAGAGAAGGACTCTCCTATCTATAGACATCTCATTTAGATCACATCTAAATGTGAGCATCCAAATGAAAGGAAAAATCATTTGGCGTAGGAGATAGTATTTGGCACAGGTAAGTCACACTCACTTTCTCTAGACTTTTCCATGCCCATAAAATTGCACTCCCTAGCTAGAATTTTCTCTCACAAATCCTTCTCTCTTCCTCATGCACACCATAAAAAATCCAAATTTAAAATGGGTGACTTAATGCAGGAAACACGTGGAGAAAGGATAAGGTGAAGTGGTTGAATCTATTTCAACCAACCATTTGAATTCAAAATTCAAATGGACTCTTATCAATTTCCAATGCTAGGGAAGATGATTCATACACAGAAGGACTCTCCTTTTGATGCGTATGCCTACTTTTAATCTGATTAAAAGTGATGCACAAAGAGAGGGGTGGCGTGGGAAAGGATAAGAATGAAAGTAAGAGTGGTTTCAACCACTCGTTTGAATTCAAAAATTCAAACCACAATCCTATCAATTCTCAACGCCAAAGACCAAGTCAAGGGGCACCAAAAACCATATTTCTACATGGGAAAAGTCATGGGAAAATCAAAAATAGCATGAGAGAGTGAGAGTGGTCAAAGAAGCCAAGGTGCAGGGAGAAAGGGATTTGAAATTCAGATCTTATTTGACTTTTCCAAATTGGTTTCAACTAAATCAATTTTTTTAGATCCAATTAGACATGATCAAATTCAACTAAATTAAGCTTAACCCAATCTAATAAAATCTTAATTAAATTAAAAATTAATTAAGTCTAGCCCTTGATCAAATCAGGATCGAATCTTTCATAGCGATTAGGTCATCACATGACCTGATCGGATCAAATTCAATCGAATCAAATTCAATCAAACTTGATTGAATTCTTATTACTCAATCACATTGAGCTAATCAGCAATCAAATTCCTAGTTAATCCTTCAATAAATATAGAGTCTCAATTGGATGGATGTCTGGGCAATAAAGTTCCATCAATATGAAATTCCTAAAGAGTCACAAACTAGTAGGACTCTTAAATCCAGTATTTCAAATGAATGAAATTCGCAATCATAGAGTCACAGACCAATGAAACTCTTGATAAGAAAGTCCTAGATGAGTAGAACTCAGAGTCCCAGTCTATGGGATCCATAAGGAAAGAGTCCCAATCTAGTGAAACTCCTGGCTATAGAGTCCTAGTCCAGTAAGACTCTTGACCATAGAGTTTCAGATCATTAGGACTCTTAATCAGCCATCAAATTAGGTAGAAACTTTATTATGTGTAACCCCATAGGTTTGAACCCTAAGTCGATAACATAAAAATTATTTTTTTATACCAATCGATGTGACCATCTAGCAATGATACCTGACGTTCGGATAAGTCGAATAGTCACAACACAACATCCACAAACTTATGGTATATGGTTATCATATAATTCATTCTTTTGACCTTAATGCTCAAAAGATGATCTTGGGTTTAACTATCAATCCTGAAAAATCATTTACAGTGTATTTCAAAATATAGTATCCACTGAATGGACCATCCCAACCGAGGTTTTACTAAATTAAAATATAGTGATGCACTTACTCTACCACTTGGAGAGGTCAATTTTATCTTGACTCGCACACCAACTTCATAAGTACTTGACTGCACCTAGTAGCCTTTCATCACTGAATTAGAAATTTAGATAGTTTGGTACCTAAGTATTGTGAGTTGCTTGTAAGTTACCATGATGATCTCAGGTCTAAGAGATACTTATACCCATATCCATCGTGAGCAACTCTTGATAGTAGAGAGCTTTGCAATTGGATCACGTTCAGTAAAATATATCCTTACACTTCACCTACATGCCATAACAGTATCTCCATACTTCTTCGTTAAAAGGACAATCAATATTTATGGCATACAATGACCTACACTCGATACATTATTATCCTGAATAACAATGAATTATTTAATCGCAAACTAGTTTAAGGACTAAATGATAAATTCTTATTTGTCGAGTCTAAATAGTCCTTTGGACTTTATCACAGAAGAATTCATTACAGAAAGATGCAAAAATATGATAAAAAACTAGAATAATAATTTTATTTATTTATAATTCAAGTACAAATTATAAATCAGCTCAATCATCTATAAACTAGATGATTAGCTTTAGGATATAATTTTCAACATAGATATCATGAAAAATGGTCCAAGTATATCCATTTTTCATTGTGTGAATGGCCAAGGAGCACTTAAAAATGTTAGTAAAAATACTGGCTACTGCTGAATATTAGCATTTTTCTGACATCGATCATATCTTTTGATATAATCAACTATATCTTGTTGCATAATCAACCAATAGTATCCTTGTCAAAGTAACTTATAAGATAACAATCTTGGTCAAGGTGATTCCCACATACTCCTTCATGAACCTTTCTTAAGACATAATTTGCTTTAGATGGTCGAAGATACTTAAGAAGCGGCAAGGAATAAAATCTTTTATATAACTTGCTTTCATATAAAATGTAGCGAGTGATCAATGCATTAAATATGACATAAAAAATATTAAGATATGTGCTATTTAATCTCTATTATTTATTATTTGATGCTTCTTATATTCATTTTCAAGAAATTGTCAAAGGCCTCAGCAATTGTAGTTAACAAGCATGACACATGCATATTCAAACGATTGGATCTCCATATGGAAAGAAGCTTGCATGAATGTTAAAGCACTAGCTGCATATGGGAATAATTGATTATCAAGATGTAATCCTACATCAAGTCCAAGCTTAATACAAAGTCCAATTTAAAAAAAGAAGTAAAGGATATGAGTGGTATTAACATAAAAGAATATGTTATTTTAGAATTTTTCTTGCTTTGGCATTTAATGGTGAGCATTAAATGCTCTATGAGCATTGGCTGGGCGTTGGTTGATTTTGGAGAATGAAAGTTGGCATACACGCAAAGGCTATGCAGAAATGGCTCGCTGACTTGGGCACGCACAAACAAAATAAAGAAAGAAAGCTTCACATGGGGAAAGGCAAGAATGTAGGATGTGACTCACAACAGATGGATTATGAAATTTTAAGAAAAGAAATAATATTTAAAAATATTTCAAGAGAAAAATTTATATTTTCTTTATCTACTTTGATCCTTCAATTTCATCCCTCCATCCTTTAGGTCTTATTATTTTTTTTAGTCCCACATCTCAAAATCATGTAAAATTCTTTCCCCTTGTCACCTATAAAAAGGATCCGGTACCCTCACTTAAGAATCATCTCAGAAATTCTTCTAGAGCCTTGTATAGAAGAAGAGAAAGGAACTACTCCATGAGCAGCTAAGCTAGTAGTCTCGGGAGGGGAGAAGAAATTTTGTAATGCACAGAGCGGGTTTATTGTTCTAAACTTTCTTGTATTTTTTTTATATACAATAAAGATCATACTTTTTATTTAAATTATCATGAGTTCTTTATCTATTCTTTTATATGCTTTTATTTATGCTTTCCTGTTAGATTAATATTAGAAATAACTTTGCTTTCCGAAGATGCGTCGTGATCTATGGGTACGGAATGTGCCAAGAAAAGAAGAGTTATTTATCTAGTACTTTTCGGAGATGCGTCATGATCTACGGGTACAGGATATACTGAGGAAAGATAGATATTTTTTTTAAGATTAATCATAATTATATATAAAAAAAATATAACTCTGTAAGTACAAAATTAATTTAAAACTTTCGAGATCTTTGTTTTCTAATTACATCGATTTTAGGATAGTTTATTTTCTAAATCAAAATAAATCTTCTCTCTTTTATTTTATAATCTCAACTTAACCCAAGATCCCTGAGGATATGATCTCGACTCATCCTACCTACGTAATGAGTAGAGTTATTTTTTGGTACTATCAACGACTATGCATCAAATTTTGGCACCCTTGCCAAAAATCTTGGCATGATTATTTTTTAAAAAAATTATAAAATATATTTTTAAAAAATTACTATATTGCTTTCTAAGTTTTTATTTCTTGCTTTAGATTACTTTACTACCATTCTAGTAAAATAATTTTCTGCCTTTGACTTTCTGCCTATTTTAGACTTATATTTTATTTCTAGAATAATTTACTTTTTTAATAAATTATCTAAAAAAATTTAAAAAAAATAAAAAAATTGACTGGTTTACTTTAATTACTTAATTACATTTTATTTACTCTTTTTAAATTTTTTATCTTATATTACTTTTCATATATAGTAGATTTACTGCTTTCTAACTAGATTACTTTATTTGCATACATAGAAAAATTTTCTACTTTCTAATCCATAGAATAATTTACTACTTTATATCATTAATAATTTTCTACTTTTCATAGTTTAGAATAATTTATTGCTTTAAAAGTAGATTTGATTTCCTACTTTATTTAAAGATTATCTAATTGCCTTTTAATCTTAGCATTATTTATTTTCTATTTAGTTAGATTCTCTAAATCTTCTCAAATCTAATTAACTTAATTAAAATCTACCTCTTATTTTTTCTTGCTTAAAGATAACATAACGTAAAAACATTTTTACTTGTATTGAACATCTTTTCTAATTGCATTGCATCTTCCATAAAATATATTAAGGGTACAATTCATTAACAAAGATAAGATGGAGATTTGATCATCCTTCCTTAGCCCATAAATCATTCTCTTGCATCTGTATAACCTAGACCTTAATCTAAAATTAATTAGACGTTGACCTCTAAGGATTTCGAGCTCAATAGGATAAGTGATCCTGAGAGTTGGATCGGGTTATACTTGGTCAGCTAGCTGATGTCTAGGCAAGTGGTTTATGGGATGACTGGATCCCAAGAAAGATGGTTTATAATTGGTTCCATTCGTTGATCTGGCTAATTTAATTGATATCTTAGAAAAGCAATGGGAGGACTCCCACCGACCTTACACTTATCTGGCCAGTTGGTTGATCAAGCTCCAACTTGGAGGACTTAAAGGCTAACTTGAAATAGTTAGTAGCTACCAAGAACTAGGATAACCTTCGGATAGAGAGTCCATTGTGTGTTAACTTGATTGCAATTAAAATCTAACTATAACTAGTTCTTCTTTTTCCTCTTAGTTTTAGGACTCCTCGGGTTTTCTTCTTTAGAACTTTTTTCTCTCTTTCTTTTCCTCTTCTCTCCTTCTCTTAAAAAAAAAAAAAGAATCCTTAATAGACTAGGAAGTCTTGCATAGACCTTTTAATTGTATGTTAGATCGACGATCGTTAAAATCCAACTTACAACCACTAGACAAAAAACTAGAAAAGACCCTTAGGACTATCCGAGCTAGAAACATGGCTGCACCTGGTGAGGCTAACCCTCCACGCCCATTAAGGGAGTACTTCACTCCATCATATACCTACTCCCCATGTATCCAAGTACCTCTTATAGAGGTATCGCACTATGAGATTAAGTCCAGTCTAATCCAAATGCTTTCATCTTTCTATGGACTTAGTAATGAGGATCCATACAAGCATCTGGATAAATTTTTTGAGATTTGTTCAACTATCAAAATCCAAAATTTTTTGGATGATGCCCTTAGGTTAAAGCTATACCCATTCTCTCTTAAGGATAAAGCCAAGTATTGGCTAAACTCCTTAGACTCGATCACCATTTCAACCTGGGACCAGCTTCAATAAGAATTTCTAAAGAAATATCTTCCTATAGGAAAAACTAATCAGATTAGAAAATCCATAACAAGTTTTTCCCAAATAGAGAGGAAGATGTTCCACGAGACCTGGGAGAGGCTCAAAGACCTCATTCAAAAATGTCCTCATCATGCCATATCCAAATGGCAATTGGTCCAGTGCTTTTATGATGGATTATCAGAAAAATATAGACAAATGGTTGATTCTTCCTGTGGTGGAATATTCATGCTTAAAAATGAGTAGAAAGCTTGGCAGTTATTTAAGATCTTGAGCAAAAATTCTTTACATTATATGTCTGCCACATCTAGAGAAGCTCCCAGGTTAGGATCCAAAAGATGCGGAATATATGAGGTAAGCCACTCCATAGACATCCACAACAAGATGGATGCACTATCCTAGAAGCTTGATCGATTACTACAAGTCAATCGCACTTCTTTTCCATCTGCACAGTCATAAGATATAATTTGTTCAAGTCCTACTCACACTATTGGTGATTATCCAGTAGCCCATCAATTTCTTGAGCTTGTACAGGAGCAAGCCCACCAAGCCTAAATTCATACTGTTCCTAGACTTGAAAATGACCCATATTCCAATACGTATAATCCCGACTGAAGGAATCATCCAAACTTCTCTTGAAAACCACAATCTATGGTCAACCCAACTTTTCACAGACCTAATCACCAAGAGATGCAGTTCAAGAATACATCATGCCCTCAATCTTCTCCTAGCAACTATAGTTCTAATTTTGAGGAGAAGGTTCTATAAGCTTTAGCAAGGATAGAAACCCACTCCTAGACTCTTCATTCTCACACGCAATCCATTGCTAAGCTAGAGATCCAAATAGGTCAAGTAGCAACTGCATTCAATAAGAGAAAGGAGGAAAAAGTGCCCAGTCAACCTGAGATTAATCCTAGAGGTCAACATAGGGTTGAGAATTTTAACACACATGAAACCTTTTTCAAACAAATCAAATCTATTATGACCCTCAGGAATGATAAGGTGATAGAACAACCTGCTGAAATTGAAAAGACCAAAATTAATGAAAAGTTGACTGAGTCTGGACCAATCAAAAATAATGAGGACCTTAGGATAAGGGATGAACCAATATCTTTAGCATCACCTCAATTATCCAAAGCTCCATTTTCGAGTGCATTAAAATTTCTTATGCCATTTAACAAGAAGGATAAATTAGATGAAATGCTAGAGCTATTTAAACAAGTTCAAATCAATCTTCTCCTTCTTGATGCAATAAAATAGGTCCCAAGCTATGCTAAGTTCTTGAAAGATTTGTGCACAAAAAAACAAAAATCTAGAACACAAATCTTAAAAAAAAGTTCGTCTTACTGAATAGGCCAGTTCAGTCTTCCAATATGCTACCCCTCCTAAACTTAAGGGTCCAGCTGCCCCTATCATCTCTTATGTCATAGAGAACCTACACATTGAGAAAGCTTTGTTAGATCTAGGGGCCAATGTAAATATTCTCCCTAGTTTAGTATATGATCTCTTTAGATTTAGTGATTTAAAACCCACTTCGGTAATCTTGTAGTTAGCCGATAGATCCATTAAGGCACCACGTGGGATAATCGAGGATGTTTTAGTCAAGGTTAAAAAATTTTACTTTCTAATTATTTTTTTGATTTTAGAGATGGAGCATTCTGGTGATCCAAGGTAGATTTTCATAATTTTAGGACGATCCTTCCTAGCTATAACCAATGCATGTATTAATTGTAGGATAGGATAGGAGTTATGAATGTCTCATTTAGAAATAGAAAGTTGAGATTAAATATATTTCAGACTTCCAACGGATCACAAACCACTACTTGTTTTGAAGTAGATGTGGTAGAAGAGACAATAGAGAAAACTATCCCTAAAAGTATTTCTCGGGATCTAGTGCATACATGTTGGGATCCCTTTGGAGTGGATGATTTTGACCTAGATGGGTATATTGAAGATGTGAACATATTACTTGAGCCCATCAATTTTAGCATCACTCCTCCATGGGCTGAGAAATATGAGCCTTTACCTACAATACCTTCATCTTTAGAATCACCATTGGTCCTAGAACTGAAACCACCCTCGATCACATCCGAGTACATATGTATAGGACCATATGACATGCTTCTCGAAATTAGTACATCAAACCTAACTCGTAATTTGGAAACCCAATTTAGAAGCATGTTAGAAGAATAAATAGAAGAAATCCTTGATAAACCAAGGATTGTGAGAGGAACTGCAAATCATCTTTCTGAAATAGATAATAAAAAAATAATAAAATTTATGAATAATAGGGTTACAAGTTATTTTTTGAAATTTGGAGGTGAAGGACCACGAGAATTTTTTAATACCGTATTTGATCCTGGATAGATGAAAAAGTTAGTTCGTCTGGCTGAAGACGTAAAACTTAGCACTTATTGGAAGGCAACCCAATAACTTTATCTTTTTTGCAGCTGTAGAAACTTAGAACAAGAGCTTACTAATCAATGAAGCTATCTTCAACTCCCAAAGCAAAATTATCTAGGTGCACTCCCTCCTTTATTTTTCTTTGCTTAGTTTATTTTTCTACTCCATTGAGGATAATGTAGATTAAGTTGGGGGGGAAGAAAACTAATTTAATAAAGTCCTCGAGTAAGGTCAGAAATAATTAGTTTTGTGTATCCAAATTTATTTCGATTTGAAGATGATCAGGCATCCTAATCAATAAGTAATTAACGGTCTAGATAATTTTAAAGATGCTGAGAGATAAATTATTAAGAAAATTTAATGAATGATAGAGTTTAGATCAGATTTTAGAAAGACTTCAGAGCCTTCTTCTTACTGATCTCAATGAAGAATCGACTTTATGGGAGATTGGGTGAAAAGGTTGAAGTATGCAAAAGTTTTTCTTAGATTATATTAAAAAAAAAGGGTTAGCATTGTCTCACTGAGTAACTAGGCTCCTTCGCCTAAGTAAGCATTGTGGTTTGCATCAAAAGATGGGGATGTAAGAAATCAATTATAAGAATTATATTTTCTTGGACTCGAGTCAATAAGTTTGAGGGGTATGTTTTACCTAATGCCCTAAAGCCAACTGGTTTGGAAGTCATTGGCTGAAAGCTCACTACAAGAGTCAGTAGGAAAGTTTAAAAAAACATAGAGAAAATAATAATAATAATAATAATAATAATAAGGGAGACTAAATTGTAAGAAGATAATAAATTCGGCTCACATCTAGTTAGAGAATTTAAATAGTAAAGTGAGAAGTTAGTGAAAGAAGAGCTCTTTAAAATTTTTATGGCTAATACTCAACCACTAATAGGATCGAATTGATAATCCAATGAAGCATCTTTTTAATGATCGGACCAGGTATCACCTACCTTTAGGAATGCCTAGGATAACTTTCAATTCAAAGATAATTCGAGATACATTGCTAGTTTATTTTACTCGAGGACGAGCAAAATTCAAGTTGGGAGTGTGATCAATGCATTAAATATGACATAAGAAATATTAAGATGTGTACTATTTAATCTCTATTATTTATTATTTGATACTTCTTTTGTTCATTTTCAAAAAATTATCGAAGGCCCCAATAATTGTAGTTAACAAGCATGACACATGCATATTCAAGTGGTTGGATCTTCATATGGAAAGAAGTTTACATGAATGTTAAAGCACCGGCTAGATATGGGAATAATTGATTATCAAGATGTAATCCTACATCATGTCCAAGCTTAATACAAAGTCCAATTTAAAAAAAGAAGTAAAGGATATGTGTGGTATTAACATAAAAGAATATGTTATTTTGAAATTTTCCTTGCTTAGGCATTTAATGATGAGCATTAAATGCTCTATGAGCATTGGCTGATTTTGGAGAATGGAAGTTGGCATTTTGATGGCATATACGCGAAGGCTATGCGAAAATGGCTTGCTAACTTGGGCATGCACAAACAAAATAAAGAAAGAAAGCTTCACGCGGGGAAAGGCAAGAATGCGGGATGCGACTCACAGCAGATGGATTGCGGGATTCTAAGGAAAGAAATAATATTTGAAAATATTCCAAGAGAAAAATTTATATTTTCTTTATCTGCTTTGATCCTTCAATTTCATCCCTCCATCCTTTGGGCCTTATTATTTTCTTTAGTCCCATATCTAAAAATCATGTAAAATCCTTTCCTCTTGTCACCTATAAAAAGGATCCTATACCCTCACTTGAGAATCATCTTAGAAATTCTTCTAGAGCCTTGCATAGAGAAAGAGAAAGAAACTACTCCATGAGCAGCTAGGCTAGTAGTCTCGGGAGGGGAGAAGAAATTTTATAACAACACAGAGCGGATTTATTATTCTAAATTTTCTTGTATTTCTTTTATATGCAATAAAGATCATGCTTTTTATTTAAATTATCATGAGTTCTTTATCTGTTCTTTTATATGCTTTTATTTATGCTTTTCTATTAGATTAATATTAGGAACAACTTTTGCTTTTTGGAGATACGCCGTGATCTATGAGTACAGGACGTGCCGAGGAAAGAAGAGTTGTCTACCTAGTATTTTCTGGAGACGCACTATGATCTATGGGTACGGAGCATGCCGAAAAAAGATAGATATTTTTTCTAAGATTAATCATAACTATATATAAAAAAATATATATAACTCTATAATTATAAAATTAATTCAAAACTTTCGAGATCTTTGTTTTCTAATTACATCAATTTTAGGATAGTTTATTTTCTAAATCAAAATAAATCTTATTTCTTTTATTTTATAATCTCAACTTAGTCCAAGATTCCTGAGGATATAATCTCGACTCATCCTACCTACGTAGTGAGTAGAGTTATTTTTGGTGCTATCAACGACTACGCATCAACGAGATGCTTGGTTTCTTAACTTTTGGACTTCCTTAGGATTTTTAAGAAGGATACTATTTTTAAGATATAAAACCAGTGGATCAATCTAGCTAGGCTCGTAGTCTATTTCAATCACTATTAGAGATTTCTCTATTAAAAAACTTTAAAGAAAACTTCTTTGGACAAGTCATTTGGAGCTAAAGTGGCTAGTTCAGACAAAAAATCTACTCTGGATTTCTCTATTTTTGAAACTTTTTGAATTTCAAAGCTGATAAAGATCGAGGATAAGTCTTTTAATTTATCTAACTACTTTTTCATCTTTTCTTTTCGGGCTTCATAACTTCCATTAACATATCCTACCATCAATTGTTAATCACTGTAAGTCTTTAGATGATTTATCCCTAATTCTTTAGCTATTTTTAGACCTACAATTAGTGCCTCAAATTTTGCTTCATTATTAATGGCAGAGCCTACTTTGGACTGATAAGAATCAAGTCTGCACTTGCTCCAGAGGCATTTAACGAGTTATCAATATGTAAAATCCAAAAACCTTTAGGAAAGTCATTTTCTTCTTCAAGGAAGTTCAACTAGAGATTAGAAGTGCTTTCCTCCAACTGCTCAAGCTCGGTTGAATCTGGAATAGTGCATTCAATCATAAAATCTACAAATATTTGAACTTTAATGGATGACTGAGATTGAAATTTTATATCAAACTCAATAAGCTCAATTGCCCACTTTACTATTCTTCCTGAAGTGTCAGGCTGGTGAAGGACTACTTTTATAGGTTGATCTGCAAGGAGTATCACTGTATGCCCTAAAAAATATGGTCGAAATTTTTTAGCTGCAATCAATAAAGCATAAATTAGTTTTTTCAATTTAGTATAAATTATTTCAGCATCTCTTAAGATCCAACTTATATAATAGATCAGCTATTGAACTTTGTTTACTTTTTCATCAAGACAGCAACAATAGCCATGGATGATACCACCAAATATAAGAATAATTCTTTATTGGGCTCAGATTTGGCAAGAAGGGAAGGTGAACTAAGATAACTTTTTAATTCTTCAAAGGCTTGTTAACATTCTAAAGTCTATTGAAAGTTTTTTGGTTGCTTGAATACTTAAAAGAAAGGCATACAATGCTCTGCTGACCTAAAGATAAAGCGATTCAAAGATGCAACTTTTTCTATCAGACACTGGATTTTTTTTATAGTCTTAGGAATGGCCATTTCTTGAATAACTTGGATCTTTTCTGGATTTACCTCTATGTCGTGCTTTGAGACCATGAATTCTAGGAATTTTTCTGAAATTATCCCAAAGGCACACTTTGTTGGATTCAATTTCGTCTTGTACTTTCAAAGAGTATCGAATGTCTCTTCCAGATCTTCAATATGGTTCTTCGAAGATTTGCTTTTGATGAGCATATCATCCACATAAACTTTCATATTTCGATCAATCTGCTCCTTCAAAATTTTGTTCACCAGGCATTGATAGGTTGCACCTACATTATTAAGACCAAATGGTATGACCCTATAATAATAAAGACTACAATCAGTAATAAAGATGGTTTTCTTCTTATCTTTTGATGCAATCCAAATTTGATAATAACCAAAAATTAAAGACATCCATGAAGGTGAGTTGCTTATGGCCAGAGGTTGCATCCACTAGCTGAATAATATGAGGTAGAGGGTAGCTATCTTTTGGGCAAACCTTGTCCACTAGCTGAATAATATTTCGCCACTTTCTATTTGCTTTCTTGATAAGTACTATATTTATAATCCAGTCTAGATAAGATACCTCCTGAATAAATTCATCTTTAAGGAGTTTATCCACCTTGTCTATAATTATCTTCTGACGCTCTAGTGCAAAACTTCATTTCTTTTATTTCACAGGTCAGCGTGCATGATCTATATTCAGTCAATGTTTCATTACTTCTGCATCTAGTCCCGGCATATTTACGGGAGTCCAAGCAAAAATATCTGTATTCTTTTGTAAAAGGATAACAAGCTACCTTCTGATTTCTTCATCCAAATTTGAGCCAATCTAAATCGTATAGTCTTTATTCCCATCATTCAAGAAGATCATGATAAAATTATCAATGGGCTCTCCACATTCTTCAATCAGGTCATCTCGAACATCCAATCCATTAATAGGGCAAAGCTCGAATTGTTTACCTTCTTGCAAAGCAATTGTATAACAATGATGTGCTAGAGCTTGATCACCTCGAATCTCTTTAATCTCAAATTCTATTGAAAACTTTATCTTTAGAAATATGTTGACACCACAGCTCAAAGTGCATTAAGTCCAGATCATCCAAGAATAGCATTATAGGCAGAAGAGGCTTTAACCATAAGAAATCAATCTGAGCTCGAGATTGCTTTGGATATGGATCTGCTATAACGAGTAAGGTGATTATTCCTTTGATTAGTACCGTGTCGCCAGTAAACCCTACTAAAGGAGAATTTAGTGGTGTCATACAACTGTCAGGTATAGACATTTTGAAGAAAATATCATAAAATAAGATATTAGCAGAACTTTCATTATTGACCAAGACATGGCATACATCATAATTGATAATATTTAAAAAAATTACAATCATGTCATCATGTAAAAATTAAATCTCTTATGCATCTTCTTAAGTAAAAGTGATAGGTTCTTCAATTCTCTATTTCTTTACTAGTTCTGCAGATCCACTAGCTTCTTGTTGCCTATGTCCCTCAGCTATAGTGTTGATGATTTTAGGTGAAGGCCAATCTCTTTTTAGTTCCTTCCTTCTAGATTATTCTAGTTATGGAAGAGCTCTTAATCGTTCTTTTCTTCTTTCAGATTGATGTCTTAGAAATCGGTATAGCCGACCTTATCGAATTAGCTTCTCAATTTTATCCTGAAGTTGAATACACTCTTGAGTATCATGACCGTGGTCATGATGGTACAAATAGTACTTGTTGGGATAGTGCTTGCTTGGATGAGACCGTATTCTGTCTGACTTTGATAGTTGTTCCTTAATCTCCATCAGAACTTGAGTTTTTAAAATATTCAAAGAAGCATAATTATTGAATATTCTTGGAGGAGATCTTCGTCACATTCTTCTGTCAGGGCTCCTTGCCCGACAAGCCTGAGGTGGGGTTCGGATTCATCTGCATGTAGGAGGTGTCCTAGAATACGGCCGACCTTCTCTTGGTCTTTCAAATGGGGGGAGGACTTTTTAGATTCTTCCATCAGACGTTCCTTGACAGCATCATCATCCCGTAACCTAAACACTTCTTTAGCTCGAGTGTAGCCCTCAGCCTGAGCCAACATATCGATAAAGTTTTGAGAGTATTTCTTCTCTAGTTAGAAAAGAAGATCAATCTTCAGAAGACTACTTTTCAATATGGCCATTACAATAGACTAGTTCAAATTCTGAACCTCCAAAGTCATAGTATTAGAATGATTAATATAGGCTCGGATGGATTCTTTCTCTCGCTGCTTAATATTAATGAGAAAATCTGAGCCTCGCCTTTGACATCAGTTGCTGATAAAATAAGTTGCAAACTAATGGCTCAATTGATCAAAAGAGTAAATGATATCCGATTTTATGTCCAAATCTAGTTTCGTGCTGTGTCCTTCAGAGTTGATGGAAAAGCTTGGTATAGAATAGCATCCAATGCACCATGCTTTAACATCAATGTTTGAAAGATTTTCAGATTATTGATCGGATCCAAGGTCCCATTATAGCTTTCAAATTAAAGAAGCTTGAAGTTCGATGGAATAGATTCTTGCATAATTTGGATGGTGAAAAGTAGATTGATGCAGATCTCATCATTCTGAGCTGAAGCTTAGTAACAGAGCTCCTTAATTTGCCTATTAATTTATTGTAATTTTTGATCAAAATCATCATCTCGATCATGAATCTCAAAATGTGGTAACCTTGATGGAGGCGGCAACTTTTCGGGATTAGAGTCATGCTCAGAACAAGAACTCACAGCTTCCTATTTTTTTTTCTAGGATTTTTTAATTGGCCTCTACAAGTAGGCCTCCCTTGCTCCATATCTTGGTGTTGTAGTGAAGGCTTTCAAGGTAGTGGTGCCAGTATAGGAGCTTGCTACATAACCTGCACGATCTTTGTGAGACTTCTCACCTATTGTATCAATAGGTTAAACTGGCTTACGTCTACTACTGCCATCAGCTGGGGAGGCTGTGTTGCAGGCAACGATGCCAGAACTGGACGATCAGCCAGTTCTGAATCTAGTTGAGTGACTGTGGCAATAGATTATCGGGAGGATGCTTTTTTAAGAGGCACTACTTGAAAGGCAGAGACAATCACTCGACTGGATACTTCTTTTAGAACAAGGGCTCAATGGTTCCTTCCTCTAGCACCAATCCTATTGGTGCTAAAAATAGACTATCATCGAAGATGGCTAGAGTTCAAGTTCAGAACATCGTCGAGACCTGCAAGATAAAGTCCTAGTTGGAGGTGGGTGGCTCCGGCGTGGACCTTTCGACGATCAAGTCAAAATCTTCCCCAACAAGAATGTAGTACATAGGAGTTCGAGAAATGTAAAGAGCACTTAGAGAAGAAAATATATCTGAAGCATTTATTTATAGATGGAGCCCATAACTGATTGATAGTGACTGCTATAATAGAATATCAGTAGACCGTTTAGGCCATTAATCAAATTTTGTTATGGAGAATGGGCTGATAATTGTCACTACCTATCAATGGTTAGCTATTATCCATTAAAATCTGGACAAAGATTAAATACTTTCAAACTTGATCGTAGGTCATTTGATTTAATATTATGCTGTTGGAGCCTTAAATCAAGTGAACTAAACTTAAGGGTTATTCTTTGGATCAAGAATGACGAGCTTATAGATCAGATTTCTGATTTGGACTGGAATATGATTGCTTTAACTATTCTTAGAAGTTCGGCTATATTAAAGATCGGCTCTTGATGGAAATTGAAATTTTGGTCTAAAGTTATTTAGCAAAAGTTTAGGTCAAAAGGAAAGAGCTAGAAGGCTAACCATTTAAACTGGATTTGAAATTAGAATATTGAGTTCATCCAAACTTGGGAGCCGAACTAGCATTGTTACTTGATTGAAATTGTGTCGTGGTTATCATCACTAAGTTGATGAAGTTCGCCCAGATTCAAGGTCGAATCCTATTGAAATTTAATGTTGCAAAGCGACCATAGATTATCCCAACCTTAAGATCAAAATCGATCAAATATAGAATCTTCCTAGTAGCTAAAGTCCATTTAACTGAAGGTCGGATCATGATAAGATCTATTGCTATAATGACATCGTTATCAAGTTTGAACCAAAGGTCAGAATCTATTGAATTTGGAGGAGTAGGTCCTTCAATGCTGAACTTAATTTCAAAAGCAAGCCGAACTGCATCTCGGATAAGGTTATATCTTGGACTTGGATGATATCTTCCAAAGATCGGCAAGGTCTGATCAAGTTGGACTTTGATAGGCAATATTTTTTCCCTACAACCTCCAAGACCAAAGATCCAAAAATTCAAATAAAATATAAGGTGTATTTGGTTCGTGGAAGATGGATTATGGAATGAAAATAGAAATTAGTGAATCTTACTCCACATGATTTGTTAGATAGCATCCTATTCTCATTTTTATTTCAAAGAAAAAAATGGAAAGTTTCAATCATCGAAAATCTTATCATAAGTATTCAAATCTCATTTTACCGATTCTGATTTTGATTATGATTCTAGTCATGAATCAAATGTATTGAGGAACATGATCATTCTAATTTTTATTCCAATTTATTTTGATTTCAATTTCAATTTCGATTTTGGCAATAGAGCAAATATATCTTTAAATTTTAAATAGTATGTTGTGGATCTATACCTCATCCTCGGCTGCCACATTGTCATCTCCAACCGAGCTATAGGAGATTAATGTTTACTAGATTATGGGTATACAATAGATATGAAAATTGTTAGGTATGACCCACTAAATTGGCAACAATTCATACTTCTCAACCCAATCCTAGTTCACCTCATCCCCAGATGACCTAGCTACCATAACTCGTACATGACCGACCAATCTCAGATGACTTAAGGTCAAACAGCTGCTATGCAAACATCAAACCCTTAGCCCTAGATGATCTATTATAGATCGTTCGTTATCAAGCTATATTCCTTCCCATCAAATCCATCTCTCTCTCACACACAAATCGAAAAAGTTGGATATAGTGGAATTCCTCTACGATTGAGTCTCCCATAAAAAAAAAAAATCTTATCCGAATCAATCTATGTAACAAATCTGAAAGATTATCAGGACACCGAGACGGATACGATTTCAATTCTTTCGCTATAAATAAAAAAGCTCCGAAATCCTCAAGATATGCACTCGATACCTTGCTCTCTCCTTTTGTTGTTCTCTATCTTCTAACTTGAGCGTCAGAGGGTCTTCACTGGAGAATGCCCTCAATAAGGACTTCTTTGCATGTGTTTGGTAGAGTTCCAATAGCGATTTTACCTTAGTCACATCTACCTCAGCGATCGACCTTAGATGGGGAGACCAGGAGCAACAGTATCAAATATAAAATAATTATGATTAGAAAAGAGTTCTAAATTTTTTAATTTATATTTCATCTCAATATCCATGATAAATTATGACCACATGATAATTTAAATGATTGTCACTCAGCGCGTGCTAGAGCTTTCCTACACTAGATATGGTAGAGTGGAAAAACTTCATATTGAATAATTTTTTCAACCAAAATAAAGAATTTTTGACATGCATCGAAGCTAATGCCATATATTTTTCCTTTTTTTTTGTGTCATTGACTTTGATATTTTTTAGCCATTCTAAGGGTTCTTCTTTCTTTTCTTTGTTTTTTTTGGTAGCACAAGAGGAGTTGTCTAGCATATTTATTGCCAAATAATATAGAGATCATAAAAATCAACAATCAACAAGTAAGCTAGTTGAGATAGAAGAACATCCCCGACCTCTCTATGCATCTCAACATCCTAGCCAATGGAAGCAAGCCAATAGCTACTCTATTTCCTTCCCCGTAAATGTGTGAAGCTTGAAGTGTGAATAGAATAAACTAAGATCTTGACAATCAATTAGCCAATCTGACAGAATAAACCAAAATCATATTTCTACAATGATCTCATATAATCAAGCCAAGAAGGATAGAAAGGTAGAATCAAGCCAAGATCTCAACAATCAATGATCAACTATCATCTCAGCAATCAAGAAAATGTATCGTAACTAGCAATACTATCTTTGAATATTCTCCTCCAATTTCTCTCCTCTTTTTATATACATTCCATAGTTATTTATCATTTTTATACAGCCACACTTATCACTTTTGTATAGTCATAGTTATCATTTTCTTATGACTCATTGTACTTAAATATTAAATCATACTTGAAGGAAGGTAAATATAAAAGCTGACCACTAATTTTGTCATGGTATCAAAGCCATTTGACTTTCATATCAGTCCTTTTGAGGATTAACAACATCAGATTATCACTCAAGTGCTTGGTGTTCTTCATTACGTTCAACTATCAAGTGTGGTTTATATTTTTGTTCTAATAAATCTGGTTGCTTGATTTCTTGATAAGATGGATTCTAATAAATCGGATTCTATATCTATTAAATTCAATGAAAAAATATATGATCTTTGAGAATTTTATTTTCATACCTTTGTTGAAGGTAAGGATCTCTCAGGAATTCTTGATGATTCTATACTAGAGCCTTAAAATGGCAAAGAAAGAGGTCAGTAGAAAATAAGGAATGTTAGAGTTATCATCTGGATCTTGAATTCTATTAAGATAGATATTGCTCTAAGCTTGAGATTATTTAAAACTGTCAATGAGATATGACAACATCTCAAGAAAGTTCATTCCCAAACCAATCGAGCAAAGCAATTCAACATAGAATTTAATATTATAAGAATCAACCAAAAGGATAGGGACATTCTAAGCATTTATGTTGAACTTTTAAAATTATAGACTGAACAAGATTTAATATCTGCTAGTCTTATCATAAGTTCAGCCTACGAGGAACTTAAGAAAGAAAGAAATTATAGTAGGATGATACAATTTCTTATAAAACTTATGTCAAAGTTTAAGAATGTAAGCGCCAACATCATAAATCAAAGTATCCAAGATCTTTCTTACTAAACTTATTCGAGAAGAAACTCAACTAAATACACAAGATGTGTTAGATGCTAAAAATAATTTTATAGATACTATCATTTTTGCTTCTCGTGACAAGACCCAACCATAACAAAAAAAATAGAGATTGTAGCAACATTCAATGTAGGTATTGTCATAAATTTGGGCATATACAATCTCATTATAAGAACAGAAATTTATGCAACTACTGTAAGATGGGGCACAATCTTAAAAGGTTATCTTCTACAGAAGAATATACAAAGCAAGCCAATTCTCTTTATATCAAATAGAGACCAGAAAAATTTCAACACACCTGATGGTAATCTCACTCAAGAGGCAATTCAATAGATGAAACTACATTACAGTCTACTCTACCAGGTGTTATCTCTTCTGCTTTCTCTGGTATTAGTTTATTTGCTAAAGAAATCAAATCATCGTCAATGATCCTCTTCGTCTCCTCTAGGCTATGCCCCTGGAGCTCCAGCAGCTGGAACACGCGGCACCGCCGGGGGCAACAGAGCCCTTTCGAGAGGACCTTGGCAGCCGGGGGCAACATAGATGTGGTGTACGACGACATCAGCGTCACAGCCCTTCTGAGAGAGACGGTGGAGCATGGAGTAGAGGAGGCGGACAGCATTGTCAAGGCGGGCGGCGTCGAAGAGGCTGTGCTTGAGGGCGCGATAGGTGTCGCGGTCGGGCTAGCAGCAATGGGCTGGGAAAGGTTTCTCACACCCATAGGATCCATTGATGCGATTCGGGCATTCCCATCCTTTAACGGGCACTTACAACAGTTATAACTATTACAAAGCACATTTGGTGATATCTCAATGATCATAAAAAGTAATAAAATTATACCATAAAATAAAGAGCACAAAATTCTAATCACACTTGCTTCAATCATTATTATCGTTTGTGTATGATGACAAACCTTGTTATCAATGACAGTCCTTTCTTGCTATACGTAATTTTTTTGTACTTTCAGTCAATGAAAGTTTTAATTAACGAGTCTTGTTGTATGTAAGCACAAACCAAAACCGAAACTCCATAGACTACCATAGAAATCTCAAATGTTAACATAGTACTACTAGAAAAAAGGTTATATCAATCACAAATCGCCACAGATACTTATAGCCAACCCACACATAGTAATAATAAGCATATATCAGAGACAGATATCACCCTCATGACTGCCTATCAATTTAGCAAACTCCATTAATCTTCTTACGCTCAACAAGCCGCCTCCAGTACGTAGCGATCTCCTGTTGTGTCTCCAAAATGCTCTTCTTAAGAACAGTCCCCTCAGCATTACTTTCGGCTGTTACATGGGCAATGGTCGTGGTCCGG
This sequence comes from Cocos nucifera, assembly GCA_006176705.1. Lineage (NCBI taxonomy): Eukaryota > Viridiplantae > Streptophyta > Magnoliopsida > Arecales > Arecaceae > Cocos > Cocos nucifera. The sequence goes on from QRFJ01003198.1 coordinate 401,085, forward strand.
CTTGGAAGGGCGTCGAGCTCCTCCAGAACCTTCTTAATGCTTGAAATAAGGCGTTCTGCAAGGCTTCTGCTGAAGTCCTCCCTGATCACGACACGGAGGACGGCAACATGCTCGGCGTCAGCTGGCATGGTGTATGCAGGGATTATCCATCCAAACTTCCTCAAGCTCTCTGCTATCTCAAAGACCGTGTGCTTGCTGCTGTCCTTGAGCGAGAATGCAACAAGAGGAACACCAACTTCCTTGGAAACAATATCAAACCTTCCCATCTTCTCGAGGCCTTCCCTTAGCACCCTTGCATTTTCCATGCAATTTTCCATGATATCCTTGTAGCCCTAACATATAACATGGTACAGATTTAGGGGCCTATGCAAGGAAAAATATGCAAGAAACTTTTTATAATGAGAAAGAGTATAATATAAGAACTGTCATGTGTCGACACAGCCCACATACCGCCTTGTTCTAATCCAAACGTAAGTAGGTGATATTAGTTGCAGCAAATCAATGTTCCAATCTATTTACCCATGCACTAATTGTTCATCATGGCAGAAGGGAGACAACACGTTGATAAAGTAGAAACGGTAAGTAATTTTCCAAAAGTTTAGAACAAATCAATAACCACGCAGCAGCACAGCAGAGTATCTATCAACCTTCCATGGTCTGCTGCAGGAGATAAGACAACTGAATTTGATTTAGGATCAAGTTTGCTTTCGTTTGCAGATTGACTGAAGTTTGAACTCGAAATTAAAATTAAATTTCCCGTTTGGCTTATTTGTTCCTCAAAGATGTATCAAGTTCCTTGACCAAAAGACGCCTCCATCAAGAACTACGACAATTCTTGAGGAACTTCAGATCCAGCCATCCAGTTCTAGGGGAGGCACCACAATCTCCAGAGAAACCTTCACCAAGAGTTTCATGCCAATTAAGAGGATCAACTTCGGTGCAGGGCCAATTGTAGTGAACTGACTGGAACGTTGATGGATATTATTATTTTTATAAAAAAAAATGATGGGGTAAGGTTCATTGGCTAACAGCTTAATAAATTACTTAGAAAACCTTGCTTATTAGGGAACTTGTATGACTATTTCTACTAAACATATACAGATTGAAACAGAGTCCAGACCAGACAATTTACCTTTGAAACAGAATTAGCATGCACAATTACCACATGGTCGGTTAGAGATATAGCCAAAGTTCTCATGTTACCTCAAAGCCCAAGCGTATGAACTGGTAGTACTGTGCAATTATCTGACTCGAACCTGCAACAATGAAACAGATTATTTCAAGTATTTTGTTGAGAAACTAATATGACACAATGCAACATGACATGCATATCCAAATAAGTAAAAATCATACATACACATGATAGTATTCACCTTTAGAAAAATTGAGGGTAAAAGTAGGTTGATCCGCCCCAAGATAGTTTATATGGAAAATGAGCTCTTCAGGCAAATCTTCTTTGCTCCTCCAAACAACCCAACCAACTCCAGCATAAACAAGACCATATTTGTGGCCGCTGACATTTATGCTCTTTACCAGTGGTAGCCGAAAATCCCACTCCAGCTCTGGATAGAGGAAAGGAGCTATGAATCCACCACTTGCAGCATCAACATGAATAGGTGTATCCCACCTGCAGGGCATGGTAAATATGATTCCATCTCTCACTAACATTAGTCCTATGAATAAATCATCACTAGATGCAAACAACAGGTATGGTTTTGATCAGAAGTCCAGAAAATTAATTTATTGGGCTATATCCTAAATGGGTAAAAAGATGATGTAACTTTCACTTCAATGACAAAAACTTTATCATCAAAAGCAAGCATCCTGGAGCAATCTCAAGATTCTCAACCAATCTAGAAATGGATATGGCTGAAATGTCACAGGTATCACTGTCTCGATAGCATCCTTGACAATAGACTGGTACTGTGGTATACAAGCAAAACCACTTACCCTGTTTCTTTGTTCTTCCGTGTAAGCAGCTCATTCAGTAGTTTCACATCTTCAAACTCTCCGGTGAGAGTTGAACCCAAAATGGCAGCAACACAGATGGTATTCTCATCCACCATCTCCACAGCCTTCACAGGATCCATGATATAAAACCCCTCCCTTAACTTCACTTCCTTCAATTCTACTTCAAAATACCTTGCAAATTTCTCCCAGCAAACCTAAATAAGCATGCATGAGAATATAAGATCATGGAAATTTTAAGCACCATGTTACAGTTACTTCTCATGAGCTAAGGTGGATATTACCTGAACATTCGCACCAGTAACAATGTTTGGCTTGTCATAAGGCTTTCCCTCTGCCTTTCTTTTGTTTTGCCACTTCCTCTTAAATGCCAGTCCTGCCAGCATTATTGCTTCTGAGGATCCCACAGTTCCAACCCCTACTGCTGTTTCATCATCTCCAATTGGGGCATGAAAAAGATGGGCTATCATATTTACGCAGCGGTTCTGCAGGAGAAACAAACAGATGGTAAAGGAAAGCAATCAAATAATGACCAAGTGCACCATGGTGATTCCCAATTCCCAAAATCATCTCAAATAAATAATTGCACAGAATCCAACCTACTAAGACAAACCATATAAGATGGATTACAATATTGTTGTTTTCTAGCAATGTAATATAAAAGGAGAATTTGCACTTCGAATTTGCCAAATTTGGGATGATATCTTAAAATGCATGTAGCAGTTTGGCCCAGAACAACCAATCTAACAATAATTCATGTATGTGGAGAGAATCTATGATCAAAAAAAAGGGTCGATCAAAAGAAAAAGGTTTGACTCAATAGCCAGCCTATAATTCATACTCTTCACACTAGATGTAATACAAATATCCTTTCTGCAAAGTTTTCCCTTTCATCAAAAATCTTCTAAAAATCAAATTGCTTGGATCTTGGATTAAAGGGCAACCATGGACTGCATGGCATCTAAAATAGGATCCATGGCAAGATTTTGAAAATCAGATACGTGTATTTTTCATTAAATAGATCAGATAACATCTAACCATAGAAGTTGATCATACTTATGCATATTCTTTCAAATTTTGCAGTAAATTTAGGAAAAAATAACATGTACTCTAATATTTATCGTCATATTCAATTCATCATATACCTTTTTTATCACATGCCCAAATTACAGTAAACCATACACCTAAATGACATGAAGAAGATAAGAAATTTATCCTGGCAATCCCCTGCTGAGCCGCACCTCCATGTTCAGTATATAAACAACTAGCTTAAGCATTTAAAGTCACTAGCAAAATTTCATTGCAATACCCATTGCACATTCAAAACATTTTTTAGATAGAATAAGAACAAAATGTCTGGATCGCATATTTAATTTTAGGATCTCGCAGCAATTGTTCCTCATAGAGATATCATCAACAGTTTGCATTACAGCTTTGTCATTAAAATCAGTAATTTGAATAATCTCTGACAACCATTTATGCTTTTATATATCCTCTTACAATCATTGTCCTATAAGAAAATATGAGTGATGAAAAGTTAATGTGAACAAGTAAGCCAAACCTTAGAGAAGGGAAGCTTTTTGAAATTTTAGGTAGCTGTCTGTGGGTGTATTTTAGATATATATCCTGTAACAGAGGCATATTCAGATGCTAGCCCTGTCATATTCAAAGTTGCTGTCTAGAATTTTAAAAATTTTAATTGGTGTATGGCATGGCGATTGAGCAAATATGTTACACAGCAGGGGATTATTCATTTCCAGGTATCACAATTCATACATGCGATCCATGTGACATCCTATACAATGAGAAGAGGCAGGGAAGGGTAGTTTGAGGAGTCTATGAGGGTGCATATCCCAGAACCCCAAACTTTGGATACCTATAGGTGTACCACATCCCTATACAGGGTATCCTATTCATATCATAATTAGGATTTCAAAACCCTCTAACGGATATTCGTGTACCACCGATTGCAAAATTGATGATCAAGTGATGAAGAAGCTACTGAAAACAAAAAATTGGAGAGCCCATGGTAAAGATATCATATGTGGACATTATGGACAAGTAGAAGACGACTTGGAAAGGAGAGACATTAAAGGGTCGATAAACCCAACTCTAAAAGGTTAGACACTGTTTTTAATGAGTCTATAGGATCCCCATCAATTTCTATAAGCAAATAATAAAGCAATACATCCATTATAACGACCTGCATAAAGTGGGCAAAATAGTCCCTAACAATCACCAGATTAATTCACGACCCCACAAAAAATAAAAAATACAAATAAAAACACAGGACAAACGAAGCTAACAACTAAAGAGAACAGAAGCAGTAAGCGATAGCATGCCGGCATGCGTTAGAAACAAAAGCTGCCATGAGCTAACCTACAACTGACATCTACGAAACAAGCCAACCACTACTGCTGGAAAAACCTCTAAGAATTACAGACGAGAATTATTCACAGCTTATAATTTGATGAGGCGAATTCTTGGTTACCTGAAGCTCAGTGGTCACAGGGTACTCATCCATGTCGACATAATTCTTGTTGATGGCCGCCATTATGAGCTTATCACACTCCGGTTCCATCCACGTCGTGACGAACGATGCCAGGTTCAGCCTCGGGTTCCCGTCCAGCATCAGCTCGTCGCTGATGATCTGGTGCGCCGCCTCCTTCGGTATCGAATTCTCCGGCATCTTAAACCTATTCCATAAATGATTAATGTTAAGAAATGGATCAAAAAACAAAGGAAACAAATTGAGGAAATATCAAGGAGATCTGGACTAATATTGCTAATATCACGTCAATTAGCAAATCAGAAAGAAAAAGTGACACATCTGACACGAGCACTAGATATAACGACAAATTTGCAGCCGTAAATTGTGACCTTAAAAAAGGAAAAAAAAATTAAGAACAGGATTAAAGAGGATGGAATCACCGAGCAAGGGGAGCACGAACGTAACGAGAGGCGAAGATGTAGTGGACTGAAGCTTCGGGCTCGTGTGCTGCCGTGGAGAGAACCATGGCTATAGATCAGAGTATGTTTTTTTCTTTTTTTCTTCTTTCTTTTGGCTCTTAGTTTTCTCCCCTCATCTAGAGGCAGGTAGGAGGGGTTATATACTTCTTATGTTATTTTTTATGTGTTTACCGTTGTCAGGAACAAGGGAATAGGGATGGTGACCTTAAACGAAAATAGAAGCGATCTTTCTTCTACTCATCGTTTTTGTTTCGGAGGAAAAGTGGGGGAAAAAAATAAACGACAAGAGGAATCCAAGGAAACGGAAAGAGACCTCGGAAGGGAGGTGCGGATGTATCGTGAAGCGAACGTGGAGGAGTGCAGCGATTTGCTGGTATCCTGATTCGCCGTCGCCACCGCCATTCTTGTAGTTTTCTCCTGGGGTAAGAGATGCTGATAACCTTGATCTTCGAAAAAAAAGGAACGGTGAGGGAAGAAAAAGAGCTTTCTCTCCCGTTTGCCGGTCGCTCTCTCCCTTCAGTGTAACAAGTGCCGTGACGCGTGGTATGCGTACCGCGGGGTGGGAAGTTGCATTTACGCGTCCTGAAAGCGAGCTGTTTAGCGGCGCGTACACGGAGGGGCATGCGCCGGGTAGCGTGGGGAAGGGGGTGCTGTTATGTTCACTCGCGGTGAGTGAACGTTATGCGTCGTGCAATGCATTTGACGCTTTTCACTCGCAGTGAGGGGAGTTGGCGGTAGTGACCATAAGATGCAATCAATGTGTTTTTGGTTTTTGACACGTATATGCAATCGATGTTGGATGAGGCGCGGACAATCTGGGGATTGCCGCAGCGGAGTGGCGTGGCACGAGGAAGTCGAAGGGAAAGAGGCGTGGGGACCGGACAGGGAAAGAGGAAAAAGATGCATGGGAGATGCGAAAGACAACATGGAATTGCCCTTCGTTTTCTTTTCTTTTTTAATGAAAATGAGGCAAAAATATAGTGATGAGAAATGTCATCGGATTCGGGTTGTACCATTCTGCGTAGATGCTAAAGCAGTCCAAATTTAACCATTCAATTATTCGTATATATTTTAGAATAATTATTATGCAATCCAACGATGCACACGAGGAGGAGGAGGTTGGGTCATTCTTAATTTCTTATGCACAATTTATGGATCTCGCAAAAATGATGGTGAGCGTATCAATTTGTGGATCTTGCAAACCTGATGGCGAGCGTAACAATTTGTGGATCTCGCGAGTGGTGGAAAAAAATAGCTAGCCGACAAGGAAGATCAACCAAAATGCTGAAATTAGTGGCCGGTCACATCGTAGATTCATCGCTGTCGCAAGTTGTCTTCTTATCCTTGCGTCGGTGAAACACACTTGAGACCTCTCTGGTACACTTTTTTTTGTCATTTTTTTTTCTTAAATATAAATATGAAATTTAATAAAAAATATATTTAATTATTCTATTTCTATTTTTTAAAAATATATTATTAAAAAATAAAAAATATTTATTTTTAATTTTTTAAAAATTATATTATTATCGTTCTCCTCCAAACCACGCTTCTTTCATCCAATTTCAACTTCAGGCTCCTCACCTCCTACCAAACACATCAATTTTTCAGGCCCCACCAATCTTTTTCCATTCAATGTCAAACCATCTCATTTTTCTCTACCGCCCCCTTTTAGCTGCCTCTCCCTGCCTTTTCGTTATCCTCAATCAATATTGACCTCGTCTCTCTCCCGCTCATTTATTGTCGGCCACATTGCAGCTCTCATTGTTTAAAAATAAATAAATAAGTAAAGACAACGGACCTAATATATTTTCTATAATCAGAAATCTAAAAAAATGGAGATAAAATTTTTATTTGTATATTATTTTTAAAAGAGTGGCGACGATACCAAATGCAGTCTCTGCTCTTCCCGTGCAAGTCTTTAAAATTAAAGCATATTACTTTCTGATTAAACGCATGAGTACTTAAATATATATGCTCTCAATCAATGTGTTTTGACAGCTTATATTGCTATCAGATGTGGAAGAATAGATTACTTTGTTTGCAGAAAAGGGTAAAAAGAAAAAAAAAATCCAATCCGATTATGATCTTCCATGTGGTCGGAGGTGTCTTCTCCTGCGGTGGGATGTTTTCACGTTGTTGAGTACCTTATTGATTTATTTTGAGTTTCTTTATTAGCTTTTTCCGTTCACTCTTTTTTTTTTTTTTTAATCCATGTCCCTCTGGATCATTCTCCGCCGTTCCACTTCACTTTGTGCAAGGAGAACCGCACCCATGGTTGTATTTATTGACGTTTACATCGTGTATGTTGGGGGAATATCCATTACCCAACTCTCTATGTGTAAGGACTGGAGATGGAGGACAGGAGCGTAAATCTAGTTACACATTAATTATATATTAAAAAAATTAATTATTTATATAAAATTAAAAAACTTAAAATTATATTTTTTAATTATTTATTTTGGATGATATTCTGAATTATTATACTACTAGTTTTGAGCCGAACCAATTATTTTTTAAAAAATTATTTATAAATAATAAAATAATATTGATATAAAAATTTAGTATTAATTTATATTCTCAACTATATATATAAATAAACTTTAATTACAAGAGTATAATAACACTATATTTATTAACATAATTTAATTCATGTAAGTAGAATTTAATATAGTCTTTTAATAATTTAAGACTTGATTTTAATGCTTTAAAGATTGCTAGATAGAAGAGTCACATACATGATATAGAAAAAATTGATTTGTAACCAAATGGCATTCATAGATGAGAATTGATAGCTCGCGTGTACAATTTCAAATGCTAAGAAACTTTCTCTCAATTTCTACTTTATATATATATGTGTGTGTATTAGATGTGCAATTATTTGCCTCCTTATGCACTGTAGTTATTAATTTATGTAATTCAACTATATGTTCATCATTAATTATGAGACATCATTTAGATTGGATAGAATTATTGACAAACAAGTTGCTATTGCATTTGTATTGGCTTGAGAATCTTCTTTACATGCCCTTTCTCTTTTTTCTTAATTTTTAATTTTGAATAGAATATAGCAAGAAATTAATGAACTATCAAACTATACTAATGAGAAATGAATTATACCATTATTGTAGATGAAAAGATATCCAAACTAACAATGAAGAAAAATGATGGATGCTTGTGGGAAATCATGTTAACATCATTTTATTTGATGGTTACATGCTTGATATTTTTTTTGTTTGATAGGCTTTTTTGAGTGTGTCTAGGTAGTTCCATATTTTTTATAAAAAGATATCTAGTGAAAATACTGATGCAGTATAACCTACTTTTTTTATACATACTTTTAGTTGAACCATACTACTCTTATGCAAATTACATAAATATTTATAAAATATATTTTCATCCACCATATTGGTTGCCAATGTCTTATTTATTTATACTAGTGAAAAGACATATGCAAGAAAATTTTGACAGGATGTAATGAACAAAATATAACATAAAAACTAATGGTAGGTTAAAATAAAAAATATAATATAAGAGGACAACAAAAGTCAAACTAGAAAAATGGCATAAAATTTAATATTATATAGTGAAAATAAAATACAAAATAAACATTTAAAATATATGAAACAAAAATCAAAAAATCTTTAAGAAAAAAGAGTATTTGACAAAATAGATGTAACCTTATAAAAAAATATAATAGTTTCAAGTTTATTTATTTACAAGTCATATACATCTTCTTTTTATAGATATGTTTTTCTTATTTCTCTTGGAGAAAAATTACTAGAAAAATGAGTTTATATGAGTGTATTAGCAAGAAAAAGAGAGTGCATATAATAGATTTTACTTTTATCTTTTTCAAACTCAAGGACAATGATGTGCAAATGATAATATTAAGGGGAAATAAAGGACAAGGATAGAAAAAAAAGGGATTTAGAGAAAAAGATTTCAGCGCATATATAAATCAAGAGAGAAAATTAAGATACATAAGCACTGGTGCAAGAAAGTTAGTACAGTAAAGAGAGACCACTTGAGAAGAGAAAATATATGAGATATAGGATTTGGATCTAAAAAACAAGCTTACCAAGCTACTAAGGTGTTTCTAAAATTGAAATCGAAGCCTTATTTAGTAAAGTATAGATTTAGTTCACTATTAAAAAATAGGATATTAGCGATGGCTTTTTCACTGTCACTAATAGCCATTATTAATGATGGAATTAGAGATGGCAAAATTGTCGTCTCTAATAATCATTTTTACTGATGGTTTTAGCGATGAAAGGTTAGTCGTCGCTAATAAGTATTATTAGCGATGGTATTAACGACAACAATTTTGTCGTCGCTAATACTCATCCTAAATCTAATCCTGTCGTCGCTAATACTCATCCTAAATCTAATCCTGCTAAATTTTCAATTTTCACTTATCCTCCAGTCCCCCCGCCACCCCACTCTTTCTCCTGCCTCCAGTCCTCCAACCTTGTTTTTCCTTGCTGCACCACCGAATCAAGAGTCCCCGAGCACTCGGCTACCTTTCCGAGTCTCTAGTTGCCCCCCGCATCCCCGAGCCCCAACTACCTCCCTAAGCCCCTGGCCGCCTCTTGCCCACCCAAGCTCTTGGCTACGAGCCCCTGGCCAAGTCATTTGGTTTTATCAAAAAATGAGGAGAAATCCTATGTATTCAAAAAGGTCAATGGAAGCACCATTATTTTTCTTGTATTGTACGTGGATAATAACCTCCTGATTGGAAATGACATTCTCATATTGACCTCAATCAAGATGTGTTTATCTAAGAAGTTTTCTATGAAAGGCCTAGGAGAGGCATCCTTCATTTTGAGGATTAAAGTCTATAGGAATAGATCGAAGAGGATGCTAGATCTCTTACAGAAGATGTACATAGAAGAAGTGCTGAAGAGGTTCAGCATGGAAAACTGATCCGTCGTTAGTCGGAGGATGCCCCAAGGCCCAAGGAGGAAGACTTCATGTTGGAGAGATATTCTGAGAAGGAAAAGTATTCTTCTTTTCATTCATCTTTTGGCATCTCTTTTATAGAATAAGAAAGCCATCCAATATAACCCATATCCCTTATTTTGGAAAAATAAATTAATCCCATATCTCTTATTTTGGAAAACCAAAATAAGAAATAGTTATTGGAGCTTTTCCTTCCTTGTACACTTACCAAATAAGAGAAATAATATGCTGGAAAAGCACATATTAAAATAGACAATCCCAATATTTTTCAAACAAGCCTTTTCTCCTTTATACACTTACCAAACAAGAGAAATAATATGCTGAAATAAGTGTTGACACATCGTCATGGCATCACCTAGCTTTGATGCTATATTATGAAAGTCTTTGATCTTTAGCATGGATCACAGGAGATCTTTGACGTTCTCTAAGGCAGCGTATCATAGATGTATCACCTAGATCTATGCTGGAACCCCTCCCTCCTTGGGCTTGAGGGAGGCGTCCCCTCTCTCTAGGGCTTCTTCAGAAATTTAGGGCAACTACTCTAGAGAGAAGAGAGAAGAGAGGTTGAAGGGAGAAAAGATCTGTATTACTTGCACCTTTTTCTAAATTCTAATACAATATATATATTTATACATAGCCATTAGGTTCGACCAAAAATTTTTCTAGCTAACGCAATACATGAAAGCACTCATCGAGCCCATGTATACCCATGTCTCCCATGCTCTCATCTTGTGGATCTAAGTTCGATCCATACATGAGTTAGCCTCCTTAAGACCTCTCAAATCAAGCCTTAAGATCCTTAGTATAAGTTCCTATCCTAGCTCCAAATAGATCCTCGCGTAGCTCTATCCACCTACTCAGTCTCAGCACTGAGCCGGCTAACCTGAGACTGGGTCGGCTCAGTTTTAGACTGAGCCGACCTAGTTGCGTGCCATGCTACAATCTCGAATACGCTCCTCTCTATTTGGCCTGTCCTTTGAGACTTAGCCGATCCAATTTCAGATTGAGCTGACTAATTTGCAGAAATGATCATTTCTGTAGTCTTGATTTTTTGACTTTGATTTCTTGCTCCATCTTTAATTTCAGATCTTTGAAGTACCAACCAAGCTCCTGGAATCTCCAGAGCCAACACCTTGGCTCCTTCCATAGCCTTCCAAGACTTGGGAGCACCATCAATCCTCACAATCTCCACCTTAGTGCCTCAAGTCTTAGCAAACCCCTCGACAACGCACTTCTGCACGATCCCCCTATTGATGTGCACCCTAACAGTACCTATGCAAACATCGCCTCCGCCAATCCTCTTTAGTTATTGTGTACCTTTGAGGTTTTTAGGATGACCGCCTCCACCATTGAAGACATGTGCTTACTTTTTGGTACCATCTTGAAATTGTAGAATCTCTTCTGCTTAACAGCTACATCACTTTCTCTGAACTTTCTTGAAGAACCTACACCATTTTTACACCAGCACATGCTGTACCATCTGACATGATCTTCTCAATGTTATGCCTGTCCACCTACACATGCTGCTCCATCAGGTACTATGCATCATCGGTGCTGACCCTCAGCTCTGAACTCATGCTAATTTTTTCTCCACTTATGAAGCCACCACTGCGGAGCTCCATGTATATCTGAAGTCCACCCGATGTCGTAGAAGTCGACTCTCTCACCGAGTCACTCAAGGTCAATCACTCAATGCTGCACTACTAAGCCTACCGCTACATCTCGAACATCGTCGCTACTCTTTCGAACCCTCCGCACTCTACGGCCCTCTTTAAAGCCATCTTGGATATCTTCGCAACCTATGGGCACCTCCGAAATTCAAGAACTCATCCAACTCTTCTAAATTTAGTGACTGAATCCTAAAAAATTTCATCCTAGCCTTCTCCTCTTCTACCTCTACACCAGCCATCGCTTCAGTTGCGCCCGAAGGAACTATAGCTCAAATCTTGTCCTAGGCTCAAACCCACCTACCTCATCCTGAGGCTTTCGAGACTCCATGGCTCTCCTTGAGACCTGCTCCTGGTCTTCCTAAGATGCCTCTTGACACTCTCTGCTAAGTTATCTTCCTCGACTGCTGCACTGTCGAGCCTCTTTCAGTCTCATATCTTCAGAAATGCACTACTGCAGCACTCCAATGCTTCCTGAATCATCTCGACACTGTCTTCTCATAGGTATCCAGATTCTCTCTTGCTGTACACAAACCATCCTTCACTAAATTGTGACTCTTTCTGATGCTCCTGCAGAAAAAATCTGATCCAAGACACTTCCAATTGGCTGAGACCTTCTAGTGCTCCCTGAGACCTTCTGACTCTTCTTGAGACCTACTTTCAATCTCGCTGAGATGCCCCTGACACTCTCTACTAAGATACCTTCCTTGGCTGCTGCACCGTACTGAGCCTTTCTCAGCCCCTATACCTCTAGGACAGTGCTCCTACAATACTCCAGCACTCCCTAACTCGTCTCTACACCGCTCTACAACCGCTCAGCCCTAACCTGATGGACCTCTATGGATCATCCATCTCCATCATCCTCAAGACTCCGCAAATTCATACTCTGATCGAACTGCTGAATACATCTTCGACTACTTTTCTATCTTCCTGCAATCGAAAGACGTATAGTTGCTTCTTCAGCCTTCCTTCGACCATTACCTCTTGAAAAATCTCTCTTCAATAGCTCCACACTGTCCATCTTTCTAGAGAACCCTTATGCTCTCTACTAAGATACCTTTCTCGACTACTGCATTGTCGAGCCTCTCCTAGTCTTGCATATCTAGGAAAGTGCTACTGCAACACTCCAGCGCTCCCTGCCTTATCTACCATCATACACCTAGATTTTTCCACCAAGATCGACCAGCAAATCATGCACCCAAACCTTCCACCTCAAAAAATTTTTTTCGTTAAACCTCTCAACCTCCACCTTTAATTCACTGCTTTCGGTTGGCCAAACCACAATAATAATAAAGGTAGATCTGAGACATACTGTGGAATACTCATGCAGATTCTTGATTTTATCCTGTATGACTTTTCATTCACTTTCAGGTACCATCAGGCTCTGATACTAATTATTGGCGCATCGTCTTGGCATCACCTAGTTCTGATGCCATATTACAAAAGCTCCTGATCTTTAGCATGGATCATAGGAGACATTAGACATTCTCTAAGATAGTGTATCATAGATCCATCACCTAGATCTATGCTGGAGCACCTCTCTCCTTAGGCTTGAGAGAGGCATCCCCTCTCTCTAGGGCTTCTTCAGAAATCTAGGATAACTACTCTAGAGAGAAGAGAGAAGAGAGGTTGAAGGAAGAAAAGATCTGTTGACGCAGAATTTGGTCGTCGCCGGAGCCCGCTGGAGTGGAGGCCGATGAGGTCACCGCCAGGGACCTGCAAAACAAAGTTCCATCCGGAGCCGATGGGGGTGGCTCCTGCAGGACCCTCCGACGAACAAGTTAGCTCTGGCCAACAGGAATGGAATGCTCGAAATGAGTTCCGGAGCTTGGAGAAGAAGGGGAGAGCTTAGAGATCAGAGACATTAGAGTTAGCATATCTGGAGGGTCCTTTATAGGTGGAGCTTAGTTGATGGTGACGGCCATACCGCCGCATGGAGTTTGGCATGGAGAGGAAGGCATTGTCAGGTGGATGGTGACAGCCATACTGGTAAGTCGTGGGCCGCATGAAGTTCGATACGGAGAGGAAGGTGCCATCAGGTGGATGGTGACAGCCATATTAGTAGGTCGTGGGCCACATGGGACTGATTACGGAGAGAGTGGTGTCGTCGGTAGTGGCGACCATATCGTCCGATCTCGCTATTCATTCAGAGGAGTTCGGACTTGTAGGAGAGTTCGACTGAAGGAAAAGCTCGGGAGGAGTTTGACTGTAGAGAAGTTCGTAGGAGCTCGACCGGCTGAAGGGATGGCCACTTGGAGAGTTCGACTGAGGGACGATCGCTGAGGAGTTCAGACGCTGGAGGATTTCGTTAAAGCCCGATCGCTCGGAGTCTAAGGAGCTCGGTCGCTAAGCTGTTCGATCGGCTGAACGAGTTCGAAGGAGCTCGGACGCTAGGAGTTCGAGGAGCTCGGCCGCTAAGCAGTTCGACCGACTGGAGGGATTCGATCCTAACGAAGGAAGTCCGAAGAAGCTCGACGGCTGAGAAGTCTGAAGAAGCTCGATGGCTGAGGAGTTCGAAGGAGCTCGACAGCTAAGTAGCTCGGCCAGCTGAACAGATTCGAAGGAGCTCGATCGCTGGGGATTCGGTTGAAGCCCGTCTGCTGAAGCTCTTCTACGGCTACTGGTTGCATTAGACTGAGCATCGAGCTAGACTTCGGTGGGAGCGGGATTTATCCCCAACACTAGCTCCCCCTCCACTTTCAAGTTCGAAAATCGAAGGAAGGGAGTGCAGGAAAGGCGACTGCCGAAGTCTTTCTCTGAGCTTCGTGCTGATCTAGGTCGAAGCTCGAGGGAGATCTCGCCTCCAGCTAAAGTTGATATCGAAGTTGAAGCTCAGAGAAGATCCCATCTCCAGTCGAGGTTGAGGGGGGCTTCGTCCGCTGCGATCGAAGTCGAAGGTTGCGCTTCTCGGGGGCGACATTGTCTCCTATAGTCGAGGTCGATGCGAGCGCTCGAGAGAGATCTGATCTCAGGGTGAGGTTGTCTCCAATCTTATCTCTGTCCGAGGTGAAAGTTGAAGCTCTCCAGCCGAGGTTGACACGATTGCTTTCTCTAGTCAAGGTTGTATCGGGCACTCAGGGGAGATCTTATCTCCTATGGTCGAGCTTTCCTCGGAGGAGATCTTATGTCTAGCCGAGATTGTCCACGATCGCTCGGAAGAGATCTTATCTCTAGCCGAGGTTATTGCTCGCGTTAGAACGAGGTTCTCCTCCTATTCCTAACTGAGGTTGACTCGATCGCTTGGGAGAGTTCTTGTCTCTTGCAGTCGAGATTGATGCGGGTGCTCCCGTTAGGACGAGGTTCCCCTCCTATTCCCAACTTCGACTTTGCTTGCATTAGGATGAGGTCCTTCTCCTATTCCTAACGAGTTGTGGGGGCACATTCGGACCGTCGTCCGTCTCCTTCCATCTCGTCTAAGGTAAACGAGGCCTTCGACTTTGCTCGCATTAGGACGAGGTCCTCCTCCTGTTCCTAACGGGCTGTGGGGGCACATGCGGACCATCGTCCGAGCCTCTCCCTCCATCTCGTCTAAGGTGAACGAGGCCTTCGACTTTGCTTGCATTAGGATGAGGTCCTCCTTCTATTCCTAACGGGCTGTGGGGGCACATGCGGACCGTCGTTCGAGCCTCTCCCTCCATCTCGTTTAAGGTGAATGAGGCCTTCGACTTTGCTCGTATTAAGACGAGATCCTCCTCCTGTTCCTAATGGACTGTGGGGGCACATGCGGACCATCGTCTGAGCCTCTTCCTCCATCTCGTCTAAGGTGAACGAGGCCTTCGACTTTGCTCGCGTTAGGACGAGGTCCTCCTCCTATTCCTAACGGACTGTGGGGGCACATGCGGACCATCGTTCGAGCCTCTCCCTCCATCTCATTTAAGGTGAACGAGGCCTTCAACTTTGCTCGTATTAAGACGAGGTCCTCCTCCTGTTCCTAACAGGCTATGGGGGTACGTACGGACCGTCATCCGAGCCTCTTCTCTCATCTCGTCTAAGGTGAACGAGGCCTTCAACTTTGCTCGCATTAGGATGAGGTCCTCCTCCTGTTCTTGATGGGCTGTGGGGGCACATATGGACCATCGTCCGAGCCTCTCCCTCCATCTCGTCTAAGGTTAACGAAGCCTTCGACATTGCTCGCGTTAGGACGAGGTCCTCCTCCTGTTTCTAACGGGCTGTGGGGGCACATGCAGACCGTCATCCGAGCCTCTCCTCCCATCTCGTCTAAGGTGAACGAGGCCTTCAACTTTGCTCACATTAGGATGAGGTCCTCCTCCTATTCCTAATGGGCTGTGGGGGCATGTGCGGACCGTCGTCCGAGCCTCTCCCCCCATCTCGTCTAAGGTGAACGATACCTTCGACTTTGCTCGCTTTAGGACGAGGTCCTCCTCTTATTCCTAACGGGCTGTGGGGACACGTGCGGACCATCATCCGAGTCTCTCCTTCCATCTCATCTAAGGTGAATGAGGTCTTCAACTTTGCTCGCATTAGGACGAGGTTCTCCTTCTGTTCCTAACCAAGGTTGACTCGATCGCTCGAAAGAGATCTTATCTCTAGCCGAGGTTGTCCACGATCGCTCGGAAGAGATCTTATCTCTGGCCGAGGTTGTTGCTCGTGTTAGGACGAGGTTCTCCTTCTGTTCCTAACCAAGGTTGACTCGATCACTCGAGAGAGATCTTATCTCTAGCCAAGGTTGACTCGATCGCTCGGAAGAGATCTTATCTCTAGCCAAGGTTGATGCTCGTGTTAGGATGAGGTTCTCCTCTTGTTCCTAATCGAGGTTGACTCGGTCGCTCGGGAGAGATATTATCTCTAGCCTAGGTTGTCAACGGTCACTCGAAAGATATCTTATCTCTAGCCGAGGTTGATGCTCATGTTAGGATGAGGTTCTCCTCCTGCTCCTAACCGAGGTTGACTCGATCACTCGGGAGAGATCTTATCTCTAGCCGAGATTGTCAATGATCGCTCGGAAGAGATCTTATCTCTAGCCGAGGTTGATGCTCGTGTTAGGATGAGATTCTCCTCCTGTTCCTAATCGAGGTTGACTCGGTCGCTCGGGAGAGATCTTTCTCTAGCCAAAGTTGTCAACGGTCACTCGAGAGAGATCTTATCTCTAGTCGAGGTTGATGCTCGTGTTAGGATGAGGTTCTCCTCCTGTTCCTAATCGAGGTTGACTCGATCGCTTGGGAGAGATCTTATCTCTAGCCGAGGTTGTCAACGGTCGCTCGGGAGAGATCTTATCTCTAGCCGAGGTTGATGCTCGTGTTAGGATGAGGTTCTCCTCCTATTTCTAATGCGGCAATTATTGACTGCTTCTTCCCTGTCATCGCATAGTTTTCGCATCCAAAAATAATATTATCAAAAGAAAAGAATTTTATTGAAAGAAAGTTACTAGTAGCGCATCCCCAAATTCTGTATTTCAAGATCGTGGTAGTGTTGTTCCTCCGCGTTTCTTCGATAATAAGTCCCGAGGTGGACGACCTCCTCATGCTGGCCTCTTCAATTTGGAGCAAGCTCTTGTCACTGGAAGACGACGAATTGCTGATGCATCAAGCTCCTCCCAGGGGCAATGTGGATGACGCCGTAAGATGGCCGACCTCCTTACGGTCTCTGGTTATGGCAGCACCGAGCTCCTTACTGTCTCTGGCTATGGCAGCGCCCTTAGCCGATCTTTTCCTACTTCAGGCTGGTGCCGGAGGAATTTACCCAGCCGCTCCTTTCTGACGAGCTTCTCAATTTTGTCTCGGAGCTGGATGCATTCCTCGATGTCGTGGCCATGGTCGTGGTGGTAGAGACAATACTTGTTTCGATCGTGCTTGTTTGGGGGAGACTGTAATCCTTCTGGTCTTGGCAGCTGGTTCTTCACTTCGATGAGAATCTGAGTTCGAGGAGCGTTGAGGGGGGCATAGTCGTGAAACCTTTCGGAAGGAGGGCTTCTTTGCGCCCCTTTATCGAGGCTTCCTCGGTGGTGAGTTCGAGGAGTTCAGGCCCGTCTGCTTTTGGAGGGTGTCTGCGAGCGCGGTCGAACTTCGCTCGGCTCTCCATCGTCCGCCAGTCACTCTCTTAGGGCTTCCTCGTCTTTCCACTTGAAGACTTCTTCCGCACGGGCATATCTCTCAGCCCGAGCCAGCAGATCGACGAAGTTCCTGGGATACTTTTTTTCTAGGGAGAAGTATCAGCCAAGAAAAGAGGTTGGCATACAAGTGGAGCTAGCTCGGATACAAGTTGAGCTGGCTTGGACTGAGACTGAGTCAACTTGGACTGAAATCGAGCCAGCCCTCTCAAGTAGATAGAAAATAGTGTTAAAAAATCTGTAACATGAGATGTAGTCAAGATCGAGCCAGCTTGGACATGGCGGACAGATCTACATAGAATTTTCTATTTGGTCTTGAATTGGATTTGATCTAAGGGATCTTAAGACCTGGTTTGAAAGATCTTAAGATGGCCAATTCATGATTTGGACTAAAATTAAGTCCATGGGATGAGAGGATGTGAGACATGAGTGTACATGGGCTCAGTAAGTGCTTTCATGTATTAAATTAGCTAAAAAAAATTTTGGTCAGACCTATTAGCTATGTATAAATACATAGATTATATTAGAATTTCAAAAAAAGAGAAGTAAAATACAGATCTTTTCTTCTTTAACCTTTTCTCTCTCTTTTTCTCTTTCTCTAGGGTTGCCGCCCCAAGGTTCCTTGAAGAAACCTTAAAGGGAGGGGCGCCTCCCTCAAGTCCTAGAAGGGAGGCACCCTATCATAGTATCTAGGATTGGTGCTAGTGTTTGCCTCCTTCAAAGATTAGATCTATCGCAGATCTTCTCAGATTCATGCACAAGATTAGGGGTTCCACAATATGGTACAGATGAGGTACCATGGTTTTTTCTAATATTTGGTATCAGAGCTGCCAATTATTACAATATATACCATTTAGTAAACTCTAATACTTTAGATATTCTTTTTTATATTATTTTATCTTTTATTATCTAATAATACATTCTTCATGATATCTTGATACTCTCAAGTTCAGATGCCGTAGGGTCACCAATGACCCTATAGTCATATGGAGCAATGCCCGAATCTCAGAGCCAGAGGCATGGTAGAGGATCCACCTGACTTGCAACACCTCTGACTTGATCGGAGGATAAAGAGCTCGTCCATATTCAGAGCCACTTGTAAGTACTATATATTCACCAAATATATTTAAAATTTAGTCATTTTAGAGACTAACATTTATTATTCAAAATCAATTTTGCAGCATATTTATAGAGCCTGGGGTGCCTGTTGTGGTTACCGGGATCATTTGATGATTGATACCAGGGCCAATGAACGAGTTCTCCAGTTGGCCATCGAGGGCTCGTGATGCAGCCTTGGAGATGTTCCTGATAAGTTAAAGATGTTTAATTTTTAAATATATAATAGATTTGTATTCTATATATTAATACATGGTTGCTTCTACTTACAGGGATACTATCGATTCAAGACTCCTCAGGATGAGAAAGCTAGCCATCGAACCTTCGAAGAGATAGCCATACGAAGGTTTCAGGATGAGCTGTATAGCCTTCGGTAGTTCGCTAGATAGCACTCTAGTTCTGAGTCACCATCGGACTGAAAGTCTTACATAAATTATTGAATGCGAGTGGATATATAGGAGGCTCTTTGTGATCAGTGGAGTACTAAGTAGAGGTGTCAAAATGGGTCGGCCAACCTATAAGGGCCTAAAATTTGATGGGCTGGGTTGGGCTAGGCTAGGCCCAACCAAAAAATGGGACAACATATAGCTAGCCCAGCCCACCAAAAAAAAAAAAACTTGATAAAATGCTCATGCTCATTAAAATGGCTTGTTTTCAATATGGGATGGAATGGAGTGTACAATGCTCATGCTCACATCCTCCTCCCTCATAATTAGAGATCAGTGATAAAAGTTGGGTTGGGATGGAATGGACCATGCTCATGCTCATGCTCACATGCTCCTCCTCCATGATTAGACTGGTGATGAAGGTTGTGCGTGGTCAATGGTTGAGAGTAGAGGTGTCAAAAATGGACCGACGGTTGAGAGTAAAGGTGTCAAAATAGGTTGACCCAACCTAGCCCAGCCCAACCCACCTCAACTCTTAGACTGAGATGGGGTGGGCCAAAAAGCCTAGTTGGTATTTAGGCTAGTAATATGGCAGCCCAGCCCACCCCATTTTTAGAGTTGGGTCGGGCTGGTCCTGTGAGCCAAGTCCATTTTGACACCTCTATTAAGGAGTACTTTGGTAGGTGGCAGAGAGCACAGCAGAATTGGTCCGCCCAGCAACATCCGATCATCCATACTGGCTGCTCCATTGGCACACATGTTGTGGCCAATAGATTGATAAAAATTTTATATTTAAATTAATTTTATATTGAATTGATCATATATATATTAATTAATTTAATTTTATTATTTATTTATTTTAGATATAGCAATTGGGTCATGCATCAGGGCAACTATAGATATGGGAGGCTACATACCAATCTAGAAGGACTAGTGATTACTTAGATTCTTAACCTCGATAGATCATGATAACAACTTAAAATATTATTTATTAAATTTTATATATACTGAAATGTATTGACTAATGAATTTCTAAACTGTATAGATGGATTATATTGAGTATCTCATATCGTAGCATGGTAAGGACCCATCCTCTCAGCCCCTTCTTGACCTCGAGGGATGGCTCAGGGCCGCTAGAGGGGTGAGTAGAAGTCGGATCATTGGATTTGGCCATAGTTTCAACCCTCTAGCAGCTCGATATTCTTCGTCGATGTCCTCCTTTGGGCTCGACAACTCAAATATGGGGTGACACACATGTAGAGGAGGTCGTGTGGAGGCTTTAGAGCCAGCGACCTCAAAGTTTCTAAGATACCATCCATGATACAGTCATTGAGATTCTCTAGGATCTACATCTGCACGATCAGCTAGGCTCACTGTCATAGCTATCACAGCATGTAAGTCTAGCTATAATTTTCTTTACTTATTTTAAATTTTATATTTAGAAGCTTCACATGTTTAGACTTGAGTCCGAAAAGAAGATCTAAGGGATAAAAATTCAATCTAACTATTCAATCGATGAACTAGAGGTGTTTATAGCTCCATATCATCGAATAGAACATGTAAGAATAATTTGTTCGGAAATTAGAATAGCATATCGAAATATACATCTTCGAATCGACAAATATGCTTTCATATCCAAACTTATTAATAATATTTTATTTTTCTTCGTTATAGGATGCTGGGATATCTGGCTCTCATCCACTAGCTGCTAGAGAGGACGTATAGGAGCAGAAGGTGAATGAGAAGGACGATGAGGAGGATCTTACATAATTATTTTTTTTGATATATATGTAATTTTGATACTTGTAAAGCAGTAATAACTATTATTTTATTTATAATAAATTTTAAAAGATATTATTACTTGTTACTATATTTAAAATATATTTTAAAATATTTAATTATAATTTTTTTAAAAAAATTAAAAACTATTAGCGATGGCAAATTTCATTGTTAATTTTTTTTTAAAATTTTAATTAAAAAAATTATTAGCGATAGTAGTAAAGAGGATAACTACCAATGCTAATAAATTTTTAATTTTTTAATTAAAAAATTAAAATTATTAGCGATTGAATTTTGTCGTTAATACCATTGCTAATTATCTTCATTGACAACGACTAAATTACTGTCACTAATGAAGATAATTAGTGATGAGATTATTTACGATGGTTTTTTAGTGATGGCATTTCATCGATAATAGTATTAGCGATGGCTAAAAGACTGTTAGTGATGGCAATTAGCTGTCGTTAATAGTCTTTTTTTCTTATAATAGTTAATAGGTACCTAAAAAAAAAAAATAAAGACATGCACATATGTAACTATTTTTTTTCTTTTTTCAACCATTGAAGAATGATCAAGTAGAGAGTACTTAATTTGTAATCCACCCTATCCCACGAAATACCCATCTTTTGCTTTTTGGTTCAACTACTTGGCACCAAATTTGGTTATATTGAAAAGAAGAAGATGGTTAGCAAGTTGCTTAGGTATAATTTTCTATAATTTTTTCTATCCTACAACTTTTTCATGAATAAGATTGGGTTTTGTATGCATCAAATAATTTGAAAAAATAGTTCAAAAAGGTAGAAAAATAACTTATTTAAGGCATGATTAATGTGCGATACCCAACTCATTATTCTTTTGTTTAGGGTGCAATATCAAGTATAAGTGTCGAGTTTTAATTTGGTTTGTATTTTTATCTAGACATAATATATGATTTTAGTTTTTTGGAATAGATAATGCTAAATTGGTGAAGGGTGGCTGCCAATTACTCCTGCATGAGTCCATCTAAGATCATAGATGCAATGAAAAAAAAAATTGAGGAATGAAAAATTATTTCCTTCAAGGCATTAGTTCAACAAAGGAGGATATCAAAGAAAATTGTGATTAAACACAATATTCTTTAATATTGGAACTCAACTTTTGGAGGATACCGTGAATACAAATAAAGAATAAAAATGTTAGTAGATGCCAACAATATAGCAATAGCGCAATACATGGAACAACAGGACATAAATCCATTTACCATGTTAGAATTTTTATGTAGGAATAGAGTTAATAACCTAGTCCTACAATATATGGGACACTTGTATTTTTCAATAAAGTTGGATTGATTCAATTTTGATGAAAACTGATTCTATCCATCATGTCGAAAAATTTGACTGGATTGAGTTGAACATTTTTGTTAATTGGTTAGGTGACATTGTCTATAAAAATATTTACCTTTGTTTTATATTACTCTAGTCATTATATAAATTCATAATTTTATTCGTTACTAATCTAGCATATGCAAATTTGTAGTGGAGATAAATTATGAAGATTCGAATCCACCATTAGCTAGCGAATATGAATTGAGGAGGGATAGATGATATATTTTAATCACTCTAAAATGCGCTATATTTTTCATAGGTGCCCTCGTAAGCAAATGGTATGCATAATTTTTCCAGCACCTTTGATACATAAAAATTATATGTCTTGAGTCTGAACTTAACATTCATATCACAACTCAGTGGGATGCTAGTTAGTTAACTAGAAGTCCAAAAGAGAAGGATAGCTGGCACACCTTTGGACATTTTCAACAATGATATGCACCTAGCGATGAGCATGGATAAGACTTGATAGCTAAGTAGTGGTTTCTCTTTTTTTCTCCTCTTTATTCTGTCAGAATAATAATAATGGCTAGCCCAGTTTTGCATGTGCTTTATTTGATGATGGATCATGCGTTTTTATCTTTGGTTGCTGCCACAGCTAACCATCACCAAGAGTACGATGGCCGGACCACACCACTTATGCGCACGCACCAAAGTCCCGGCGGGACATCCCGCAGGACGCCGGAATGGGTTATCGTCCCGCATTTCGGGAAAAGACTATTCTATCATCGTCTTAGTGTTCCAATCTGTATGCGTTGGGTGTTGGGATGGTTGGGACCATCGAAACATGGGGACCGGGGATTTTAAAACCTGGCCCATGAGACTAAGTTGGTTCGGGGCTCAAAAGCAACAGGCTTTAAGCTAAGTCCAGAACATAATCTACCCCAAGGATATTCATTGGGAGTAACTTTTTATGCATCATGGGTGGTATAAAAAAAATTAATAAGTGCATCACCCAATCATATTAAACTACGTAGCTTAAGTAATAATAAAATATTATTTAATACTACTCTTTTTTTTTTATGAAAATATTCTTTCTCTCTTTTACTTCTCGATGCCTCGTATGATTTCATGTGAATATATATGACATCTTAAATAATATATATAACTTTCTGTATTTTAATATGATATCCTGTATTTATTAAGACGTCCTGAATAATATATATGACTTCATGATATCTTATATATTGGGGATATGATCCTCTCATGGATCGACGTGGCATCTGGTGATTAGCCAGCAACAAAAAAGAACTCTCTTAGTATCTACGTAGAAGTACGAATAACGAATTCAAGAGAAAAAAGAGAACAAAAGATTTCTTTGAGAGAAAAGAGTTTTTATTACGATAAATTCAACATTACATTATTCTTAACCTATTTTCTATATATAAACTATATATAATAGGATCAAGTCCCAAGTTTAAAGAAAATCTTTCAAACTCAAACAAAAAATCCATTCAAATCTGCCCATGAAAATCGAGACAACTCCACCTAGAATCGAGTCCTCTCGTCTGTATCCGAGACATCTCGTCTTCAAATCAAGACGTCTTTAACTGCATGTTAGCCTAGCACTCCTAAAATCCGACTCTCTGTCTAGATTTCTTTTGAGATTGAGAAATCTCACTTAGCACTGAGTCATCTTGTCTCATAACCGAGATGTCTCACTTAGCATCAAGTCATCTTGTCTCAAAATCAAGATGACTTTTCTGCTGTTTAGGCTAATTTTTCTAGGTGGCTTGGTCCCATCTTTCTATAAACTTTCTTCTCGTGTTTTTAAGGTTTGGAAGTGCCACACCTGAGCTCACATTCTCTACCTTCATGCTTCCAAGTCCTTGTGAAATTAGCTTTACCTTGTAGACTCATTCGTGACATACATATCTGAAAGCTATCTCTAGGGAGTATCTTCATAAGTACATCAGACTGATTTTTCTTAATATAGACCTTCATCAGCTCCACTTAATCCTCCTAACCAGCTTTCTAATCCTGTGGTATCTCACGTCTATATATTTGTGCATGCATGATAGATCGGGTTCTGTGCTAGTTGTAGAGCACTCTGACTGTTACTATATAATATAACCTTGCTCTACTCCATCTTCATTTTAACAATCAGCCTTCTAAGCCAAAATACTTCTTTTGTAGCCTCTATAATTCCAATGTACTCGACCTCTGTGGTAGATAAGGCCATAATTAGTTGAAAGATTGATCTCTAAGATACTAATCCACCATACATGTAAAAAAGGTATTCAGTAGTAGACCTCTTTGTATCAAGATCACCAGCATAGTTTGCATCGACAAACCCTTCTAGAGGACTTGCACCTCCATATATCTTCTTGAATTTTTTTTTAAATCCTCTCGGCTGCCCACCAAATACCAAACCATAGTTTCTTGATCTTTCTAGATATCTTAGTATCTACTTCAATGCTTTTTAGTATTCCTTCTCAGGGTTAACCATGTACCTACTAACCAAGCTCACTATATGTGCTATATCTGATTGATAGTATACCATGGTGTACACCACACTGCCTATAGCATTTGTATAAGGGATTCTATCTATATACTCTCTTTTCTTCTGACTTGGGGCTTTGATACTTGGAGAGAGATATATGACTCGGCAATGGTGTTTCTGCAGGTTTGGCCTTCTCTATACCGAACCTCTTTAATACTTTTTGGACATATTCTTCTTATGACAAATGGAGCACTTCTTTGTATCTATCTCTGCAAATCTCTATTTCAAGAATTTTCTTTACTGGATCTAAATCCTTCATCTTAAATTCAAATGATAATGCTTCTTTCAACCTTTTCACAACCTTCTTGCTTTTGTTGGCTATAAGCATATCATCTACGTACAAAAGTAGATATAGGACATTCTTATCATCTACATCTTTGACATAGACACAGCAATCATGTTCACATTTGCTAAATTTTAAACTCAAGACAAAACTATCAAATCTATGATACCATTATTGAGGGAATTGTTTCAGGCCATATAGTGACCTCCCGAGTGAACACACATTTTTCTCCTATCCAATCTTCATGAAATCATCTGGCTGCCTCATGTAGGTTTTTTTCTTCAAAGTTTCATGAAGAAAAGTCATTTTCATGTCCATCTATTCTAATTCCATATTATGTTGTACCACCAACGACAGCAAAATCTGAATAAATATATGATATACCATAAGAGAGGAAATCTTAATATAATAAATTTTTTCTATCTGTAAGTATCTCTTTGCTACCAGTCTTGCCTTGAATATAACTCTACTTTATTCTAAATGTGCCTTCTTCTTAGCAAACACCCATTTTGAACTAATAGGTGGAGCATCTTCTAGAAGATCTACCAACTGTCATGTTTGATTCTTTTCTAGTGATTCCATTTCTTCTATCATGACCTGCATCCATGACTTATGGTCTTCACTCTCTATAGCCTCTACATAATTCTCTGGATCTCTATTAGTAATGATGAGAGCATAGGAGATAGTCTCATCAATGTCATATCTGATAGATTTTATAATAGCACGCTGGGGCTTATGCAAAGCCACTCCCACTGGCATATTACTCCTACCTGAAGTCTATGGCTCCTCTTGTACCTCCACATGAACAACTAGCTCTCCATGCTAGTCTTTTATCTGAGTAAATATTTTTCTATCCGGCTCTACCTCAACAGAAATATTTCTGCAAGTGGATGTAGACTGCATATCAACTGTCTCTGATAGGCCACCACCATCCACCATCTTTTCTCCAGATCCACCTATACTTTTAAACCTCTTAAGATGTTCTTCTCATCAAAGATGATATTCCTACTGATTACTGACTTCTGTACCTCAAGATTCTATAGTAAGTATCCCTTGACTCCTTGTGGATACCCAATAAAGATCAACTTTTAAGATCTAGGATCTAACTTGTTTCTTTCGAGGATCACTCCAATTAAAAAGAAAAATAGCGATCAAGGAGTCACTTCCAAATCTTAAGTTTGCTAAGTATGACAAGCAGGTTTGATGTGAAAACCTAGGTTTTGGCTTTGCAGACATTAAACCAAGCTTCAAAGGCATAGCCTGGTGCTTAATTGCCTCGAAAGCAAAGGAATGGTAGATACAAGTTATTGCATATAATATTATGATTCTGTATCTGCCAAAAACCTTGCAAGGCTTGTGGAGCTAATGCTGTGGATTAATGCACAACATGGTTCACTGACTGGATCTTAATTCAACTCCCATCCTCTAGGATATATCGGGTTTCAGGTTCTATTACCATACATTTAAAATATGTATACTGCATTAGGATTTGCAATATCTAACTCAAAAAATTTCCCTTGGTGCTACGCCCTGCAGTACCCAAAGCTCCATCCATCTTGTTATCCACCAGATAAAATGAGGAGTAGCGAGGTCCGAGATTCTGTTCATATGAGTACCTTTGCATATGTGATGTGAAAAACAAGCAACAAAACTCAATATCCAAGTGCAAAACTACAGTCTTAGGTGTTGCATCTACTCTAAAAACTTGATTCTATTTTCGCTCTTCACCTTCATGATGTCCTTATGAATCCTGCTTCCATGATCTACAATCTTTCCTGTTCATGCTATACACCGTAATTTATTTGAGAACTACACCCTAAAATTTTTGATAACTTTAGGAATTATTTTACTATGAGAAATAAAAAAACTTTTTTTTTATACGAAGATACAAAAAACTTAAGGAATTATCAACTACTGCATCTTTCATGAAATGAATAGATTTTATTATTTCTATCCATTTGTCATGCTATCGCATTGCTTCAAAATGGATGGCATAGAAGTGCAGACCCGATTATTTAAAATGAAGGATGAAGTTATCTAAAAAGGGCTCATTAATTAGGTGGCTAAGCTCTACCTTTTTTTCACTCTAGACCTTTTCTAGAATGCCTCTATTCAACTTATGATGAGGGGACATGTTGACAAGAAAATAAGAAAATGTTATATCATCATCCCAAAATAACTTTAAAAGTCATGTCTATAGCCTCAAACTCCATGCCTTCTTGATCAATATCTGGTTCATCCTCTCCATGATACCATTCTGCTAGAGGGTCATCTTCACTGTATAATGATATTTGATGTCATTTTCTTCACAATACTTTCTGGACTCCATGCTTGTATACTCCCCTCCATTGTCTAATCTCAGACATTACACTTATCTTTCTGACTCCTTCTCTACCTCAGCTCTTCAGGCTTTGAACCAGGCAAACATCTTTGACTTCTCTCTAATCAGATAAATCTACACATTCCTTGAGTAATCATCAATGAAAGTGACAAAATGCTTTGGTGGCCAGCTCTCATTGTGTGACAGGCGGTATGTACAAGACCCGAAAATGAATTCACCACCATATGGCCGACTGACGATTATTAGCGATTCCAGCTTTATGTAGGCAAGTTGTAGCCTACAATCCGAACTGAGGATGGGTTTTTGGAGTTAGCTCATGCTCGCGGGATTGTGACCCTTTGTCTTGGCCAAGCACATGTGTCTCCACATCTAGGTGATACAAAAGT
Organism: Cocos nucifera; assembly: GCA_006176705.1. NCBI lineage: Eukaryota > Viridiplantae > Streptophyta > Magnoliopsida > Arecales > Arecaceae > Cocos > Cocos nucifera. Next base: position 428,874 of record QRFJ01003198.1, read on the forward strand.
CGATCCCCACACATCTGAGTGTACTAAATCTAGCACTCCTTCACTATACTTAAAACTAGTGGCAAACTTCATCTTATGCTTTTACCAAAGATGCACGGCTCATATAAATTAGTGCTCTCCTTTTTCAAAGTTGGGATCATCTCTCTTCTGCTAAGTTCTATGAGCCCTCGGTCACTCATGTAACATATCTGATAATTCCATAGCCAATATAGAAGCTACTCCTGTGCCACTATTAGCATCACTGCACTATCATTCACAACTGAGCTCTTCATTCTATAAAGATTATTGCTCAGTCTTCTATCTCTCATCACCACTAAAGCTTTTTTGAAAATCTTTAAGCATCCACTCTCAGTCTAGCTACTAATTAATCCTGCTTCTCTAAGTAGCCCAAAGAAATTAGATTTTTCTTCAACTCTGGTACATGCTTGATATTTGATAATATACGAATGATCCCATCATACATTTTCATCCTAATAGTGCCAACACCAACTACTTTACATCGGTGATCATCTTCAAGGTTGACACTTTCTTCATTAGTTTTTTGGTATGTAGTAAACTACTTTCAATAAGAAGTATAGTGATGTGAGCATACTGAATCCAATATTCATGTACTATCAAACTCGATGGACCTATCTGATACAACTAGTCGATCTTCTCTACTACTCACTGAGCTGTATCATCACTCTTATTGTCCTTCCCTTTTTCTGACTTCAAAATAGAACAATTCCTCCTTAGGTGTTCAGACTAATGATACTTATAGCATTTAAATATCTTCTTTTGATCCCGAGATTTTGACTTGCCCTTAGATTTTTTCTTTATCTTCTCCATTGATTTTTCTTGTCTTTCATTTACAGCCAAAACCTCAGACTTAGAATCTCTCTTGTAGATTTTTTTCTTTGCTCATTTGATTTGAGCATACCAACAACCTCTTCAAAGTTTAGGATCTTTTTTTCATAAACTAAGGTTGTTATGAAACCATCACAAGAACTTGGGAGAGAACATAGTAATAACAGTGTTCGATCTTCCTCGTCAATCTTCACATCCAAGCTCATCACCTCAGAACACACATGATTGAACTTGTCAATATATGCAACATGGTCTCCACCTTCGGACATCCTCAGACTGTAAAGCTATTTTTTCAACCATAGCTTATTAGTCATATTCTTCTCCATATAAGTGTTCTCTAGTTTCTTCCAGAGTATCTTTATCATGATTTCTGTACAAACCTTGGGCAACACCGATCGACCAAGCATATTTTAATTGTACTATAGATAATCTCCTCTAACTGTTCTCAGTCCTCAGCAATAACCCTTTTCGACCTCTCTCTTATTAAGACCTTATAGATATTTTGCTGAACCAATAAGTCCTTCATCCTTTATTGCCATAGGATAAAGTTTTTCTTGCTGTCAAACTTATTAAAATTTACCTTGAATCCACTTAATCCCATGACTATAATCAAGTCCCAAGCAAAATCCTAACACCCTTCTGCGATCACACACCAACAAAATTATCCTTCAAAGAAGATCTATATGCCCTAGATTCTTCTTCCAACCTTCTGATTCACCTCTCCTCCATGTAATAAATTTCCACCTCAATTAAGAGATAATCACACAGAAAATAAGAAGATTTAGGATAAAATCTAGTGCAATAAATTCTAGATGTAAAAATCATAGGAGTCTTCCTTTCTTCCATACACACTGCTATGATACCAAATGTTGGGGATATGATCCCTCACGGACCGACATGACACCTAGTGATTAGCCGATAATAAAGAAAGAACTCTCTTAGGATCTACGTGGAAGCACGAACAACAAATTCAAGAGAAAGAGATAATAAGAGATTTCTGTGGGAGAAAAGAGCTTTTATTGCAATGAATTCAACATTATATTATCATTGATCTATTTTCTGTATATATACTATACATTAGGATCAAGCCCCAAACTCAAAGAAAAACTTCTAAATCCAAACAGAAAATCCATTCAAATCTGCCCATGAAAATCAAGATGATTCCACCTCAGATCGAGTCCGGGATCGAGTCCTCTCGCTTGCATCTGAGATGTCTCATCTTCAAATCGAGACGTCTCTAACTATATATCAACCTGGCACTTTCGAAACACTGCTCTTTGTCTGAATTTTCTTTGAGACTGAGTCATCTCGGTTTGAGACTAAGACGTCTCGCTCAGCATGAGTCATCTCATCTCATAATCGAGATGTCTCACTTAATACCGAGTCATCTCATTTCAGAACCAAGATGACTCTTCTACTGTTCAAACTGATTTTCTTAGGTGGCTTGCTCCTATCTTTCAATGAGTTTTCTTCTCATGTTTTCAAGGCTTGAGAGCGCTACACCTGAGCTCATATTATATAATTTTCTATGAATATATATGACTTTTTATGAATATATATGACATCATGAATATTGTATATGACTTCTTGTGAATATATATAACATCCTGAACAATATATATGGCTTCTTGATGTCTTATATGACTTGTGATCAATATATATAACATTCTGAATAATATATATAGCTTTCTATAAATATATATGATATTCTAAATAGTATATATAACTTTCTATGTTTTTATATGATATTTTGAACAATATATATGATTTTTTGATATCTTATATGACTTTCTATAAATATATATATGACATTTTGAATAATATGTATGACTTTCTGTGAATATGTATGACATCTTAAATAATATATTTGGCTTTCTTATATTTTATATTACTTTTTGTTAATATATATAATAGTCTGAATATTATATATGACTTTTTGTATCTTTATTGAAAAATTCTGATTTTTCGGACCAGGTTCATTCAGATATGATCGGATCAAGAGATATATTTTAAAATTTTTTTTTTTGATCCTAATCAGATCTGGGATGTTTCAGATCTGAGTCTTATTATTCTAATAATAAAAATAAAATCTAAATAAATTAAATTTAATTTAATTTATCTTGATGTAGGGTAATCCTATTATCCGTTGATGATTCTGTAAGCAGCGGAAGGTTTTGAATCTAGCCACGCAAGTGTCTGGTCTCTATCGGTATCCACTCGAGCTGGATCTAAAGATCCTCTTCTTCTCTATCACATCTCCAAAACTCAGATTTGGATCTAATATGGAGGATCTTCAAAATATCTTTCGAAGATCAGCAGTTGTCCTTTGCAGCAGCGCAGCCTTCTAGCTTTTTGTCGTCTTTCTCTCATCTGGATTGCACCAACTTGGATCTCAAACACCTTTGGGCATGGAGAGGAGAGGGAGAAGATGGATTTGACATGGACGAGGAGGAGGGAGACAGCCTTGGGATGTGAAGAATTTTCAATGCAATTTCAGATATTTCTTATGTTGGACATAGGATCTTATTTATAGACTATGCGTGATCCAACTCCTCTTCTTTCTAATCAATCATAATTCTTTGTGAAATCATATCTAAATCTGATTGGTGGAAATAGAGTCCCTTAGATGGCACCTAAGATCAGTCAAACTTGGTTCTTAGGAGAAGTCTAATCGAAATCCAAAAGGAAGATGGAGTTCCTATCCAACAGGGACTCCTGGGCGCCTCCTACTTGGGCACACGCCAAGGATGGCATGCGCCCTCCTCCTTGTCAGGTTCTGACAGGGGGACAAGCCCCCACCAGCTCTCTAATAGATGCGTGACACGTGGACAGAAGTCAAAGTGTCAATGGTCAATATTTGATCAATCAAAGGTCAACTTTTGACCAAAGTCAAAGAACGAGAAATAGCAGATGACCAAAAATGGCAGATATTGTCTTACAAAATAAGACAATCCTTTTCTGACCTGGATAGGCTCCAGTCAGATCAAGTGAAGATCTCTGATCGAGCACAAACTCTTTTGGCTCAGTCAGGATAACTATTTATGATAGTAAAAGAAGAACGTTAGGTTCAATCGAGTGCTAGCACGATTTTCTTGAACCTAATTGAATCTCATTCAGATCAATTGAACTAGATTAGTTCAAGATGATCATCAAATTCAAACCCTTATTTGTGTGATCCAGTTAGGTTCAGATCTATATGATAATAGAATATGTCATGATCTCTATCATCGACATCATCGAAACTCCTTTCGATGGATCAAAACTCTTCTAATTCGAACAGCTAGAATGATCGATCATCTAAATCATTCTAATTACTCCCAAAATCCACCAGTGACACCTAGCAGTATATGGTGGCAATCCATCAGAGCTGAATGCGAACCTCTTGGTGCAATTACCTATGTGATTAAGTTCTTCTATCTTGAGCTCCGATCAGATTAGGGTTTAGGTGAACTCGTCAAACCCTAGTCTTTGTCATATGATGTAATCATTCGATTCAAGTCCGATGTGAAAACTTAAATAGAAACTCTTTCTATTATTTCACTCTGCCATGGCCATGGGCTTCTGGACTTGATTCTCATGATCATCATAGGGCTGCTCCTCTACCACCGAGGTAGATAGATTTCTTCTTGATGCAATGCAGTTCCTACAATAAACATGCTATAGCCAACATACACCTCAGGATTCCGTATGGCTAGAAGATCGAGTTATGGTGTAGTCGAACTATAACACCCTCAAGGTGAACTGCCGATGCACCTCAGGTTAAAGAACCAGATACACCACTGCAGCATCGAGTCAGTCATTGATGAGAAGGTAGACTTTCTAATGACTACTCAAGGTGGTCATGCTCAGTGCCCTCGTTCTCTAACGAGTACATGTACTCTCGCTCCAGTGTCTCCACACCGTAGACTCAAGACTCATCTACTAAAGAGAAGTGATTATACATCAACCTTCTAGATCAATCACCATCCTCGTGATGATCCTATGGTCGGGAGCATTTTATGAGTTAATAATGATTATTCATGTCTTAAATTTTCAACTCTTGAAAATATGAATTATCATTACCATTAACTCAAAGGATGTATCACAGATACTAAATACACATATATGATAGAAAATAACCTATTTTATTGATTTTAGTCAAAATTATAATTTTGCTCCTAAAAGTGTATTATAAGTGTCAGCCAATTCTGACTTCTAGGGCACATATATCTAACATTTATATGACTTCATATTGGTTATTATGAATTCTCCTTATTATTACTTTCAGTTGCCTTATATGGCATTAGGAAGTCAAAATATTATCCTTTCATTATTCTACAGAGAGAGAACATTTTCATCAGCAAAAATCTAATGAAAAAAAACTAAGCGATATTAAATGCTGTTCCATTATTACTTACACTACGTGATCCAATATGATTAGATGGCACGCTATACATCAATTTTGCTATATTGTACAGAATGCACAAGGTATTTCACTGAAATAATTCCTTATGCATCACGTGCGGTATCGCAAAATTAACGTGAAGTGCACCATACAATCAGATTGGACCACATAGCGCAAGTAATAATGAAACATCATTTAATGTTACTCAGCTTTTTTTTTCTGTTAGATATTTATTGATGAAAATGTTCTTTCTCTCTATAATATCTTATATAACTTTCTATAAGTATATATGATATCATGAAGTATGTTTATGACTTTTTGTGACATCCTAAGCAATATTTATGATTTTCTATTTCTTTATATGATATTCTGTGGTTATTATGACTTCCTGAATAATATATTTGACTTTCTGAGGTCTTATATGATTTTTTGTGAATATATATATATTATCATGAATAATATATACGATTTTCTATGAATATATATAATATCTTAAATATTATATATAATTTTTTGTATTCTTATATGATATCCTAAATAATATATATGACTTCCTGTGAATATATATGACATCCTAAATAATATTTATGAATAAAATATATAATTTTTTTAATGACTTATATGATTTTCTATAAATATATATAATATTCTGAATAATATATATGATATCCTGAATATTATATATGGCTTTCTAATATTTTATATAATTTTTTGTTAATATATATATATCATTTCGAATAATATATATAATTTTTTATATGATTTTTTTTTTTTGTTATTATGACTTCGTAGGAAGACATAATATTATTTTTTTATTATTCTACGAAGAAAAATGATATTTTCATTAGTAAAAGATATGATGGAAAGAAAAGTCGAGCAGTATTAAATAATATAGTATCATTACTCATGCTATATGATCTAATATAATTAGATAGTGCTTCACATTAATTTTGCTATAATAGGATGACAAAGTATTACTCGTTTCATTTGTCCATCTGGGCCTAAAATTTAAATATTTTAGAGCCCACAACTGGCGGGATGGAAGCATACCGATTCAGAGCTCGACACGTACCACGTCACATTGCGATCGACCATCGTGTGGATCTTGCCGTAGATTGGCCCTTCACCGGCGTCCTGTGCACTACCCACCACAGGCGATCCTCCCGCTCCACCTCCTCTTGCCGCCCAAATCCCCACCCCTATTTTTATAACCCTCCAGTTTCCCGCCATTTACACACCCCGCGAGCGATCGAGAGATGGGGGCGGCGGGAACGCGGAAGAAGGTCCAGCGAAAGTTTAAGCTCCGAGGGTTTACCCTCAAAGTGGAGGCCTTGGAGGAGGCCCTCGCCTTCCTCTCCCGCTTCCCCGACGCTGAGGACGACGCCCTCGACCTCCTCATCGACGAGATCGACAAGGAATCCCGTACCATTCCTCATTCCCCTTTCTTTATTTCCTTCTTTTCCCTTTCTCTTCTTTATTCATCCATCTCTCGTTTCTGATCCCAAAATCCACCATTTTTTATCAAAATTCGCAGTTAAATCGTCGATTTTGGACCGGGAGGCGATCCATCGGGTGGTCAGCCTCCTGCTTGACGCGGATGCCGCCGTGGATCCGAGCTGCACGGTCGCCAGCAACCGGGCGGCACTCCGTGTGATCGATGCCTTCGTGATCCCTAGGTTCCGATACGATCCCATTAAGAAAGTCTTCTATGAGTAAGTGCTCTGAAAGATCTCATCATTCGGTTATCAGCCACTTTCTCTTTCCTAATTTATATGATTATCAGGGTTCTTTCGAGTTACATTTTTTTTTAATAAAAATTCCATGAGAAGTTCGTAATTGGGTCAAATTCGTGAAAAAGACTTTCACAATTTTGGGCTGTTTTGCTATAGATTAATCTTTTAATGGTCCCGATTCATGCTTTTATTTTTCTTAATTCTTTGCAATTTTGGTTATTTTCTTCTCATCTTCCAGGCACACGGGAAGGCTACCGATCCATGGGGAAGCTGGGGACAAAGCTGCCCTGTACAGGGATAGGTACCAGCTGCTGCTTCAGAGGCTATCTCGTGATAAGTATTTCTCTAGACCGGCATTTGATACTGAAATAACAGATTCCGACAGTTGTGAGGTATCTTGGGAGCCTTTGAAAACACATCCTTTGTTTTGCCATGATCTACTGATCGAGTTCACCTTTTACTCAATGTTTTGAATTGCATTGATGGTTTCGTGGATGCTTTTGAAGAAGACGCCTAGATAATTGGTTTTTTTTTTTTTTTCTGCTGGTTGTTTTGAATGTAGATAACTCCAATCCAATCTTTGATTGGATGCACTGGAAGGAGATGGATCATGGGGGTGATATCACAATTAGAAGAAGGCCATTTCTTCTTGGAAGATCTTACTGCAGCAGTACCAATTGACATAGCCAATGCAATATCCTTGATGCCATTTATTTTCTTCATATTATATGTTTGATGGGCTGGTTGTGCTTGGAATGTTTAACTGAATTCTTATCTTGCAAGCGATGGTTTAATTTGTTGTAGTGATGTTTTTCTTTTTTCTTTGATGATTATATTATTTTAGTGTTATGTTATCCAATGCATGTTCTATAAGAGATATTACACAATAGGAAATCTTTGTATTTACCTGCCACTGATACCCTTTATTTATTATTTCTTTGGTTGCAGGGTGATGGAAATTTTTACATTTCGGTATTTGTTCTACAAGTATTACTACATTTGGCATTAGTATTCCAGTTTCAGTATTTTATACCACCTTTCTCTCAAATATATATTACCAAGATATATTTCTTTGGTTGCAGGGTGATGTTATGTGACAGTTTCAGTATTTCTTTTAAGGGATATGGCCTTCTAATCATCCATGATAATGACAAGTCCATTTTGTCCCTCTTCTTGTTGAACTGCTTATCCTCATGCAAACACTGTTTATGGATCAAAAACTATATAAATTAATTCAGACAATTATCATACATTTTCATGATGTTCAGTATTTTGTCATTTTTAATTGTTTTCCTTAAGGTTAGGGTTCCTGGATCCGTATATTCAGTGCATGTCTTAGAATGAACTGGTCTATTTTAAGTCATGAGTACGCAGAACTTAGATTCTTTTTTTTTTCTGTTTGTGTGGCTGCTAAGTTGCAACAATTTTATTTTGAAAATTGAGTTCATTGACATGTAGAATTAGCAGGGGAACTAATAGCTTGGAAATGATAGTTTGTTCCACTTGATGGAAGACATGGAATGAGCGACTTTACAGAGTTGAACTGGCGACCATCCACAAGATTGAACAAGAAGAGAGAAAGAGGTTGAAGTTTGTGACAGAGATAACCATGAGAAAGAAATCTTTGGTCTGGAAAAATGAGATCTTAAAGTTGAAGAAATAGTTTTTGATAGAAATCTGACAAGAAAGAAAGGATTAATGATAACTTAAGGAGGACAGTACCTTGCGAGACAGTAAAGGTGGAAAATTACTTTGGTTTTTGGAACTCCAGTACCATGCAAAGTATGTGTTTACATTTAATCTGAGTGGGCTTGTTGTCATTTTATAAATTTATTATGTTACGAAACACAGAAAAAAGTAAAAATAGGACAGAGAGGCATGAGGCATCAAGAGTTATACTTTAAGTCGCTTTGAGATTAATGACTATGAAATATTTGTAATGAATCTCTAAATGGTATGCAATATGCTCCCTTCAGCTAAAAAGGGAGCCCACAGTTGAAGGAGAAGAAATAAATTCAGTCCTTTGTAACTGTTCAGATTAATTTTGTGACTACCAGGTATACATTACTTGAGTAGTTTTAAATAGCCTTTCCTTGTATTCTGTTCCCATTATGTGTAATCATCCAGCTATTGATTGATAATATTTATAGAATACTTTAGTAGTTTTAAGTAGCCTTTCCTTGTTCTCTGATCCTGTTACGTGTATCTGTACAGCTATTGTTGATAATATTTTCACTGTCATTTTAAGGATCTTGATGAAATGCTGGAAAATTTTCATTGCCATTTACATGTTTACTGTTTACTGAATCTTGCAGACAATTCGTGTTTTGTATCCTGAAAGACTAAAGGAAAAGGAAGAGATTTCTAAATTTCCTTTACATCCATATTATTCATTGCTTCAGAAGTTAATGTCTTTTTCTTCCATGATCTTAATATTCTGTTATCAATTAAATCATTCTCAGGCACAATGTAAGTGATTAGCTGAAAAATAGGAAAATAGATATTGTACTGTTCAAATTCCATATTTTTTTGGGACACTCAAGGTTAAATTATTATATTGGTAATTGAAATCAAGCAGTCTCTTCAAAATCTTAGCTGAGATTATTGTAATGTTTTTTCCTTAGTAGATGAAGCTACATAATGATTATTTTCCTTAATATTTAACACAAAATCACCTCAGGATTCTTTGTTGAGAACACCATAATTGTAGCAGAAGGAGAGTTGCTTTCAAATGGCATATTTCAGGTTCGTTTGCTCAATTTCTCACATATTTTATTTGTCCCTCTATGAGTTTTCATGATATATATATATGTATGTATGTATGTATGTATGCATGCATGCATGCATGCATGCTTTTGGATATCCAGGTTGCAAGCCAAAGTTATACCGAAGATAATTTTTCTATTTAATGAAGCATTCCATAATATAATCTACATTTTGCTATTTAATGAAGCATTCCATAACTTATAATTAATTAGCAGGAGCAAGATATTCATAATGATGAGCAACTGCTTTTATTTTCACGTGTCAAGCAAGCTACAAGTAGAATATCTGAAGTTTCTTTGTTGTCAAGTAATAATATTTCTAGGCCCCTTCTGAGGTTGAGCACAGGGCAGTACTGTAACATACTTTGAACTGGAGGGAATATGCAATTGAACTGATTGAACAAGAAAATAGAGGTAAGCAACGATTATTTTGTATGCTACAAATAAAAATTGTGGGAATAAGTTTGCAGCAAATCTGGTATCTAGGGAAGATGGCGAGCTTTGGTCGATATGTCTTTGATTCTAATTCAGTGAATCTTGTTAGGCTGGAATACACGATCTGCTGGAGACTTGGTTCAGAGTAGCTCATGCAAAAGCTAGATAGCCAAAACAATGTAGCTTCTGTTGCTGCATGGAACTCTTGGATAATATTCCAAAGATACATGCTTACCTTTATGGTTCAAAATATGATACATGAAGCTTCGTGAATATCTTACAATCAAGTCATCTTCAATTTTGATGCTCCTGAAATTGGGTTTTTGTTCATTACTAATGCAGCTTTGGGCAGCTTGTTTGGGCACAGATCCTAGAAGGCTTGTTTTGCTCTAGCTCCTGTAACTTGAGGGGCAGACCTCCAATAACCTAAAATTTGAAAGAATCTGGAATCTGGATGAAGGATAAAGAAGGCAAAATTTGATTTAAGTGTGTTCCTTTCTGAAATATCCAGGTTGCAAGCCAAAGAATCCAGTTCAAAACTCAAACAAAATTCTCAGCTTTTGGATAGTGTAATACTAGAAACTCATGATTAAGTAACCACAAAATAAGAATCAGGACAGCTAATTATTGGAATTCTGACATGTTGCATATGGAGTTACTTAACTGATGGAGATCCCACAGGTTTTCTCATCATAACTCACAGTTGTTAGTCTCCTCTGCAGTCTAACAAAACCTACCAACCATTAGTCATGGTCTGATATAAAAACAGCTGGTTATTTGACTCTCAACTTCCACAGCCTGCCTTTGCATATGAATGGAATGTTCCTTTCTCCACAACATTCTATAGCAGAATTCAAATTAGTACGTAATGATTAAGAGGTATTGCTTCTCATAATCACAAATTTGGCATTTGGGAGCAATTAGAGCTAAAGATTAAAAAATAAAATAAAAAAGCAAAAGTTCAGAAAGGATTCATATAATTAAAAAAAATAAAAATAACAAAAGTAAAGAAGGTGAGATTAACAATACATTTATACATAGGCTCACTTGAAACAACCACAAGAGAAATACGTATAATGAATAATAGCAAAAATAACACCGGCAGCATATAGCATTATTAATTTGTTATTTATAAAAGTTGCTCATATTAGTCATGAACAATCATGTATAAATTGTAAAATTTCTGAATAAATCAAAATTAATTGAGTACTTTTTGAACAACCTGTTTAATGGAAAAATGTAGATTCATCCAAGAAAATTGAGAATAACTAGAGAAGTTTTCAATAATTTGAAGAATATTGCTATTCTGCTTCTACTTCTTTTGGTTTATTCATTGCAAATTAAATATTAAATACACTGACAATCTCAACTAAGCTAACTAAATCTGATTGATATGTAGGTCAATACATGTGGGTTTCCACCTCTGGAGGATAGAGAAGATTCACTGTCACTACTCATGGGACTTGACTTCTTTGGTGGTGGTGTACTGTCAACAGAAGAAAATGTATGCTCTAATAAGGCTTGTTATAACTATTAAAATTAAATATTTTTCAATTTGACTAACAGAATTTCAAAGCCAAAATTTGCTGATTTTATTTTTTTTCTTCAATATCAAATAGCTCAGATTGTCAGGACTGGAAAAGAAGGCAGTGAATGACATGTTTGTCATCCTTTCTGATGTTTGGCTGGACAATGATGAGGTAATTCACTAGCTCATGATTATCTATCACTTAATAATTAACACTTTTTCTCAGAACAATCAGCATTCTTATTTTCGTAGAGAAGACTATGGAAAAGCTAGCTGTGATCTTGGACGGGTATGAAAGTGTGGAGGTGGTTCCTTCTTTATTTGTCTTAATGGGAAATTTCTGCTCTTACCCTTGTAATCTTGCTTTCCATTCTTTCTCAAGTCTCAGGTGAGGGCTCTTTATAAACTTTTCCATTGCTACTGTGGAACCAAATTTTTACATCTTAGCAAATTTAATATTGATCAGCACAATTTGTTGGTATTTAGCCATTTTCCATTAGAAATAATGATACATAACTAGGCAAAGACATGCAGAATGCAGTTTGGAAAGCTTGGGGAAATGATTGAAGCTCGCCCAAGACTGAAAGAACAAAGCCGATTTTTGTTTATTCCAGGTCCTGATGATGCAGGTATTATTAGATTATATGTTTCTTAGTTTTCTGCAAGGTTTCTTTATCCATAGATACTATTGAGCTGGTAGCTCATTTGAATTGGTCATATTGATCTTATTCCTTCTTTGTTCCAAAAAATATGTGATGGTCCAGTTGGATTTTGACTTTAAACAATCATATCCAATCTCTACCAAATTAAAACAAATACATTCCTTTACTGCTTGCTGTTGCTCTAATACTCTTACATGCACATAAATGATCATACTGTGATCCCTCAAATCCAACAGAAGGTATACCATTACAGGTCCATCAAAAGTTCTGCCAAGATGTTCGTTACCAAAGTATCTAACAGAAGACCTTCAGAAGCACATTCCCAATGCAATTTTCTCGAGCAACCCTTGCAGGTCAGATTTGAAACTAGATATACTATTTATTGAGTGTAACAATCTACATTTCTTCTTTGTATGCTGTTTGTATTATTTCAAAAGTTAATTGCTTTTGCTTGTGGAGAAGATGTATTCACAAAATGAATTGCTCAGATAGTGACTAGCTAGATCTCCATTATTAGTTACTGAGGGATTAAATATTTTTTTGCACTTACAAAATACCAAACTATTGTTCTTATAGATAACATGTTTCAGACTTGCTAAGATGTAATTCTGAAAAGCTGTTTCTTAATTGAGTTGGTAATGAATCTTATGTTTCAGACCTTACTGCATTTGTCATTTTCTGCAGGTTAAATCATCCTTTAGAAACAAGAATGGCTTAGATTTACCAATTGCATTAACTCTTAATACCCTGACTCAAAATCCTGTGTGGTGACTTTCTAGAATAAAATTTTACACCCAAGAAATTGTATTCTTCCGGCAAGATCTACTTTACAGAATGCGTCGTTCCTCTCTGATTCCTCCCTCAACAGAAGAAACAAGCGATCCATTTGAGCATGTGAGTTGATTTTTTTTCCCTTTTAAATTCTCCTCACAAACAGAAGATTGAAGAATTTTGACTCTAAGCTAATGGAATCATTTTGTCACAGCTTGTGGCCACCATTACTCATCAAGGTCATCTTTGTCCCTTGCCTCTAACTGTGCAGCCTATCATCTGGAACTATGACCACTGCCTCCAGTTATATCCAACACCACATACGGTATTATCTCTGCATGTCATAATCTAGTCACCACAACATAACAAACGCAAATTTTTGAAGGTTTAATATGGAAAAATGCTTTCATACTTAAATTGCAGATAGTGTTGGGGGACAGGAATGAACAAAAGGCCTTCAAGTACACAGGAATAACATGTTTCAACCCAGGTTCCTTCTCCAATGACAGCACCTTTGCAGCATACCGGCCTTGCACCAAGGAGGTTGAGCTGTCTGCCCTTGAAAGTTAGCGCCTTGAAGCATTTAAACTTTATTTTTGTTCAGGAGACAAGGTTGTGACAGAAAGATAAAGCCCAAGTCCATCATATTCCAGCCATTAAATTGTTTCCCTATAACGGGATTCTTGCATCATGATTGCTGCTTAATCACACCATATATGCATTTGATATGGCTTGCCATCGAGGGTGGAGACTACCAGCTATGTTTGGGCATTATAGCAAGTGCTGACATTTTCTAAGCAGGTCATGCATGAAAATTCATCGAATGATTTCCTAGAAGAGCTCACTGTAGCTATTTCTGTGGCGGAATAACTGTATCTTAGATTCGCTAACTACTGGTATACCAACCATCAATACTGCTATATTCTTTTGTGGAATTAAAGACTTTTAAACTAAATTCTGTGAAATCTCCCGGTAGGCATATGATGAATGACGAGTTGTCCTGGAAGATTTTGTGAATGTACGGAGAATGGCTTTATGCTTTCTTATTATTCAACACAGAAAACTTGATATCGGTTTAAGAAATCAGCACCTCTTTATAATAAAGAATGGACAACATTTTTTTCAACAGCTTCTTTTGGCGGCAGAATCATACTCTACGACAAAAGTGGTGCCTGCAGCTCTGATTTGTCATCTCTGAGTACTCTTCAATGAAAAAAAAGAGTGAAACAAAAGAAGAAGTCACCTAAAGTCATCAGAAAAGCTCAAAATTCAGACAGAGTGCTTGAAGTGAGAGAAGGGGAGAAAAAACACCAATCAAAGAGCAGTGCACTGGGAGTTGCTGTTTAGATTTATCTGCCTTAAGAGGATTCCTCGATGCAAGATATAGCAGATATATGGAACTTTGTGCAATATGGATTAAATGAAGAACTCATTGAATGCATGGTAAGTATAAGAAGCAAAGCTAAACACCTGCTTATTGATTATTTGCAACTGGTAAATGAAATTAAGAAAAATCGCTTCTTTCTAACTGGGCAAAGATGGTGGAAACTAAAATGATCAGTTGAAAGAGATGTCATGTAATAACTTCATTACATTATTGCAGTTAAGGTAATTTTGCATCTGTATGCTGAAACTACATTTAGTGATGGCTTAAGCTTTATTTCCACCATGATCATTATGATGATTACAAGAAGGAAATCTATGAAAATTACTCCTATAGCATATTCAGAAATGTTGGGCATTCTTTCTAGCTTCTTTTACAATACCATCTACTTATGAAATTTCTCTAGTAGTATTATTTTTCCGAAATAAGTTTCCTTTTCCTGGATTTTTTTTAAAAAAAAAAAATCTCCGAAAAACATAATTTCCTAGTGGTTTGATCATTTGTAAAATGTAAAATGAGACTGAAGCATTAGTAAGGAATGAACACATTGCGTAGCTTGAGCTACAGAAAAGACAGTAAGAAAAAGGATCTGAAAGATTAGGGTTTATCTCCCCTTTTTTACTTTCTTTAGATATCAAAGTCCATGTTTTTGTCAAGCTAAAGCAGATCCTCATTTTACAGCCATATCTAGAAAATATTATACGGAAGGAAACTATTATTACAAATGGGATAGATAAAGTCAGTGCATGGAGTCTAATAGTTTTATATTAGAAATTCATGCTTATTATACATGGTGGCTTGTATCATTTTTCTATCAAGAAATATTCTAACATTTAATTCCACACTCCACTACCCTAAAATTGTAATTGCTCGGTAGATACTAGAGAGTGTAAGTTATTGACCATGGAACCAGCTTATTTCATTAAAAATTTATTTGATATTAGAGATCTTCAGAAAATAAAATTTTACTTTGGTAGCTCATAAGTAGGAAATGTAATGAACTCAGGTTTGACAATTCTCAATAAGATGCACTAACACCTGTTAATAATGATGACAGCCATTCATTCTTTGCATGAGTTAGTTCGTAGCTATCATCTAATGAAACCAACTGGCTCATGAAACAGAATGTTAATAATGCAAATGACAAAGACAGGAAAGTAACATGTTTGCTGATCTCAATGTGCTTCCTGAACAGAGCATGGATGCTTGATAAAAATCCTTCAGTTTTGAGAGCTTTTAAGGAACCAAATTGGATGATCATGCTCGCTAAATACTATTTCCAAATATTTGGCGGTAGTTTTCTTTTATATAGAATAGATGAAAGAAGAAGGACGATAACTGACTACAACATTAATATGGATATTGTACTCTACAGGGAATATCTGAGACTCACAAAATACCAGCTTCTTAAATATGACAAAAAGATGAATGAAATCAGTGCCTGGAACAACATAACACAAAATACAGGCATGGATGCTATATAATACATACCAGCATTGGCTGCACAAGTTACGCAAAGTTCTTTCGACACCTTATTGCCTAATTTGTACTGTGGAGTGATTAAGTGTTAATGCGAAGAACCAGAAATGACTGATCCCCACAGTAGGCACGACTGCCATGTGAAGTCGAGAACATAGGTTTGTCAAATAGGCCTGTATGCAGTTCTAACTCCAGATATAGACTTGGTCTCCATCGGCAACTAAGACAAAAACTAATACGATTAAACCAGTATCATTTAAACAGCATCCTGTAACAATTAATGCTGGAATCTTCTTAAACTTAGAATAGATTTGTAAAAATTTCAGAACAGAAGCAGAATAACAAATCCTTCAGATCAAGCTGCCATGCCAGAGGCCTCTACCTCTTAAAGCCTTACTACCCCACAGTGCAAAAATGGTTTGGCTATGAAAACTGTGAGCTGTGAGATGAGAAAACATACAATATACGCCCAGTAAAACAGGTGAGAAAAAACTGCATTCTTCGTAGAAAAACATCAAGCCTGCAGGCCAGATCTCCAAATCAATTTCCACCAATTGTTCTCCCAGTTATTACAGTTTCTCGAAAAAGGACCATTAGAACATGACTAAACAAAAGTAACTACAACCAATTCTCAGAAATATACCAACTCAACCAGAAGATTAGACACGTATATAAAACTTTACGAGCATCAAAAATAACACTGCTCTCAGTTTCACAAAGAACCACTCCAAGTTTGACAATGAGTGTCTAAAAGCCATTAAGGATAGGAATCAGACAAACGGCTAACACAATCAGCACCAAGGCCCAAACGCAATATGTGCACTTCCTATTCCTCTTCCTCAAAGCATTGGCAGAGATGAGGCCATCAGTTCCACCACTAATGTAGTCCTTCGCGCGAACGACATTCTCCTCGATGTCATTTAACTGCTCCCCCTCCGCCTCGACCATAATTGCCATGTCGAGAAAGACCTGATGCAGTTGCATCAAGCTCCTCTGTATATCACTTACAGCCTTCTGCCTCTCCATGATCTCCAAGTCCACTTCACCTTTCCTGTCCAACAACCCAACCTGGCTGCTACCTGAGAGCATCTTCTCTATCACCTCCTCTGTTGCCACCTCTCCTGTAGCATTGAAGTACTTCCTCTTCACGGCTTCTTTGTGCTCGGAGAGTATCCGCTCTCTTAATGACCGAAACCCATTCATCATTTCCCTGAGCTTGGTCCTCAGACCATTGGTGACCGAAATCCTTGTCCGGTCAACAGGACTTCCTTCTCCAAAGTGAGCCGATAGGCCACGATTGGCAATGTTGGATCGGTCGAGAGCTTCGAGCCTCACTTTGATGATCTTGGCCTTGCGGAGGATGGATACCACGTCGGAGTCCATCCGGTCCCTCAGCCCCCGGAGGACCTTGGCACTGGGAGCCGACTTGGTCTCTTCATTCAGGAATTGCAGGTCAAGTAGGTGGCTGGAGATGTCCTCCATGTCAGACTGGATGGCTCCAATCTCTTCGAAGAAGAAGGAGAGGTTCTCTTCTTCGGCACAGCTGAGACCTCCCGTCTCGAGGTCGAGGCTGGGGTCGGCCTCCAAGTCCTTCAGCGCCTGCTTCTTGAGTTCAACATAACTCACGAAAGACTTTGTCATGAGATCATTCATCTTCGAAACAGCTCTCGATACCCACCCTGGAGGAATAATCATTCAAAATCGCCATGAAAGCTGCGCATCATCTCAAGAAATTGATGAGCATTGATAATTCAAACGGTAAAATGAATCAGATTGTTGAAAACTTCAATGAAATCGTACAAACCAGATGGATAAATGGATTGAATTACTGAACCAAAAAACAACCCAAATTCACTGATGGCAACCCAAATTATAAATTTGGTAAAAGAAAATTCACTGAAATCAACCCAAATTAAACGGCCAAGTGAATCAAATTGCTGAAACAATTGATTCAAAAAAAGAAAAGAAAAGAAATGACGAATGGCTTTTTACGGAGCATACCCAAAATCTCCAAATGCCTACAGAGTCTGTCTTGGATGGATCGGGAAAGATCAAAGAAACTCAAATAAAATACCTGAATCTGACTCCAAATTTGGAAAGAATTGTTCCTCCTAAAACGTTTCAGCGAGAGACTATCAAGAAAAGAAGGAAGGGTTAAAGAAAACCCGATCAGAGAACAGGAATCAGAACTCAAGAAAAATAAGAAAGAACCCATGGAAACAAACCTCACTAGGAATCAAATCTAAATAAAAATGTCAAGAAAAACAGAAGGATTAGAGATAAATACCTGAACCTGGAGAGAGAGAGAGAGAGAGAGAGAGAGATGCTTCCTCCCAAAGCTCCAAGATTTCAAAGAAAGGAGTGGTTTAGGATTCGGGGTGTGAGGAGGAAACAGAGAGGGCTAGAGAGAAAAAAATGGAAACTTTTTAAATTTTCTACGGTTTAGGGGGAGTTTAAATGCAGAGCAGCGTCCTTTAAACAAGACTGAGTGAGAGCGATTTTGAAATCTGTCGGTTACGTTCTCGTTTTGGAATTTGGGGACCCAAAAATATGGCTGTTGGCCCCCGAGTATATGCCGCCTATTCGTCCTGCGACGCGCAAAGCGGGGGAAGAGGATATCAGGGATGGGCGCGAAGGATCGGCATTCTAGTCAGTTATCGGCGTTCTCCATTGCCGAATTTCGAATAAGATATTTATTATTGCACGATGCTTGAGTGCTGTTTTTTCTCAAGGTTTATTCGAGCATGCAGCATCCATGTTCCATCGTGGTAACCCAAGTGAACTGCCCACCTGGAAATTGGGTTTGTGTTTAGGGATTTGAGCCCTGTTCCAAGGAATGGCGTTATCGTCCTAGGGATATTATTGTATAAAACAATATGTATGCCTGGTTGCAAAGGTTTTGTGCCATCTTTCGGTGAGAAAAGCCACCATTGAAACCCTCATCTAGGGGCTACCCGCATGACAAGGTGTAGCTTTTTAGTACAATGATGTTACGCTTCATAAATCGCTAATCTTGAGGATAGTAATTAATTGGTTTAATTAGTAAAGTCACTGGGGGCTGCTTTTGATTGTATGCGAGATTGACTTCTTATAATTTGTGGTTTGTTTTATGGGTACTTGATTAGACTTATGCTCAGATTCTCTTATTGCATTTAGTCCTGAGACTAGGGAGCATCGTGCCATCCCTTTTGTTTCCTCTCTTTTGAATCCGAAGAAAATGATGGTGATAGCATTCCAGAAAAAAGAGTCATGTATCATCAATTAAAGACATCAAAAATATGAGTGCAGTTTAGAAGAGGTAGCAATATCAAGTAGCCCCTAAGTCTCACCCTATATTAAATAGTTGGAAATTTGTTTGTATATAAAATTACCTTCACAAGGTTTAAACCCTAAGAAAATCTTAGATCTCCATTGATACCATAGGATATCAAAATATCGACTATTAAAATAAAAAAGATAAACATAAATTTATGCTTTAATTATAATATTTAATAGTAAAAGTTAATGAAAGAATAGAAAGATTAAAAGTTTTAGCCAATATATATTTAGAATGTATCCATCAATATTGCAAGACATATCAGTTTATATTGCCTAAGTAATTAATAAGGACCAATATCTTGTATATCTTATCTATGTGCAAAATATTAATAGCCAGTGGTTATGACTAAAAGAAAATCTAGGTTGTTTTGATTTTTTTTACTTTGTTCCTACAATCATAATTCTAGGAACTTTTCTCGTCATTGATTGCTTCCGTCGATAAACTACTTATCTAGATATGAAGATCATATTCCTAAATAGAGATCTACAAGAAAAAATCTATGTAAAACGGTTTTGTTCAACTGAATTTGTTTGCCATTCCAAGTCCTCCTCTTATTTTTCTATTCTAATATGTTCTCTCTCTCTCTCTCTCTCTCTCTCTCTCTCTTATTTTCTAGGCTGGAAGAGTTCTTTGGATCGAACCTTTAGATGTGATGTTAAGCTTCAAGTTGAATTCGCTATACTTTGGGGATGATCTTATTATATATTAATATGAGATGGCGAAATTCAAACGTAATATAGTGTATATCTTATTTTGGGTATACCTTCAATTTTATCTCTTGCATTATTTATTATAGTTATTTATAAAATTTAATTTTTTGTGTGCAGTTATTAGCAATTTAGCATAATTTCTAAAACAGTTTCCAACATAAAGTACTCTAGGGAAAAGATGTTGGGCACTTCTCATTCACAAGCAAACATGCATGTAAATAGATCGACACTATGAATCCAATCCATCTTCTCCATCTGGTAAAAACAAATGCAGCAACTTCAATGAGGTGATAAAATAAACATTAAAGGATAAAAAAAGGGGACATGCCTAACATATAAAAGCCTGATAAACACCACATGAACAAGTCAATAAAAGTCAGCACCCCAACGTAATATAAAATACCGCAATTTGGATAACCACATTAATATGATTATAATAACATTCAAGTCTTCAGCACAAATCCCTTCCTAGGCCTTAGACATGGGTGTTCCCTTCACAACTGTGACCGGGCAAGAGGCATTGGACACCACATAGCTGCCAACACTTCCGAGCAACAATCTGCATCCAATTCCCACTATAGCTTTTAGAATAGATGCTTCTTTTCAGTAGAAGACGGTCAAATAAAAGAAATAAGAGGTTATTTCTCAAAAGGAAAAAAAAAAAAAAAAGGAAAGGGGGGAAAAAAAAGAATGAATAGCAAATTAGGATAGACCTTTTAAAGGTTCCCAAGCCCCTGCTTCCAACCACAAGTGAGTCTAGTTTTAGGTCCTCCACTGCATCGCAGAGCTTCTCCCTTGGATCACCCCAATAAATCTTGGAGACCACCATCACCTGTTTCCAATCAACAAAATGGCATCACCTGTTCTAAAATAAAGAAAACAAAAGACATAGACCAAACTCATGGATTTAGGAGCAATTGTTGCATTTCAAGTCTGTGATCAACACAATATTTAGCCAGCAATCAGTCTGTTCGATTACCTGTAACCATGAGTTGCTTGAAAATTTTCGGATGATCTTTAATTTTATACTCAATTTAATGACCCTAAACTTAAGTTTTATGCTTTTTTTTATTCTAACTAAATTCACATAGTATTAGAGTTCTACCACTTTTGCTATAAAATAAAATAAAATAAAAAATTTTGACAGTGTTCTGATCTCAGATCTGATGCGATCTGATGAAATTGTTAGTTTTCATCCGACCAAACCTAATTTTTACGAGAGCTGGAATGGATCTAAAACTTAAGCCCAAATTGGGATGTTCTTTTCTTCTTTTTGGTAGAAACATACATGAAAACTGATCCCAATCTACTCGACCCGTTAGCAGCAAAATCTAAAACAGTAAAAGAAGAAAAGGTATTAGCTTAGCTATTACCTGCTTAGTTTTGGATGCGGTGTCTAGGATATCCAGCACCTCCCTATCCGGATTGATCCCATATAGCTTTGATAAGTTCATCTCTCTAAACTCATCAAGAGGAATCAAGGCTGCAATAATTTAAAGGTATACGTTAGGAACACCCACAAAAATTCCCAAACTTGCAGGCTTGGATAGGCCAAGAAAAGAAGTTTATGGCAGAGACGTGATCCCGAGTCCTCCCACAGCTGCTTCTGTGCATGATCAGACTTGCCGGACTGCACATGGATCAACACGATGCGATCGCCGCTGTCGACCAAGTTATCGACGGCCCACCGGACCGCCACTTTGCTCGACGCAGAGTAGTCCATGCCGATGCCCACCGTCCGATTTCCTCCCATCTCTTCTCAAAATCTCCCTCTAAGTTTCTTCCACCTAGGAAACGAATCAAGTATGGAGGTCAGAGCACTGAAAGGACTATGTTGCTATATTTTGGGTGTCTTGTGTCTCAAGGGAATGAGGGAATTGGAGTTAAAATGAGGCCATCTTGCCTCTTTACATCCACTTGAACTTATTCCATATTGGCTTTATTGGTCATCATGTTGCTGAGAAATTGTGAGAAGTGGGGTATACCACGACTTTACTCTAGAAGGCACTACATATTACTGGAAACCGCTGGGGATTGCTGATTTCTTACAGTTTGGATTCTTGTGGACAAAGACAACGGTTAAGAATGACCGCTTTGTTAACAGGGACAAATCTATGGGCTGCTCTGGTCTTCTTGGTGTGAAAAGCAGAGAATAATTCTATTTAATGTCGTCGTCGTCGTCACCATTCTTGTTATAAATACCTCCTAATCCTTGCGAAGCCTAGAAGCTTAAGACTTGTTCAATTCGAGATGTCTAACTTTGTAAAGACTAATGATGCACAAAATGCTGAAAGTTATCCATCCACTCACTGTCCTGTTCACCGGTCTTATATGGGAGTTGATGGTGATCAGTTGACCACTACCTAATCTATCCTCCATATATTGTATCTGTTCCATGGTGGTGTAAAGAATTGCTTGTCTTCCAATTGCTACAGTCTGTTTTCTTCCTCTCTTAGAACCAATGGATGAACTAATGTTTCATTTGGAGGAACAGACTTTATTCTTATTATTTTAATGATTAAAGGATTAAGAAAGCTCCTTTAAAATTGCTTTAGAAAGCTTCTTTAAGATAAATAAAAATAAATAAATAAATAAATAAATATATATATATATATATATATATATATATATATATATATATTTTTTTTTTTTTTTTAAAAAAAAAAAGCTGGGCTTTGTCTGTTTTCTTGTGAAGAACAAGGGGAAGGAGAGAACCGCTCGGCCTCTGAAGACCACGCATGGGTCAGCAAAAAGATAAAGTTTGCTGCTTTCAGCTAAAATGTTTGGCGACATGATGTGGCTGCCATAGATCGAGAGCCTGGCTTGTCTGCTCTGACCTCTCTCGTTCCACTTTGGACAGGCCTGGACAAATATTTTTAGCCCGCTGGATTAGACTGCGGGGGTTCCGATAGAGTTTGGGCTGGGTTCTGGGTTGGTAAAACTAACCGCTCTGGCTCCACTTTGGACAGGCCTGGACAAATATTTTTAGCCCGCTGGATTAGACTGAGCTAGAATTTTCTGAAAAATGGACCTGTCTGGCTCCACTTTGGACAGGCCTGGACAACTATTTTAGCCTGGTGGTTAGACTGGGCTAGAATTTTCTCGATGAATAGAGTTTGGGCTGGGTTCTGGCTTGGTCAAATTGGGCTGGTGCTCCCATCTAGGGCGTATAAGAGGGAGAACATCATGTTGCCAATATTTATTGGTTTAAAGTTGTTTTAAGTACACACGGGTATCCTAGCCCCACCATGGGCCAATAGACCAAAAACTCCTTCCAAACCTGGTTCGCCGTGACTCAAACTCAGGAACACTTGGTTAGAAGCCGAGGCCCGTTCCATTGGACGAGATGGTGTTAGATTGGTTGACATGATAAACACAAATAACAAAATATAAAAACTGCAAATTTATTGGCACCACTTATAAAAAATAAATAATAGAATATTTATGAGTTTTAATACATATCTTATGGATATGCATATGTCACAAAAAAAATCTCATAAACTATCCTCAAAATCTAATGGATGATTAACATTTATAATTTTTTTCTTTTGATCTAAATAAATCTATAAAAATAAATAAAAAAATAAAAAAATTAAATTAGATAGATACTACAAGAATCTAGATTATTAACGATGGTGAAATATCATCGCTAATAGCCTATCAGCCATCGCTAATAGGCTCACCGTCGCTAATACCATCGTAAAAACCAATCCAAAAAGTTTTGTCGCTAATTGGCACTATTAGCGATAGCAAAAATCGTCGATACTCATAAAAAAATTAGTGACAGCTTCAGAGATAGAATAATTTTATCTCTAATTATTTTTTAAAATAATTTTTTTTAAAAATTAAAAAATATTTAATTTTTAAATTTAATAAAAAAATTATTTTAAAAAATATTAGCAATAATATTTTGGTATCTAAAGCTGTTGGTAATATATATTAGCGATGGCATTTACTATCACTAATACCGACAATAATAGTTAATTTTTTTTAAAAAATAATAGTAATATTTTTTAAAATATATTTTAATTAATCACAACGAATTATGGTTCTTATGTCTATTATAATTAAAATCCAAAGATAATATGATAATCAAAAATTAAAAATTAATTATATTATCTTAAAAATAAAAATTATATAATTTTTTTATAAGTAATATAAAAAAGATACAATACATCAAAAATAAAAAAAATTAGATCCGATTCTCATCGTCGTTCGCCTTCTTCTCCTCCTACTCTCTAGCAGTCGATGGATAAGAGCTGAATGTCCCAGCATTATGTAATAAAAAAAAATAATATTAGTAAGTTTCGATATGAAAATGTAAATATTAGTAAGTTTCGATATGAAAATGTAAATATTAGTAAGTTTCGATATGAAAATGTATCTTTCGATACAGAGGTATATCTTTAGATACACTCTTTCAATTCTCGAACATATTATTTTATACGTTCCATTTGATGATACGAAGCTATAAACACCTCTGCTCATCGATTAAATAGTTAGATTGAATATTTAGTCCCTAAATCTCCTTTACAGACTCAAACTTAAATATATGTAGCTTCTAAAAATGAAAATCTAAAATAATTAAAATAATTTAATAATATAATTATCTGATGTGATGGTTGGGATGATGAGCCTAGCTGGTTGTATAGCTATGGATTTCGAAGAAGCTTTACGATCGTATCACGAATGGTATTTAGGAGGCTTTGAGGTTACTGGCTTAGAAGCCTCTGTACGACCTCCTCCGTATGTGCATCGCTCTAGATCTGGGACATCAAGGCCTGTAAAGATATCGAAGGATATCGAGATGGTGGAGGATCAAAGCTATGGTCAAATCCTATGATCCGACTCCTACTCACCCTCTAGTGGCGCTGAGCCATCCCTCAAGTTCAAGATGGGACTGAGAAGATGGGTCATCACCGTACTTCTCAATAACATATGTCGCATAATGCATCTATATAGTTCAGAAATATATTAGTTGTAATATAAAAATTAGATTCTATAAGAATTTAATTAGTAAATAAAATTAGTTCTTATTGTGATATATCATGATGTAAAATCTAAATAGTCACCGGTCCTTCTAAACTAGTGTGTGGCCCGCCATAACTGCAGCTGATCTGATAGATAATCCAGCTGTCGTGTCTACAATAAGTAAATAATAAAATTAAATTAATTAAAATATGCATATAAGAGTTTTTATAATTCTAGTGAAGAGCTTTGATATTGATTTCTTACTAGTCAGTCGGTCACAACATATATGCCAACCAAGCAACCCATATGCCTAATCGGATCCTGCTGGGTGGTTCGGTTCTGCCAGATCCTCTATCGCTTACTGGAGTACTCCTCGCTGTGCCACGGTAGTAGAGGGCTTGTCATATGTCCGTCCAGATCTAATGATCTATGAAGGATCTCCAGTCTGTTAGCGCATCATCATGGCATCATCTAGCTTTGATACAAATTATTATCCTAGCATCACTAAGCTCCGATACCATGTTGTGGAAATTTTTGATCTTTAGCATGGACCTGGAGAGATCTTTGACATTCTCTGAGGTAGTATACCATAGATCATCACTTAGATCTATGCTGGGGTGCCTCCCTTCTTGGGCTTGAAGAAGGCACCCCTTCTCTCTAGGGCTTCTTCAAGAACCTAGAACAATAATACCAAAAAGAAGAGAGAAGAGAGATTGAGGAAGAAAAGATCTGTATTTCAATTTTCATCATGAAATCCTAATACAACCTATGTATTTATACAAAGCTATTAGGCCCAACCAAAAACTCCCCTGCCTAACCCAATACATGAAAACACTCACCGAGCTCATGTATATATGTCTCACATGCTCTCATCCCGTGAATCTAGTCTCAATCCATACATGAGTTAGCCTCCTTATGACTTTACTGGACTAGGTCTTAAGATCCCTTGGATTAATCATAATCTAAAACCAAACAGAAAATTCGAACAGTTCTGTTCGTTACCATCGAGCCAGCTCTCTCAGAAGCTGAGCTGGCTTGATTGCATTTCATCTGAATGCTGTCTTCTATCTGTCTGAGATAGCTGGCTCATCCACATCTCGAGCCAGCTCAATCTCAGTTCGAGTTGGCTCGACTGCGTATCCGAGCCAGTCCGCCTGTATGCCAGTCCCTATCTTGGCTGATTCTTTTTCTTGGCTTTGATCATTTGCTCTATCTTGTATCTTAGATCTCTGAAGCATCTACCAAGCTCTCTCAAGATCCTCATACCTAAACCTCAAGCCCGTGTAGGGCTACACGCCATCTTCATCTAAGATAACTCCTATCCTAGCCCTAGGATCACATCCGTCCTAGTCTTCTAGAGCCAACAACCTAGCTCCTCTTATGGCCTCCCAAGGCTTAGGAGCACCACAAATCCTAACAATCTTCATCTTGGTACGTCCAAGTCTTGGCAAACCTCTGACAATGTCCTCCTGCACGATCCTATCATCCCTGCACACCCTAACAGCTTCTTATGCAAACATCGCCTCCGTCAATCCTCTTCAATTGCTATGCACCCTTTGAGGCCTTTGGGAGCTGAAGACCCTGGTATGCTTCTTAGCACTATCCTAGATTGTAGAATCCTTTCTGCTTAGCAGCTGCATCACTTTTTCTGAACTTTTCTGTTGAACCTACAGTATTCCTATACTAGCACATGCTATACCATATGACACGATCTCCTCAGAATTATGCCTATCCACCTGCACATGCCGCTTCATCTAAAACTGTGCATCACCGATGCTGGTGATAGGATATTGATCCTCCTGCATCTCTCTGCTCTGAACTCATGCCAAATTTTTTCTCCATCAGTGAAGTCACCTCTGCCCGATGCTTCACCTAAAATTGAAGTTCTCCTGATGTCGTAGAAGCTAACTCTATATCCGAGTCTCTCGAGGCCAACCACTCAATGCTGCACTACTAGGCCTGTTGCTGTACCTCAAATATAGTCGCTGCTCCTTTGGATCCTTCGCACTCCACGGACTTCTCCGAAACTATCTCGGATACACTACACCTTGCAGGCTCCTCTGAAATCACCAAGAGCTCATTCGACTCTTCTCTTTTAATGACTGAATCCTAAAAAATTTTATCCTAGCACCTTTCTTCTTCTGCTCTTGTACCAACCATCGCTTCAGTTGCACCCAGAGGAACTATAGCTCAAATCCTGTCCTAGGTTCAAACCCATCTATCTCATTCTGAGACTTCTGAGACTCTCTAGCTCTTCCTGAGATCTGCTTCTGGTCTTCTTGAGATGTTCTTGATACTCTCTATTGAGATACCTCCCTCGACTGCACCACCATCGAGCCTCTCTCAGCCCCGAGCTTCTAGAAAAATGCTACTATAGTACTCCAGTGCTCCCTACCTCGTCTCGATACTGCCTTCTCATTGGTATCTAGATCCTCTCTTGCTGTATACAATCCATCCTCCACCTAAACCATGACTCTCCCTAGTGCACCTGTAGAAGAACCCTGATGCAAGATCAGCCGTCTAGTCCTGACCTGCTAGACCTCCATCGTCGTAACTCCTGTCTCGAATACTCTACAACCTCACGGGCACCTCCAAAACCACTAAGGATCTTTGCCTCCTCTAAACATGCTACAACGCTCCATGGATCAACCATCTCCTTCACCCCCAAGGCTTCGTAAATCCATGCTTTGGTCGAACCGCTGAATGCATCCCTAATTACTTTTTCATTTTTCTGTAATCGAAGGACA
This sequence comes from Cocos nucifera, assembly GCA_006176705.1. Lineage (NCBI taxonomy): Eukaryota > Viridiplantae > Streptophyta > Magnoliopsida > Arecales > Arecaceae > Cocos > Cocos nucifera. The sequence goes on from QRFJ01003198.1 coordinate 456,608, forward strand.
TATAGTTACTTCTTCAGCCTTCCTTCGACCAGTATCCTTTGGAAAATCTCTTTTCAATAGTCAAATAGCCCCATACTGCCCATCTTTCTAGAAAATTTTGATGCTTTTTGCTGAGATACCTCCCTCGACTATTGTACCCTCAAGCCTTTTTCAGTCCTGTATCTCCAGAAAAGTGCTACTACAGCACTCCAACGTATCCTATCTATCTACCATCATACATTCTGATCTTTCCATCAAGATCGATCAGCAAATCATGCACTCACCTTCCATCCCAAAAAAATCCTTCTCATTAATTCTTTCAGCCTCCACCTTCAACTCACTGCTCTTAGTTGGCCGAACCACAACAATAACAAAGATAGATCTGAGACATATTATGGATACTCATGTAGATTTCTGATTTCACCTTGTATGACTTTTCTTCTCTTCCACGTATCGTCAAACTCTAATACCAAATGTTGGCGCATCACCATGGCATCACCTAGCTCTGATACCAATTATTGTCCTGGCATCACCAAGCTTCGATACCATGTTGCATGCAGAAACTCCTGATCTTTAGCATAGATCTAGAGAGATCTTGGATATTCTCTGAGGCAGTATACCATAGATCATCACCTAGATCTATTCTGGGATGCCTCCCTCTTTGGGCTTGAAGGAGGTGCCCCTTCTCTCCAGGGCTTCTTCAAGAACCTAGGGCAACAACACTAGAGAGAGGAGAGAAGAGAGATTAAGAAAGAAAAGATCTGTATTTTAATTTTCATCATAAAATTTTAATACAACCTATGTATTTATATATAGCTATTAGGCTCAACCAAAAATTTTTTTAGCTAACCTAATATATGAAAGCACTCACCGAGCCATACATGAGTTAGCTCCTTTAAGATCTTATTGGACCAAACCTTAAGATCCCTTAGATTAATTCTAATCCAAGGTCAAATAGAAAATTTGAATAATTTTGTTCGTCACCGTCAAGCCAGCTCTCTCAGAAGCTGAGCTGGCTTGACTGTATCTCGCTCGAACGTCATCTTTTATCTACCTGAGACAACTAGCTCATCTACGTCCCAAGTTGGCTCAACCTCAGCTGAGCCAGCTTGGTTGCGTATCTGAGTCAGTCTGCCTATGTGCCAGCCCCTATCTTGGCTAATTCTTTTTCTTGGCTTTGGTCCTTTGCTCTATCTTGTATCCCAGATCTTTGGAGCACCTACCAAGCCCTCTCAAGGTTCTCACACTTAAACCTCGAGCCCATGCAGGGCTACATGCCATCTTCATTTAGGACAACTTCTGTCCTAGCCCTAGGACTATACCCATCATAGTCTTCTAAAGCCAACATCCTGATTCCTCCTATGGTCTCCCAAGACTTGGGAGCACCACAAATCCTAAAATAGTGTGATGGTGATTGAAAATCAGAGTGCTGGATTGCAGACTACCTAAGACTATAGAGGCCATCTTGGAGCCTCCGTGTGGCCATCTCCTCGAAGATCTGACAGTCAGCCTCCTTATTTTGAGAAGTCTTGAATTGATAGTACTCCTGCAAGATAGAAGTAAGCATATATTTATATGTAATTAAAATAATAACATATCAAGAATTTAAAAATTAAACTAATTTTAACTTATCAAAATATTTCCTAGACTGTATCATGTGCTCCAGATAGCCAGTTGGAAAACTTATTCACCAGCCCTGGCATCAAGCATCGGATGATGCTGGTCATCACGTGAGATACTCTAGACTCTCTAAACGTGCTGCAAAATTAACTTTAAAAAATAAATATTAACTTTAGAATTACTAAATTAGAAATATATTAATTAAAGTTATAGTAGTTATGAGCAGCTCTAAACATAGATGAGCTGTCTATCTTTCGACCGAGTCAAAGGTGCCATGAGCCGGGCGAGTTCTTGACCATAACACTGTATCTGTGAGTCGGTCACTATTGCATGTGACTATGGGGTCACTAGTGACCTCCTATCATTCGGTATGAGATGTGCAAAATCATGCAAGCTAGCCGTATGATCGCTTTCTCTTCAAGAGTTCTGTCCTTGACTGGAATGGCTTTGACCCCTAGAAGATATGATGTATAATATCTAAAAATAAAAATAAAAATCAAAGCAAGTAGATGATCTAAAAATTAGTTTAAATAAAATATCTATCAAAATATAATTAGATGATCAAAATTTAATTCACGTGTAACAAAGATTGTTAATAGCATCTGCAACATATCAACAAAAAAATAATCCTCGTCCAACAATATACAATAATGTGTTAATTTGCTAGTCTCCTGATTTAGGTATTGTTTGATTCTCATCCAACAGTACATGATAATCTCAGTACATAAAAATATGAAGAAGGCTCAAATTTGCCATTGAAAAATAATGCATTACAAGTTCCTCTACATCTTTAACCATGAGGTGGCTGCAAGCCATTATCTGCGATATAACAGACCATCCAAGCTTGCCCTGCATTGCAAGTTCTTTTGCAAGATGGCTGCAAGCGATTGTCTATGATATAATAGACCATCCAAGCTTGACTATACAATAATAAGAACATAATGCATCACCTTCATTTAGGCACATCTCACATAGGCAGTCATCATAGTCTTTATCTCCGAGCCCCCGGCTGCCTCCTCGAGCTGCAAATCAGAAGTATAAATTTTATTAAAAAATAAAATAATAACTTAAAAATAAAATTTATATGCTTGCACAGCCTAGTCATCTAGCAAACTTCAAGTCCGTATGTATGGAACGTGCATCTTGACCATCCTCATTTACAGTGATGTCCTTTATTTTTGTGATTATGCTTTTGAAAATGCTGCACTTTTAGGGCAAGGACGGGCTCGTTGTCTTTATAAGAGATATGCCAATAGAAAAATGCTTGATAGTGATACAATAGTTGCCCATTCATATAGGAGTAAATTTTTGCCAAACTACAAGCATTGATACCTGCATAGAAAGACGTGAAAGATAATATGTGCAGATGGGAAGCTCTGCTTATTCAATATATTTACTGATGTGCAAGAGCTTAACGGTGTCAGGCTTAAGTATATGGTTAGCACATTTGGTGGATTTAATCTAGTGAAGCCTATGTAATAATCTTTCAGGTAGCAACCACCATAATCATGATGGACTATAGGGGCTACTATAGTTATAGCCTTGCTTAGCCTCTAGGGGGTAACAATCCTATAAAGGGTAAGCATGACTATAACTATAGCAACCCTATCCATCATAACTATAATGATTGCAATCTAAAAAATTATTATATGGACGTCTACCAATAACCAGATCAAACACCAAATGTGTTAATCATCTGCTCAAGTTGTCACCATTAAGCTCTTGCACATCAACAAGGTCTTGGACAAGTAGAGCCTCCGAAGCTCTTACAATTATCTCCCATATCTCAATCCCCATATAAGTACCAACACTTATAGTTTGGCATAAATTCACTCATATATAAATGGATAATTATTTTATCCCTATCAAACATTCTCTATTGACATATTTTTTATAAGGACAACGAGTCCGTCTTTGAACTAAGAGTACAACATTCTCAAAAGTATAATCACAGGAGTAAGAAACATCATTGCAAATGAAAATGGTTTGCAATGCTACCTGAACCTTTTCTCGATTTAAGCACTCTACATACTGAGATCGAAGCACATAAAACATATCTCGAGCCCATGTTTACAATGCTGCCCGAATCTTTCCTCAGTTTGAGTGCTCTGCATGTCGAGATCAAAGCACTCAGGGCACGTCTCGACCTCATGTTTGTAGTTCAAATCTTTCCTCAATTCGAGTAGTTTGCATGCCGAGCCAAAGTGCACAAGACACGTCTCGAGCCCATGTTTGCAATGCTATCCAAATCTTTTCTTAGTTCGAACACTCTGCATGTCGAGACCAAAGCATGCAGGGCATGTCTCAGTCTTATATTTGTAGCTCGAACCTTTCTTCGGTTCGAGCACTCTGCATGCCAAGATCGAAACATGTAAAGTATGTCTCGACCCCATATTTGCAATGCTGTCTGAACCTTTTCTTGGTTCAAGCACTCTGCATATCGAGATCAAAGTGCATAGGACACATCTTGGTCTCGTGTTTGCATACCAAACCTTTTCTCCATTTGAAAACTCTGTATGCCAAGATAGAAATGAGCAAGGCACATCTCGACCCTGTGTTTACAATGCTGTCCGAACCTTCTCTTGGTTCGAGCGCTCTACATGCTGAGATCCAAATCTCATATAAATTAATACTTAATTAAATAACTTATAATATTTAATCATATTTAATTAATATAATTTAAATAAAAAAATAATTTTTAGTGATGGTATTAGCTATCGCTAATACTCATAATAGAAGAAGGCTACCATACTGGACTGAGGTATGGGTTAGCATACAGAAATTAAGGCACGAGGAGGCATAGGCAAGCAGGGTCTGAGGCTTGTGGATGCGGTCATGGATGGGAGCTCGGGGAGGCAGGAGATGGCCAAGAGGAAGCCACTGATCGGGGGAGAGAGGGGGTGGAGGGGGAACCGAAGGATCGAAGGCTCGAGAGGAAGGAAGGAGGTGGTCGAGAGGAGGCAGCTAGGGGGAGAGAGGGGGTGGCGGGGGAAACCAAAGAGTTTGAGGTTCGAGGTGGCAGAAGATGACCGAAGGTTTCAGGAAGGAAGGCAAGAGGCGATCGGGGGGAGGTGGCCGAGAGGAGAGAGGAGGTGGTGGGGGAACCGAAGAGCCAGAGGTTTCAGAGAGGTAAAGGCAGCTGGGGGTTCGAGAAAGAAGGTAGGAGGCAGTCGGAAGGAGGCCTGCCAAGAAGAGGAGGATGGCAAGAGAACCAAACGATGGAAGAGAGAAGGTGGCAGTCCAGAGTTTTGAGGAGGCAGGAGAGGCTTGGGGCTTGGGGAGGTAGGCTGGGTGTAGTTAAGAAAAAGATGGCTAGGGGAAAGCTGCCCAATCGAAGGAGAGAGGGGGTGGCAAAAATTGAAAGGGCCAGAGGTTCAGGAGGGAGGCAGGAGGTGGTTGAAGGAGAGAGGGGTGGGCGGGAGAAATCGAACAGTTGGGGAGAGATGGGATGAGAAAGAACCAAACGGTGGGAGAAAGGATGGTGGTGGGCCAGGATTTCAGGGAGGCAGAAGGCTAGGAGCTTGTGTTCGGAGGCTCAGAAGACTGGAGGTAGCCGGTGTTTCGAGAAGGTAGGCCAAGTGCAGTCGGAGAAGGCAACCAAAGAGGAGAGGGGGTGGTGAGGGATAAAAGGGCAGAGGAGAGGGGGGTGGTGGGTCGAGATTTTGAGAAGGCGGGAGGAGGTCGAGAGCCTACGGTCGGAGGCTCGAAAAGATGGGGCCGGGTATAGCCTGAAGGGATGGTTGAGGCTTAAGAAGGTGGGCCGAGGATATCTAGGAGCTCAAGTAGGCGGGCCGGGTTGAGTGGGGGGAGGCCGTCGGTCGGGGGAGAGAGGAGGTGGTGGGGGGACCGAAGGGTGGAGAAGAGAGCAGTGGCAGTGGGGGATAAAAATACTAGAGGACAGGGAGTGGTGAAAAAATGAGGATGGAATGGATAGTGGGATTGGGAAAAATAAGGGGACAGTGGGCAGTGGCATGGGAAAAATGAGGGTGCGTGGTGAGGCGAGGAAAAATAAGAGCGGAAAGATTATTAGCGACGGCAACTTTCATCGATAATAATCATCTTTCATTGCTAATATAAAAAATATTATTAGTGATGGTAAATACCATCGGTAATAATATTTTCATCGCTAATAATTATATTTTTAAAATAATATTTTTTAAATTATTAGCGATCGTAATTTGATCGTCACTAATATAATTTTTTAATATTAAATTTTTTTAAGATATTTTTTGAGTGGTTAAAAATGAATATTTAATTTTATTAAATTTTTATACTTAATTAATTTATGAATCAATTTCTAATTAATTTAAATTATATTTAATTTAATTAGACTTGACTTAATTTAAATCTAATTAGATTTTAATATTTTAAGTAAAACTTGAATTCAAAGTCTAATTGAATTAGGTTTGACATGATTTCGAATTGAATTTGAATCGAATTCGAATTGGACTCAAATCGAATTTAAATTAAAAATTATTTTTATAATTAATTTAAATTATATTAAATTTAATTAGATTTGACTTAATTTAAATATAATTAAATTTTATAATTTAATTAAAACTTGGATTCAAAGTCTAATTGAATTAAGTTAGATAGGATTTTAAATTAGATTTGAATTGAGTTCCAATTGCATTTGGATCGAACCTAAATTAAAAATTATTTTTTTATAATTAATTATAATCAAATTAAATTTAATTAAACTTTACTTAATATGAAAGTAATTAGATTTTACTATCCATGTAGGACTTAAATTTTAAAGTCTAATTGCATTAGGATTGACAGATTGTCTAATTGAATTCGAAGTGGGTTCAAATTAGATTTGAATTAAACTTAAATTAAAAATTATTATTTTTTAATTAATTTAAATCAACTTTAATTTGTTTAGTCTTAACTTAGTTTGAGATCAATTGGATTTTATAATTCATGTAGGATTTGGATTCAAAGCCTAATTGAATTAGATTTGACAGGATTTCAAATTAGATTCGAATCGGATTTGAATTTGATTTGAATCAAATCCAAATTAAAAGTTATTTTTTAATTAATTTAAATCAACTTTAATTTGATTAATCTTGACTTAATTTGAGATTAATTAAATTTTATAATTCATGTATGATTTAGATTCGAAGCCTAATTGAATTATATTTGACATGATTTTAAATTAAATTCAAATCAAATTTAAATTGGATTCTAATCAAATCTAAATTAAAAATTAATTTTTTAATTATTTAAATTAAATTAATTTAAAAGTAATTAGATTTTACTATCTAAGTCGGACTTGAATTGTTTGTTTAATTGAATTAGGATTGACAGAATTTCAAATTAGATTCGAATTAAACCCAAATTAAAAATTTATTTCTTCTAATTGATTTAAATCAAATTTAATTTAATTAATCTTGATTTAATTTAAAATTTATTAAATTTTATAATCTAAGTAAGATTTAAATTTAAAAAATAATTAAATTAGATTTGGTCAAATTTTAAATTAGATTCGAATCGATTCAAATTAGAGTAAAAAGTAGTTGTGGATTGTCAATGGCAAATATGCTGTTGCTAATTTCATCACCAATAACCTTTTTAAATTATCTTTTTTTCAATCTAAAAAATTATTAGCAATGATAAGTTTTCATCGCTACTAGTTAAAGATGTCGTCGCTAATTTTTATTTTATATTTAAATATTATAAAAAATTAAATAATTTTAAATAATTTTAGCAACGACTTGCACCATCGCTAATAATAATCAAGCTATCGCTAATAGCTTATTATTAGCGATGATACTATATTTATTGCTAATAATCTAAATTTATCATTACTAATATTTTTTTATTTAAATATTTTAAAATAATTTTTATACTTTTAGAAATGGTCGTCGTCGCTAATAATTTTATTGCCATTGCTAATAGTATTAGCGATAGCTTTTTTTTTTATCAATATTATGATGGTAAAAAAATTTATTAGCAATAAAAATTTTTATCGTCGCTAATACCATCGCTAATATTCAATTTTCTTATAATGAAAGAAAAACAAGATAACATATTGCAATATTTTGAAGAATAAATAGAAGGCTATGTTATTATAGCAAACTATATAAATATCCTTTAGTAATCTCAATTCATTATTTATGGAGCTTTCAAGTGCAATTATATTAGAAGGAAAAGAAGAGTACAAATATTGAATCCTTTGATATAGATAAAATCCAATAAAATTATTTTCTATATTAACTCTATCTCAAATTTAAACTTTTACTAGATACATGGTTTAAAAAGTTAATAAAATTAAAAAATTAATTATTTAATTTATCCTTTCCATTACCATCGCCTTCAATCCATCTATGCTTTGTTTGGATATAATGGAGAGAAGAGAAAGAAGGGAAAAGAAGGAGAGAAAATAATAGAAGAGAAGAAAATTGAAAATAACTCTCTCCTCTTATTCTATGTAAGAGAGAAAAGAAAAAAAATTATTTGAATCAATTAGTTTGGAGATGAATGGGTAACAAAAAATCATATATTATGAGTATTTGGTATCATTTTTTTGATTTTCTTTCTTTTATGAGAGAAAAGCTGTAATTTTGGAGAGAATTAACTTCTTTATATTTATCTTTTTTTCTCTTTATTTACATTTTTCTATTAAAATAGAGAATTTGACTATTTTACTCATTTTCTTTCCTCAATCCAAATAGTAGTATTATAGATCATTACATAATACTAACACGAAAATGAATTTAACTTTTGAAAAATTTAAATTAGCTAAAAGAATTAATCTTGATCTTCTAGGGTTAAAATGTTATATATCTTAGAGGCTAGAAAGGTATTGAAGTAATATTGTAATACCTTATTTTAAATTTGATAACTAAGTAATATTTTCAAGCAAAATCCTCATTTTCTAGAATAAAAGTGGGGGCATATACACATTTTGTAGGTCTAAATGCTAGAATTTACCTTTACATGTTTTATAGAAAATCATATCTATCCACAATACAACTCGATCCATGATTCAAGATTTATCATTACAAATATTATTATTAGTAGAATGAAAAATAAACACCATTTCAATATATATTGGCCATGATCATTATCATCATCACCATCATCACCATTGATTATGATTATTCTAATTTGAAATATTTTACATGAAGATGTTCTTCCCTATTTTTCTCGAGCATGATAATTTTATATCACCTAATTGCAAATCTTTGTACTGTAAATATTTTCCATCTTCTTTTTTCTTCATTTTGGTTTATGTAAAAGGTAACTTGAGTTGTAATAATTTAATAGGCTTAATCAAATAACTCACCAAGCAAGACAAAACCAACTTGTTTGTTTACTTATGTTATGAACTTAGTTTTTCCTTTTTAACAAAATAACAAACACAAAGTTTATTAAAAATGAGAGGGGTACAAAGAAAAAAATAAAGATAATAAAAAAAGAAATATAGGGATAAATAAAAAAATAAAAAAAGAAAATAAAGAAAGTCCAATCAGTTTAATAAGTTCAAGCAATATCATAATACTAAAATCCTTATATTATGTAGGATGGCTAGCCCTCTCTACTATTTGTAAAGGTGCAAAAACTATGTAGCATCATATGCTTCATGCGATCTCCTACACATTTGAGATTTGCATTGTCTCTTTATCTTCTGCTCCTTACTACTATCTTGATGCCTCTGCATGTTGCAAACCATGGTGTTTTACATGATAGCAACAAACTAAAATCCATTAATTTACGACCGTTCCTTTTGTCAGCAGCAAAATTCTTGATGACTTTTTTAAAAAGCCAATATAACTTGAAATTTGCGTGACTGTTAGATATATGTGCCCTAGAAGCCAGAATTGGCTGACACTTGTAATACACTTCTAGGGGCAAAATTATAATTTTGACTATAATTAATGAAATGGGTTATTTTCTATCACATATGTGTATTTAGTGTCTGTGATACATCCTTTGAGTTAATGGTAATGATAATTCATATTTTCAAGAGTTGAAAATTTAAGACATGAATAATCATTATTAACTCATAAACAGCTCCCGACCATAGGATCATCACGAGGATGGTGATTGATCCGGAAGGTTGGTGTACGATCGCTTCTCTTTAGTAGATGAGTCTTGAGTCTACGGTGTGGAGACACCGGAGCGAGAGTACAGGTACTCGTTAGAGAACGAGGGCACTGAGCGTGACCACCTCGAGTAGTCATTAGGGAGTCTACCTTCTCGTCAATGACTGACTCGATGCTGCAGTAGTGTGTCTGGTTCTTTGACCTGAGATGCATCGGCAGTTCACCTTGAGGGTGTTATAGTTTGACTACACCATTACTCGGTCTCCTAGCCATATGGAACCCTGAGGTGTATGTTGGCTATAGCATGTTCATTGTAGGAACTGGATTGCATCAAGATGGGAATCTATCTACCTCGGTGGTAGAGGAGTAGCCCTATGATGATCATGAGAATCAAGTCCAGAAATCCATGGCCATGGTAGAGTGAAATAATAGAAAGAGTTTCTATTTAGATTTTCACATTGGACTCGAATCGAATGATTACATCATATGACAGAGACTAGGGTTTGACGAGTTCACCTTAACCCTAATCTGATCGGGGCTCAAGATAGAAGAACTTGAATCACACAGGTAGCTGCACCAAGAGGTTCGCATTCAGCTCTGATGGGTTGCCACCATATACTGCTAGGTGTCACTGGTGGATTTTGGGAGCAATTAGAATGATTTAGATGATCGATCATTCTAGCTGTTCGAATCAGAAGAGTTCTGATCCATCGAAAGGAGTTTCGATGATGTCTATGATAGAGATCATGACATATCCCATTACCATACAGAACTGAACCTAACTGGGTCACACAAACAAGGGTTTGAATCTGGTGATCATCAATTGAACTGATCTAGTTCAATTGATCTGAATGAGATTCAATTAGGTTCAAGGAAATCGTGCTAGCACTCGATTGAACCTAACGTTCTTCTTTTACTATCATAAATAAGTTGTCCTGACTGAGCCAAAGGAGTTTGTGCTCAATCAGAGGCCTTCATATGGTCTGACTGGAGGTTGTCCAAGTCAGAAATAGGTTGTCTTATTTGTAAGACATTACCTGCCATTTTTGGTCACCTGCCATTTCTTGTTCTTTGACTTTGGTCAAAAGTCTACCTTTGACTGTCAAACGTTGACCATTGACCCTTTGACTTTTGACCACATGTCATGCACCTATTGGAGAGCTGGTGGGGGCCTGTCCCCCTGCCAGAACCTGGCAAGGAGAAGGGCGCACGCCAAGGGTGGCGTGAGCCCAAGTAGGAGGCGCCTAGGAGTCCTTGTTGGACAAGGACTCCACCTCCCTTTTGGATTCCAATTCAGAGTTCTACTAAGAATCCAGTTTGACTGGTCTTAGGCGCCCTCTAAGGAGGAATCCAGGGGTCTCTATTCCCAACCAATCAGATTTAGATCTGATTTCACAAAGGGTTGTGATTGGTTGGAGAGGAAGAGGAGTTGGATCACAAGAGGTCTATAAATAAGACCCTGCGCCCAACCCTAATTCCAAAAGTGAATTCAATAGAGATTTCCCACGCCCCAAGGCTGCCTCTCCCCTCCTTCTCCATGCCATAGTCTCTTCTCCCCTTGCTCTCCACGTCCAAAAGAGTTTTGGACTTGGTTGGTGCGATTCAGATCAAGGAAAGGCGATCAAAAGCAAGAAGGCTGCGCTGCTGCAAAAGGACGACTGCAGATCTTCAAAAGAGTTTTGAAGATCCTCCAGATCAGATCCAGATCTGATTTTTGGAGGTGTGATAGAGAAGAAGAGGATCTCCAGATCCAACCCGAGTGGATACCGGTAGAGGCCAGGCGCTTGCGTGGCTAAGATCCAGAACCTTCCGCTGCAATCAGGATCATCTACAGGGTAATAGGATTACCCAAATCAGGTAAATTAAATTTGATTTAATTTATCTTATTTTATTTTATTTATTAAAATAATAAGAATCAGATCTGAAACATATCAAGATCTGATTGAGATCAAGAGAAAAATTTTTGAAATATATCTCTTGATCTAATCAGATCTGAACGAACCTGGACCGGGAAATCAGGATTTCCCTTCAACTGGTATCAGAGCCATGGTTCTAAAATTGTTTAGATCTGATTTTAATTTTATTTTAATTAGAAAATAAAGTGATTTCAGATGTCACATGAGATGTGATCAGATCTGAAATCAGAAAAAATTAAAATTAAATGATTTGGATCTAAGAACATGAAGATATGCATGACTAGTTCTAGAATAGAATAGTTCTATAGAATAGTTTTGCATGTCTTTGATTTAATCTGATTAAATCATATTTTAGATCTTCTTATTTACTATTTTTCTGATATTATAAGTGTTATAATAACATCTGATAAACAGCAAATAAAAATTATTTAATTTTAAATATCATATGAGATATGATTAGATGCATGTCTAGACTAGTTGTAGAATAGTTCTACATAATTGTCTAGATTAGAATTTATTTTGATTAGATCAATTTAAATCTAATTTTTTAGATTATTATGAGATAATTTAGATCTGAAAACATGCATGATTTGATACATGAGATGTATGCAAAATATGCCATGATTAGATCTAAATTTGTATATGAGATATATGATATAGATCTATAACTGTTTTGTAGTATTGACATGTTCCTGATTAAGGCGTTCCTCTTGGCCGTCCGGTCATAAGAACGAAGAAGGGTTTAAAGGCCCTCTCTTCCCATTCGATGGGGTGTTCTTATGACGTGTAGGGGTGCTGCGTGTTCGTCCTTAATCAGAAACCCAAAACTTACTTTCTGCAAAACCCTAGATCCTGAAACCCTAGGATTTATTGTGCATATTTTGTTTATGAACCCAACTTAATTAAGAATTAAGTTTATGGAATATTAATTAGGTCTAAAATTGAGAATTTCAGATCTAAGACATATTCATAATACTGGGTTCGGGCTTGGGTAGCTCAATTAGGTCTAAGCGGTTGATCAAACCGAATCAAGAGTTGGTTAGATGGGATCAACAATGCTTAAATTGACCAGCCTAATAGGATTAAGTCTGGGTCAAGATCGAGTCACGATCAAGCAAGACCTAATTAGGCTCAGAGGTTAGAGTCTGGATTGTAGGCTAACCCAATTGGTTCTGACTCAACAATTTGGTGTCTAAGGTAAGTTTGGCACAGACGACCGACTGGTTTTTAATTGGAAGCTACTCGACCTGAATGCGTTCTTGTGCGAGTTAATGGCATATTCCTTCCACCGGTCTCACTTACCTGGCCATATCTGTTGACACAGTTCTGATCTGAGGTGGTCAATAATCCGAGCTAACCCATGCCACTAGGTTAGTCATAATTGTTATGACTAAGCCAAGTCTAGTTTAATGAGACCTGAATCAATTCTCCCTAAGAAAAGATTAAGTCTGAGGTCTTCCACCATTGTAGACGTGCGGGCCCTTCCCGGGGTTGATTGTTCTCGGCTGGATACAGTGGCTCAGTTGCACCGGGAAGATGCAACCATGTCTATTAGGCATTGGATGCTATGGGCTGGAGGATGAGTTGGGCTCAATATTTCCGGATACGGTGAGAGACCCAATTAGGAACCCAGTCTATGCAAATGGTGGGTCTGACTTAACTAAGGAGTGGATCAATATTCCGGATACGGTGAGATTCATGAATTAGAGACCAAGTTTGGGTGCACCATGATTAGAGAATCATTGAACAAGAGTTGTTCACTCATTGGCTAACCCATCACCAATAACTGTTAGGTGAGGTGATGAGTCAGTTGGTGAGACCGCACCACCCACTAGAAATCATTCAATCGTGGAGATTTTCGCATCTCTACAGAGGGAGTGTAGGGATCCGAGAAAATAGTGGGAGCTAATTTGTTTAAAAATAAAATCCCTAAACAAATTGGTCAAGTCAAAATTACAGTATCTAACTAGAATCTTTGACTCTCTACAGGAAAATGTCTGCGTCCAACCCACTGGCACGTATCCTAGACACACATAGACTGACTGGACCCAATTATAAAGATTGGCTCAGGAACTACAAAATTGTTTTGGGTTCAGAGAAGTTAACACATGTTTTGGACCAGGACCCTCCCACCTTACCAGCTCGTCCATCCACTGAACAGAGAGCGTCTCTGGAAAAATGGATTGACGAAGACAATAAGGCCAGATACTACATGTTGGGCTCGATGTCTGATGAGCTCCAGCGCCAACATGAAGATATCGGGACTGCTCGCCAAATGTTGGCTCACCTGCAGGAGATGTTTGGTGAACAGAGTCGCGCAGCCAAATATCAAGTCACGAAATGACTTTTTAAGGCTAAGATGCGTGATGGGCAGTCAGTCCAAGATCACTGTCTGACAATGATCAAGGACATGGAAGAGCTTGAGAAGCTCGGTGTGAAGTTGGACTTGGACTTGCAGAACGATATTATTCTGCAATCCTTGACTGATGCATATGGGCAATTCATCATGAATTACCACATGCATAAACTTCAAAATTCCTTGGCCGAGTTGATGAATATGCTGGTTACCGCTGAGCTTTCTATGAAAGGTTCTAAAGGCTCAGTTCTTGCTATGGAACGGACTTCTTCCAAAAGAAAGTCTTATGGAAAGAAAAAGAAGTCTGTGAAAAAGCAAAAGGTGGAAGGATCAAAGAAGAAGAAGGCAGAACCGAAGAAGAAGGTCGATGGCAAAGGAAAGTGTTTCCATTGCAACAGCGACGGCCATTGGAAGCGGAACTGCCCTACTTACCTGGCCACCCTGAAGAACAAGAAGGAAGGTCCTTCTGGAGGTATGCTCGTTATTGAGTCTAACCTTACGGTTTCTTCTGCATCCAGTTGGGTGCTTGACTCTGGTTCTAGTGCTCATCTGTGCACTTCTATGCAGGGTCTTGAGGATAGCAGGAGGCTGAGGGATGGAGACATGATCCTACGCATCGGTAATGGAGCAAGAGTTGCTGCAGTAGCCGTGGGAACATACCCTCTTGCGATTACCATCTGGTTTAGACTTAGTTTTAAAAGACTGTTATTATGTGCCTGCAGCTAGCAGGAATTTGATTTCTGTTTCATGCTTAGCACAAGAAGGTTATGTGATCACCTTCTTTAAGGACCATTGTAACATTCTTTATGAAAGAAATAAAATTGCAAATGGTTTCCTTATTAATGGTCTTTATCAGTTGCATATTGATGTACCTATTTTAACTATCGAGCAAAACGTGAATGCCAAACGACCTAGGGATAGTCCAAACGACAGATATCTATGGCACCTGAGATTAGGTCATATAGCAGAAGATAGGATTAACAAATTGGAGAAAAATGGGCTATTGAGTCCATTGACTTTTGAGTCATATCCAACTTGTGAATCTTGTCTTCAAGGCAAAATGACTAAACTCCCTTTTGTTGGACATGGGGAGAGGGCCACAGATCTCCTTGCCCTAGTACATACTGATGTGTGCGGCCCATTTCGATGTGCCGGCTAGAGGCAATTTTGTCTACTTCATTACCTTTACCGATGATCTGTCTAGGTATGGGTATGTGTATCTTATGAGACACAAGTCTGAAGCCTTTGAAAAGTTCAAAGAATTCAGACATGAAGTAGAAAAACAAACTGGAAAACCCATTAAGGTTCTTCGATCAGATCGAGGAGGTGAATACCTTAGCCGGGAATTCCTAGACTATCTTAAGGAAAATGGCATAGTCTCTCAATGGACTCCACCAGGAACACCTCAACTCAACGGGGTTTCAGAACGGAGAAATCGGACTCTATTGGATATGGTTCGATCCATGATGAGCTTCACAGACCTCCCTGATTTTCTTTGGGGA